>CM063506.1:87000343-87002843 GCA_032207245.1 Pardosa pseudoannulata
AAAAACCGTAACATGAAAAGTTCCGTTTCTCTCAGACATAATTTGACAAAGATTTGATCCCGTTTCTTAGCATTATGTTTAGTAAAAACAGAAATTGATCCTAAGGACTGTAATACAAAAAGTTCCGCTTCTCTGTGACATAATTTGACCAAGATTTGATCCCGTTTCTTAGCATTATGTTTCGTAAAATCAGGAATTGGTCCTAAGGACCGTAACACGAAAAGTTCCGCTTCTCTGTGATATCATTTGACCAAGATTTGATCCTGTTTCTTAGCATTATGTTTAGTAAAAACAGAAATTTGTTCTAAGAACCGTAACATGAAAAGTTCCGCTTCTCTGTGATATAATTTGACAAAGATTTGATCCCGTTTCTTAGCATTATGTTTCGTAAAAACAGAAATTTGTTCTAAGAACCGTAACATGAAAAGTTCCGCTTCTCTGTGACATAATTTGACAAAGATTTGATCCCGTTTCTTAGCATTATGTTTCGTAAAAACAGAAATTTGTTAAGAACCGTAACATGAAAAGTTCCGCTTCTCTGTGACATAATTTGACCAAGTTTTGATCCCGTTTCTTAGCATTATGTTTAGTAAAAACAGAAATTTGTTCTAAGAACCGTAACATGAAAAGTTCCGCTTCTCTGTGATATAATTTGACCAAGTTTTGATCCCGTTTCTTAGCATTATGTTTAGTAAAAACAGAAATTTGTTCTAAGGACTGTAAGACGAAAAATTCCTCTTTTCTGTGACATAATTTAACCAAGATTTGATTAATTAGTTTATTAATTCAGATTTAGTAAAATAAAAAAGACGAAATTGTCTTAAGAACCGTAATACGAAATGACCACTTCTCTAAAAATTGACTAGTTTAAACAAAAAAACTGAAATTCATTCTAAGAACGTAACACAAAAAGTTTCACTTCTTTGTAACAAAATTGACCAAGATATTTAAATCCAAATTTTGCGAAAACTTAAAGAATAATTACAGCTTTATTACAGTAATTATCCAAATACATAATGACAAATGATATTTCGATAGTTTGATAGAAAATGGAAAATATTGGATTAATAAAAATATGTTTTTTTTTATTTAGAAACGAAATGAATGGATTAAGATCTTACTTTAGAGATTATTTTTCTAGTTTATATCCACCTTGCAATGGATAAACTGCTAGTTTATAATCAAAAAACCCTCTGCGAGTTATTTTTTTATTTTTGCTTGTTAATAAATGCTGTCGATTAGGCGGAAAAAGAGTTTCACTTTTGATAACTCAGTTCACGTTAGTTTAGACTTACATACACACAAATATATGTGTGAATATATATATATATATATATATATATATATATATATATATATATATATATAATATATATAATATATATATATATATAAAAAAAATATAAGGAAAATCACTCAGACCTTAATTTTATAAAAAAATAATGGAAAATTCATTCAATTCAAAGGAAGTCAAGGAAAATTCTCATTTTCCTAAACTAACCCATTGACCCCTAAAACCTATTCAGAGCTCATTCCCAATTATAATCCCCTAGCGGACAATTTAGGAAATTTCCAAACAAAAAGGAGATGCACGCTGTCGGAGGCAGATTTTTCTAGAGATTTTCCCACAGATGTTGACCCAGGTGTTAAGCGTCTTGTCCATATAACTTCATGCTAGCTTACCCTTCAGTTTGTCCTATGCCTATGATGAAGTGGAAACCCGTCCTTCAACGTTAATAAAAGTTGTTATCTAAAACGGTGTCATTTTTTTGGGCCATGACTGCAACCCCCCATCGAGAAGTCCGTCTTATTACACACACACACACACACACACACACACACACACACACACACACACACACACACACACACACACACACACACACACACACACACACACACACACATATATATATATATATATATATATATATATATATATATATATATGTAATACATCAAAACTATTACACTTAAAATGTCTCTCTAAAGTTCTCATTTTCTCATTCTCATTCTTCCATACATATTTTTCCAGTCACAAAATCTCAGAATTAGAAGCGATCGCAGCTTAAATTCTTTCAAACCAGTCTCCCAAAGCTAACTGTGAATTAAATGTTAATTTTCTATCCCCTCGCTACATTTTCCAGCTGTCCTAATAAAATGGTTCCCTTTTCCAATGATATAAGTTCCTGTCTGGCGGTTAATAAAGCTTGATTAATCTGCTCTTTTTTGGGAAAGAATTCGTCTTATATCTCGCTGGGGGGGCCGATTTTGTAACAGAAAAGTTTTTCATGTGTCATTCCATGCTTTCTTCTTGTCGGAGAAACACGTCATTTGTCAGTCTCAAATAAACTTGTGGACTTCGCTGCTTCCTTGCAACGATTGCATATTAATTAGGCTTCTCATCGCCCAGCAAACCCGGGAAATTGAATAAAAATTATAGGTTGTAAATTCAATTGTAACCAGCGCAAATTTCACCGTGTTACACACACTGTAACGA
>CM063506.1:87010343-87025343 GCA_032207245.1 Pardosa pseudoannulata
GTTTTAAATTATTTAGTGGAACTATATTTTTTATCTTACCTTTTCCAAATACATTCTGTAGGTGGTGCATGCTTTGACGGAGAATCCTTCGACGAACGGGTTGAGCTTCATGAACGGGGAATGGACCAACATTTGGATGGCCAATGGGGTGGCATTGTAGAAGTAGTCATCGCCATGCATTGTCACTAAAATCTGGATCTCTGAGAAGAAAGGATCAAAATATCAGAGCACACTCAATTTTATTTGAAAAATATTTATTTAATGAATGCAATGTAAAAATTTGAACTCGAAGTGTCGGGTTTTGTTGGCATGTATTTTATTGGCAGTAAAGGTGATAGGTTTGGTTTGAGGCGTTACTTTCTAATTTTTTGCTACACGTCTGATACTGCAAGAAGCAGAATCTGAGCGGCTACGTTCATCCACGCCAGTAGTGGGATTGCAACCCAAGAACTCTGGTACTAGAGAGAAGTGCGCTATTCATTGTTCTAAGTAGAACGTTGTCTAATAAAAGTGATGTAGTTAGGCGAAAGCGGGAAGGAAATTTGAATCGCTCCTTTTTGTAGAATGTTCTTTTTTGAATGTGCTTATTTTACTTTCTGAGTTTTCTTCTATTCATTTTTATTTAACGCATTGTATGCGGGATATGTACTAGTACGTTTTCTGACGATTGCTATTTGAGCGCGGGTCACGTACTAGTACGGGTTAGTAAAACAACATGGTTTGTTTGTGGATACAAAAATAACGGCATATACAGGAAAACGAAGCCGAATGTTCTTGTCTACTACATAGATTCTGGAAAAATTAGACAAATAAAAACTAGTTTTTACATTAGTCGATGCTGAACCGCAGAACGGGAAAAAACTTAGATTTAAAATTAACTTTTTATTTATTCTTGAGAAAATGATTTTATATATATGTATATATATATATATATATATATATATATATATATATATTGTTTATTTGTCTATTTATATATTTGTTTATATATTTCAATATAAAATACGAAAAGTTATTTAAAAAATGAAATAATTTTCGATCTATTGAGATTTAACTGAATAACTAAATTTACACGTAAAATAATCGCTTCCGGTACAATTCCACTGCAAAATGTACCGCATACAATGTGTTAAGTAGATTAGTCATAGGTTTCTAAAAATATTCAGCACACCACTTCAACTCTATATTCGGTAAACTTTTTATCTATTAAAGTTTTGAATTGTTCTTTATTTATATTTTTAGCTCTAATCATAATAAAGTTAACATTTAAAAGCTTTTCGGGATGTAAATACTTTTGTCATCTTTTACAAATTCAGAAATGTACTAGTTTAAATTTTTTAAGCTAAAGAGGCAGATTGACCTTAGGTGTGGAATACTATTAACATTTTTTAAAGATTTGAATATTTTTAATGTTTATACCATAACGTTTGCAGTAAATTAAACTGTTAACATGAACTTTAAAAGCCTTTGCTTTTCAACAAATGTTACTTTTTTTATCTTAAAGCTTAAATAAATTCTTAACAGATATTATTTGATATTTATTAACAGTTAATTGATATATATTATGTTTGACTGTTAGACACTATACAATACTTTTTAAAGACCTTATATAAACATATCAAAAGTTAAGCACGCATTACTTCTTAACACATTGTATGCGGGACACGTACTAGTACGTTTTCTGACGATTGATACTTGAGCGCGGGTCACGTACTAGTACGGGTTAGTGTAACAACATGGTTTGTTTGTGAGTACAAAAATAATGGTATATACAGGAAAACGAAGCCGAATGTTCTTGTCTACTACATAGATTCTGGAAAAATTTAGACAAATAAAAACTAGTTTTTACATCAGTCGATGTGGAACCACAGAACGAGATGGTTGATTAAAAAAATCAATTTAGATTTAAAATTAACTTTTTATTTATCCTTGCGAAAATGATATTATATATATATTTATATTTATATTATATATATTCGTATTTATATATATATATATATTTGTTTATTTGTCTATTTATATATTTGTTTATATATTTCAATATAAAATGTGAAAAGTTGGTTAAAAAATTAAATAATTTTTGATCCATTGAGACTTAACTGGATAACTAAATTTACGCTCAAAACATCCGCTCCTGGTACAATTCCGCTGCGAAATGTACCGCACACAATGTGTTAAGTAGATTAGTCATAGGTTTCTAAAAATATTCAGCACACCACTTCAACTTTATATTCGGTAAACTTTTTATCTATTAAAGTTTTGAATTGTTCTTTATTTATATTTTTAGCTCTAATCATAATAAAGTTAACATTTAAAAGCTTTTCGGGATGTAAATACTTTTGTCATCTTTTACAAATTCAGAAATGTACTAGTTTAAATTTTTTAAGCTAAAGAGGCAGATTGACCTTAGGTATGAAAAGTGCCATACTATTAGCATTTTTAAAAAATTAAATATTTTTATACTATAATATTAATTTTTAATGTTTATACCATAACGTTTGCAGTAAATTAAACTGTTAACATGAACTTTAAAAGCCTTTGCTTTTCAACAAATGTTACTTTTTTTATCTTAAAGCTTAAATAAATTCTTAACAGATATTATTTGATATTTATTAACAGTTAATTATTTGATATATATTATGTTTGACTGTTAGACACTATACAATACTTTTTATTACATAAACATATACATGTAAGACATTGCATAAACATATCAAAAGTTTAGCACGCATTACTTCTTAATACACGCAGTATAGGGAAAGTATTGTAATCGATCAAAAGTTTGACCTCAAGATTTTTGGTCGATCTTTACGTTTTGGATCTATTTCTATGAATCCGAAGATACCATTTTAAAATTATATTTGTCTGTGTGTGTGTGTGTCTGTAAGCGAACACACAAATTAAGTACAAGTTGATCACGTTTTGAATTAGAGAGACCAGAGTTTGAATACGTACATTATAGTAAAATCAAAGTTTTCTATCAACTTTTGGGCTTCTTAAGGGAACCAGAAGTACCAGTTTATCATCTACTCTAAGTTACTGGATGGTTATATCCGGTTTCTAATGCTGTTATTTAAGTTCATAAAATAATGCGTTAGCGTAGCTGAGATATAGATATTTATATGATAGAGTTAATATATTTTGTAAAAGTAACAACAAAATGTAACTGATGAAAGCAGTTTTTTTATGAGTGCATGAGAAAATCAAGGGGAGGCTACTCCCGAATTTTTAGTTTGGTATTAATTTTCCTATGTATAAATAATGCATTATAATATCAATGACAGAATCGGGTATTTTCATGTTTAGCCTTCAAATTTTTACATGCTTTATGTTAAAGATTTAACATAAGTCATTATAAAGTAATCGAGCGTTTGAAGCAGTTTTGTAGATGAAAGCTCTTTAACGACTCGAAATAAGAGGTTACTACTATATCCTTACATGCCAACTAAGATTTATGTAAAATATGTAACCATATTAATTAAAACGAATTAAATTTGAATTTGTGCATTAATACACGAAACACTGGATGCGACTGTCATCACCCTTTTGCAACGCCCTAAGCTATACATAAAAAGTTAATTAATAATATACGTACCATTTCTAATGCTATCTTTCCGATCAATAGCCGATGCGTTACCCCACACGACGTTATACGCAAAACAATTTGTTGGTAATTTTTCCGGGTTAAATACAGATATTGGATGAGACCTGGAAGAAAAGAATCCTTTTCAACAGCTTTGTAAGATTTTACTCTAAATTAAAATTCATGCTAGCAATTTTCTATTAATACCAATAACACTTAGCGTACTTTGGGCATATGTGCAATGTGTTTATGTGTATATTTTGGGCATGTGTGCATATGTGTTTGGTAAGACATGTTAGTGACACCCACAGCTTCTTTAGAAAGTCAAAATACTATTTAAATACTATTAATAATGTTACAATAGAGAATTTGTAAAGGAAAAACTTTAGGCAAATATACTGGCTCGGTAGAGGAACAAATATGTATGTATGGGTTTAATTTTTTATAGATTGTCACCGAGAATGGTTGCCTTGCTTGGTTAGTTATTCCCAAGACTTTTACCAACAAAATCCTTATAGTCCGCAGAAACTTTAACAGTGCAAAAGAATTAGTATTTTTCAAAATGTGCTACACCTACCACTGGACTTGATACTCTTTACGCTTAGGTGGTTCATATTTTTATGTATTTGTATGGTTTAAGATGATACTTTTGGCCCGAAAAATAAATGCAGAAAGAAACATATTTAAGTATAGTTTTTTAATTTTAATTAGATAAAAACAGCAAAAATTTTTTAAGTTAAAAAAGTTGTATGAATAAAATTATCAAGTACCTAAGTCAGATGTGCTTGATTATTCAGATCGAGTTTCTTAATGTTCGATTCAAAATTTTTTAGTGCGATAAAGGAGCAAGTAACCTTTTTTTTTTTTTGAAAGATTTGGAATAATTTTATCTATTTTTGTAACCAGATCCGTTAAGCCCTGAAAGTTTCATTAGTTGAAAGTTCGACCGAGTCCTCTTGCATTTGACGTCTATTGTCTCAGAATTTACGGAAATGTCATCACCCATTGACTTCAATCACATTAAGCCTTCCCCGTCAGTTTAGTACAGTTTTCTTTGCTATAAATCAACTATACTAGGAAGGTTTAACTCATTTATTATTATTTGGCACCAGGTCAGTTTCACTCAACTTCTTCTTCTCATCTAAACATCAGACGCCTATACCAGAGCAAATGGATAAGATCAGACTTAAGTATTCTATCCTATTCAAGAAATCTACACTTTTTTAAATGTCCATAGTAGTGGACTTGAGGTAGTTTGGTATTCTATTGGCCAATATATTTTTAACATTATGAGACATAACTGAAAACTGACTAGTAGGGGTGTGGTCAGATGTAGATATTCTATGATCTATATAGGATCATCTACACTTTTTAATTTGTAGAGTGATGGGCTTGAAGTATGTTTGATATTCTAATGGCCAGTATATCTTTAAAATTCATTTAAGATATTTTGTCTCTAAACTGTCTAGTACGGGTAGGGTCAGATGAGGTATTCTATGATCTATATAGGATCATCTACACTTTTTAATTTGTAGAGTGGTGGGCTTGAAGTATGTTTGATAACGTAATCCAGAGTTTGATATTCTAATGGCCAGTATACCTTTAAAATTCATTTAAGATATTTTGTCTCTAAACTGTCTAGTACGGGTAGGGTCAGATGAGGTATTCTATGATCTATATAGGGTCATCTACACTTTTTAATTTGTAGAGTGGTGGGCTTGAAGTATGTTTGATATTCTAATGGCCAATATATCTTTAAAATTCATTTAAGATGTTTTGTCTCTTAACTGTCTAGAACGGGTGGGGTCAGATGAGGTATTCTATGATCTATATAGGATCATCTACACTTTTTAATTTGTAGAGTGGTGGGCTTGAAGTATGTTTGATATTCTAATGGCCAATATATCTTTAAAATTCATTTAAGATGTTTTGTCTCTTAACTGTCTAGAACGGGTGGGGTCAGATGAGGTATTCTATGATCTATATAGGATCATCTACACTTTTTAATTTGTATAGCGGTGGGCTTGAAGTACGTTTGATACTATAGTTCAAAGTTTGACTCTCTATTGGCAGTACATCGATAAAATTTTTGAGGCATTTTGTTTGAAAACTGTCTAATTTATTTCTATGAATTAAACCTATCACAGTAAATATAAAAAGGCTTGCCTTTCAGTTGGAGTCAGTATAGTTCAAGCTGAGATAGAATGAGCGGGTGTCGGTAATTATTTAATCTATATACAAAACAATATCTATATTCAAAAGATACTTTAAAGTAACAATAATTCAAAAATAAAAGGATTAAATTGAAAATTAGTTGGCATGGAACGTTTTAAAAATTAACAAAGTATTTAAAAGAATTGAAATTTTAAAAAAATCTGATATTTAAATATCCAATATTTTTAAATGGGACTTTTATTTGTTTTTAATTAACTATTTTATTATAATTATAATATTTTATTAGTAATCCTTTAGCCATTTTTATTGTACAATCTGAAAAAAAAACTTACTGGATCATCGAGTAAATTTAAAAACTCTTTAAAAAATTCATGACATAGGTCTGCGAGGAAGTCTATAGACCATATAATTTAGGATAACCACTTATTCAAAACATTGTTAGTTATATCTTTTACACATAGTCAAACAGAAGCATAGTATAGCAAAAAACTTACCAAATCTTCAGAGGTTAATTTAAAAACTCTTAGTTTTTTTTTCATAAAAATTAGAGAAAAATTTATAATTTAGTTTGTTGATTCATTTTGAAAAAATAATTGAAATTTTATAATTTTGGTGGTTCTAAATTTGATAAGATTCTGAATTGATTATATTAACAAATTTTATTGATTACATAAAATTAAAAAATATATCTAAAGAAAAACATTCTAAATTAAAAACATATCTGTAAAAAAAAACAGTCTAAATTAAAAATATATATCTAAAGAAAAACAGTCTAAATTAAAAACATATCTCTAAAGAAAAACATTCTGCAGAAAAAACATATCTGTAAAGATATGATTTTTCTGTAGATATGTTTTATCTGTAAAGATATGTTTTTTCTAAATAAAATCATTCTAAAGAAAATATATCTCTATAGAAAAAATGTTCTAAAAAATGTGTCTAAAGAAAAGCATTCTAAACAAAAAACACAAGAAAAAATAGTCTACAGAAAAACTAACTATAGAATATTTTTCGAACGTTTTTTCTATTGAATATTTTTTCTATGAATCTTTTGTCATACTTTTTTTAGAGTTTTTAAATTTACTCGGTGATTCGTAAATTTTTTGGACTGTATATGTATACAAAGTTTTATACAAAGGTTCATGCATTTAAGTTAATAATTTCCATAAATGCACTATAACTTCCACTGTCCTCTTAACCCCTTAATGCGCACGATCGAGTTAACTCGAGCTCGCTAAACTGGCCAAACTGTGCACACTTGAGATAATTCGAGCGAAGTTGTACTTTTGTAGATGTTGCACTATGTGTTGTGCTAAAAGGGATAGCAAAGGAAAAAGGAAAAGAAAAGAGACTCGTTACATGTGTAATAGTTGCAATGTTGGGCTATGTGCTGCACCTTGTTTCGAAATATATCACACAAAAGAAAATTTTGGTTAATTTTATAAATACTAGTATTGTTATTATTTATGTTTTAAATGTATAAATAAGTATTTTTACTGATAATAATGTTTATTCTGAAATGGAAATTCAAAAAGAAAGACAAAAAAAGTCGATGTGCGTGTAATATTACAATATTCGACTGTTTTCTGCAAAGTTATCAAAATCCAAAATTGCAATAAAAATTATGATTATTTTTGTATTTTTGTAATTTTCTTGGCAAGACAACGTTCTAAATTGTGTTTTTGACATTAAAAAATAATCTTTTTTAGCCGGCTTTTAAAAAAAAAAAAAAAAAAAAAAAAAAAAAAAAAAAAAAAAAAAAAAAATTTGCATTAAGGGGCCAAACAATGAAATTTATTATTATAAATATTTGAACAAAATTGAAACCATAGAACTAGAGTATCTAAAGCAAAAGAACTTAAAAGGTAATTACTTAAATCGGTTCACAGTATTCATTTTTACTTGTAAGCTTTAAAAAATAGTCATTAGCGAAACGGTACATTTCAACTTACGTCAGATAAACTCCTTTGTATGATATTTCCGATTTAAATTCACTCTCGCTGACACCCAAGTTTCTGTAAATATTCCTATAAATGACGTTGCTGTTAGTCGGCAACTGCTGAGGAGATATTGCGGGCACCTGCACGTGGAATGAAAAAAATTGTAAGTAGACTTAACGGGTTGACATTGCACTTTTCAACCCTAGAAAGGTAACCATATTTTATAGTACAACTAGTCGCAAACTCTACAATAGTCGTTGGAACTCTTGTGATTTTAGCCACGAGAGGGCGCAAGGTGAAAGAAGTGTGTGTTTCGCTGGCCATGAGTATGACCTAGCTTTGTTTTATTTGTGTCTTATTTTTTTTTGTGGAAAATAAAGTGGAAAAAGACAGTGTCGCCTCGTTATTGACCCCGTCTGACAGGTAAGAACATTTATTTTTTTAGCGAATGTTCTGCGAATAATTTAGCGAAATCAGAACTCTCTTTCAGTCTAATCAGTCTTCGGTCTGGGTAATTTTCGCTAAAACATCCAGAATCTTGCTACTATCAAGAACACCAGACTTTTTTTATTATATATATATATATATATATATATATATATATATATATATATATATATATGATGTAATGCATTCGCGTTACATTAAATTTACAGATAAAGACTGATCTACGACCGTGAGAAAAGCCGGCCTAACGTAAAATAATAACAAACGTGCCTTTTCTGAGCACTTGAACTGAGATCTTCTTTACCTAGTGAAAGGACGTTGTTTCGCGCAGAATAGGATGTTGAATAGAGGATTCTTAACGCCGAGGAACATCTCAATCATTCTGTCTGAGAAATTCATTAGGATGCTAGCGAAGTGTTTCCAGTGTTCGTTTCAATGGCATCCCCAAGAATGAGTCTCACACGACAGCAATCCTCTGCATTTTAAGGGAAGCAGCAATACTTCCTCCAAGGGTGTGTCCAGAGACATCGATTAATGATGGGCAAGATTGCTCCTGATTACTGCAAATTTCCTTGGCACCTGTCTGGAGAGAGCAAGTCTGCAAGCGGTTTCCCCACCACGTCATCAATCAGCTGAGATGGACATTTTGAGG
The DNA here is from genome assembly GCA_032207245.1 of Pardosa pseudoannulata. Lineage (NCBI taxonomy): Eukaryota > Metazoa > Arthropoda > Arachnida > Araneae > Lycosidae > Pardosa > Pardosa pseudoannulata. The sequence continues at coordinate 87,019,141 of CM063506.1, forward strand.
TCAGACGACCATATAAAAGACCAGAGTTCGAGGCCCAGAGAGGATTTTTGACCGATCGAGTCTCCTGTGAACTCACTGGCCCAGAACATCGAGGGAGCGAGAGAGTGTCCTCCGCCCTTTTTTTCTCTTGGGAAGCTGATTCCTGCAACGATCATCATTTTCATTTGTAGATATTCATTGTTTCATCGGTATTTATCATAACTTCAACATTGTGTTTCTAAATAAATATCCTTAGTCTGTACGTAGGCCTCCACTATATTTTTTCGGCCTTACTTAGAGCCCCAGTAAGCTAAATATCTATCTATCTATCTATCTATCTATCTATCTATCTATCTATCTATCTATCTATCTATCTATATATATATATATATATATATATATATATATATACGCTATATTTTTTGGGCTCACTTAGAGCCCCAGTAAGCTACAATATCTATCTATCTATCTATCTATCTATCTATATTTTATGTATATATATTATATATATATTATATATATATATATATATATATATATATATATATATGTACATACATATATATGTGGTGACAGCCTGCAGCAGCCAATGAATGTAGCGCTCCTGTCGTCATCACCCACCACCTGGACACACACCAGAAAGATGTTGGTGTGGCAGAGAATAAGAAACGACGACGAAATGCTTTCTGGGCTATTATCCACCTACGTGCAAGACTCATCTGGTCGCTCTCCACAACTTTAAGCGACTCCAAGACTTTACGTGAGTGATGCAGGTGACAAAACAACTTTCCAAGCATTCTACAAGGAGGACTCACAAGCAAACAGGCAGAAACTTTTCACCACATTAGGACTGTGGCAGAATAGCCACTGTTGAAAAAATAAATTTAACATTGTTAAAAGGATTTCTTCCCAAAGTTCCCAAAATTCCGGGTTTATTCCCCAAAATTCCCGGGTTTATTCCCACCTCTTCAAAATTCCGGGTTTTTTACATCTCTATTTGTGTGATTCAAAACTTTGCTTTAACCATACAATAAACTTCGAAAATATATCAAGTGCCTACCTTTTTACGAGCCGGTGGTTCGTCTGTGTATCCATTCAAGCAAAAAGTGAAAAACTGCGTACAAAATTCCTTATACGATTTTTTAGGAGTGCATAGGTCGCTAAACCTCTTGCAGAATTTTGAAGCCAGGAGTCTGAATGGAGAAAGAAAAAGATTTCAGAAAAAAATTTTCTTTTAATTTTTAGCAACAAAATTTTTCGATTTTATTCATTTTCGGAAACCATTTTTATTGAAAATTATGAGATGTTTCCTTTTTGATTTCAATCAAAGAAACTTGGAGTTATCTTGATAGAAGTTACGGATTTTCAAAACGATATAATTGTCATCATTATTTCCCCAATAACAGTTAAATTTATTAAATGTATTTAGTCTACCTCTAGAACGCTATCCTGTTCTTGTCGAACGTTATTACTAGCGTTATGTCTGAAAGGTAACTTTTTGACAGTTTATTTTAAAACATGGAAAATCAAGTAATACACACGCTTTCATTAAAACAATGATTTATTTTACAGTAATTTTATTTTCAGCTTTTAAAAATTGTGTTAATTGTAAGCCTTCTCCATAAGAATAGATTTCTAGGCTTGATGAGTATGCTGGAGCTGTATTTTTAGAGGTTCATTTTACAGTCCAGTGCTAATTTTTAACTTGCCGAACCCTTCAGAAGTTTGTCGGATTTAGTATTCAAGAGCCCAGGCATAGAACATACCATTTATATTTTAAGAAAAAAAAAGATCTATTTGGATCTATATTACTTTTTATATTATTGTTCACTATTACAGGCTTAGATATTGTTGCGACCTTACGGGTTTACGGCTTGACTTGTGATCGGATGTGATCGAATGTACTTTTGGAGGGAAAAAAAGAAATTTATTGAAATTCTTATATAAATAGTAATATAGATCAGTATTATTACTCAAGAAATAATTCTCGTTTAAAATTGGAACACAATATAAAAGGATAGTATTCTACATTATAACAGGTCTTGTGGCAACTTGTTCATAGTAATCCCTGAAAGGGAAAATTCCGCATTGCTATTTCCCTAACCGATGAAAAATTCTTAATACGTTTTTGTTGTTCGATATGTAAGCGTGGCATCGTGGATTCGGCGGTCAAATGCTGAGTTTGGATTATGAAATCATTTTTATTATTAGAATGATCATTATTACTCCATGTTGTGAATAAATGTTTAATATTAATTTACTGGCTGATTGTACCGAGGTACTTTCCCATGACGGTCAGCACGTGAATACACAGCTGTGGAAGAAATTTCCAAGAAGAATTTAGGTGCAGCTGTTGACTTTAAGTTTTAAGGACCCCCGCGGAGGAGTTATAGATCACGGAATGGCACAAGCGTAACGGTCAAGCTCTCACAGAGATATAACCGTGAGTTATGGGGGCAGGGACTAAAAAATAATGTTAGCTTTCACAAAAGGGGCTATTTTGATTAGCCCACCTGCATGACAGAAGGGGGTGCAGATGTGGGAAAATTTCACCAACAAGCGATTGGCAAAGAAAAAAAAAGGGACGTTAAAACCGAGGTGATGAGTTGGGAAAGAGAGTGAAGTAAGAGGAGTCGAGGTCGGGATTGAAGAGTTGCTGAACATCCAAGAGCCCGGACCAGCAATCGTGTCCCGAACCCGCATGCCATCATAAACGTACAGCAAAATAATGGCCGCTACACCAGTACCGACGTCCTTTACGCCCGAAGTCCAGCACCGTCTTATAGCCTGATGAAATCCCCAGCCTGATCCCCTGTAATGTCTGGAGGTAAACAGACTTAACCACAGTCAGTAATTCAATATTTTGATTAAGGAATAACGTATAACAAAAGAGAATTGTAATAATTATTGTGTATTGATGAATATAAAATCCAAATAATTGCTGGTTATGTTATATGGAAATTAAGTAGTGTATCAATTTGTAAACAGTGTAGAGAATAAACGTTTTCGTCCAAATATAAGGTATTATATTTTTACTGTGTTTCCTCTTTGTAAACGAAGACTGGTGTTAGTGTTGTAAGTACATTATAACACTGATAGTTTGAAACGGAACTTGAAAACGGAATGAACACTCATCTGAAACAAAACAAATGTCACAAGTGTGTTGTACTATCTCACCTCTGATCAGAGAGATTCTTACCCCTTTAAAGGTTACATACATGAATTCTTTGAAATTTAATGAAATTAGTTTATTAATGTTATCTATGAACCTTATAAATGCAAAATGTATTAAAGTTTTTCTTTGCAATTCTTAGAGGGGTATGCCTTAGAGGATTCCATAGGAGGAATTGAGGGAGGTTAACTGACAAACCCATCCCCTTGTACAGAGTGAACACTTTTTTAAATTTTAATTATATTGGAAGAGCAATAAAGAAGACTTCTTAAAAAAGTAAAATAAATAAATAATTTAACAAAAGTGTTGTTTCAATAGATACTTTTGTTTGGGGTCATAAGTGAAAAAAATTGCATTACTAACTTTCCAGATACAGCAAGTATAAATGCATAGATTTCAAAGGAAAAATAAATTAAATGTAGTATTGTCATTTATTGTAAGTTTTAAATGTCAAAAACATAAAAAATGGAAAAAAATTAATATTTCTCCAAAAATTAGAGAAAACAAATTTTTAACAGGAGGTTTCGCTTCGAAACCACTGTCCGCTAAAGGGTTAACACAGATCTACCCTGAACAACTCTCTGAATACAACTGAATTGAATAACTAGCTTGAACGAGTAGCATTTACTAAATGCATTTGTGTGATGAAAATATTGTATATTCTTTGTCTTATCTTTTCCATACGCATGTGTTGGGACTAGAGTTGTGAGCAGTGGAAAAAAGCCGGGTTTTTTGGGAAGGGAATTTTGAAAATTTCCAAAACATGGGAATTTTGAAGTATTTCGAAGTCGTCAATTCCTATGACACAATGAGAACCACCATTTTTTTTCTGTCTTTGTTGTAGACATCAAAAGTTGATATTTTCACAGAATTTAACTATTATATGCTATGAAAAAATTGAATAATTGGGATTAACTAACTATATTTAGCAAGGTATCCTGTTTAGCATGAAAGTATGAGTATATTTTTCCTTTGAGAAATATCCAATATTTTTATTATTACATAAATATTAGGCAATAATCTGTAGTGTCACAAAACCCATAAATCATTATTTTTCTTGGATAACATTTCTCTCTCTCTCTCTCTCTCCCTGTATATATATATATATATATATATATATATATATATATATATATAATATATATATATATATATATATATATATATATATATATATAATGTATGTGTGTGGGAATTGGACACAAAATGCAACAGTGTCATTTGATTACACCTTTAAGTGATATATGCATTACAAAAAATAATAAACTGTTTTTTTAAATTTAAAGATATTTATTTTTATATTATATAAGGAGGTGTAAAAGTTTAGCATAAAGCAATTTGCATAATAAATAATGATAAAAAATAATGCAATAATTATAAATATATATATATATATATATATATATATATATATATATATATAATCATTATTTTATTTTAATTATTGCATTATTATAATTATAAATAATTATAATAATGCAATAATTAAAATAATGCTCTCTCTCTCTCCCTGTATATATATATATATATATATATATATATATATATATAATGTATATGTGTGGGAATTGGACACAAAATGCAGCAGTGTCATTTGATTACACCTTTAAATGATATATGCATTACAAAAAATAATAAACTGTTTTTTTAAATTTAAAGATATTTATTTTTATATTATATAAGGAGGTGTAAAAGTTTAGCATAAAGCAATTTGCATAATAAATAATGATAAAAAATAATGCAATAATTATAAATATTATATATATAAATATATATATAACCATTATATTTTAAATAATTATATAATTATAAATAATTATAAAAATGCAATAATTAAAAAAATTTCTCTCTCTCCCTGTATATATATATTATATATATATATATATATATAATATATTATATATATATATTGTGTGTGGGAATTGGACCAAAATGCACAGTGTCATTTGATTACACCTTTAAATGATATATGCATTACAAAAAATAATAAACTGTTTTTTTAAATTTAAAGATATTTATTTTTATATTATATAAGGAGGTGTAAAAGTTTAGCATAAAGCAATTTGCATAATAAATAATGATAAAAAATAATGCAATAATTATAAATATATATATATATATATATATATATATATATAATCATTATTTTATTTTAATTATTGCATTATTATAATTATAAATAATTATAATAATGCAATAATTAAAATAATGCTCTCTCTCTCTCCCTGTATATATATATGTAATATATATAATATAATATATATATATAATATATATAATATATATATATATATAATGTATAGGGAATTGGACACAAAATGCAACAGTGTCATTTGATGACACCTTAAATGATATATGCATTACAAAAAATAATAAACTGTTTTTTTAAATTTAAAGATATTTATTTTTATATTATATAAGGAGGTGTAAAAGTTTAGCATAAAGCAATTTACATAATAAATAATGATAAAAAATAATGCAATAATTATTATATTAGCAATTAAAATTGAAGCAACCAGTTATGTGTTTGATAAGACTAATATATATATATATATATATATATATATATATATATATATATATATATTGCCAAAAGTAACAAAAAAATCTCTTAGAAATAATATGCTAGTTCTTAAATAGCCACTGTTGAAAAAATAAATGTAAACATTGTTAAAATGATTCTTTCCCAAAGTACCCAAAATTCTGGGTTTATTTTTCCAAATTCCTGGGTTTATTCCCACCTCTTCAAAATTCCGGGTTTTTTTCATCTCTAATTGGGACCCAAAAGAATCTTAAAAGCAATTTCTTTTACTCTACGGTATGTTAAATCTGTGGAAACATCAATATATTTGAGATAAAAAATGCGCTTGCAAAATAATAGGTTTAAACATCTCCCAACAATAAGGTATTTAAATCAAGGGAAAATAGGTAATTGTAACAAGCAAAAATTGAAAAGAACACATTTTCATACCCATTGTATTCACAGATAGTAAACGCTGGAATTTCTATTTCGTTCGGAGTTGTGACAACAACGTCTACAATCGTAGGATAT
>CM063506.1:87030343-87045343 GCA_032207245.1 Pardosa pseudoannulata
CAAATCACCGTCAACAAAGTTCGACATTTCAACATTCATCAGATTTCAAGCTACATTTTCAACATGCAGAACGCACCTCTACATGAAATGATTCAAGGAGCCGGAAAATTTAAATCTTCGAGTTAGCTTCGATACCTGTTTACTCCGAGCGGAGCTCGGTTACCCGGTACTTAATCTTAATTTTATATCTACAGTATTTTTATCTCATATCTAAACAAAAGCATAACAATTTTATATAAATATAAAATTTGCAAAAATCTGTATCAAAATAAAAATATTAAATTCACACTAAAAATAATGTATTAAGTTTTTACCTTTAGCTATGTGGTGTGGTTTTCTAATAAGTTTCTGATATTATTTGGCTTATATAATGAATTGAGATATCTCTGCAGGTAAACCACTCATGTTATCATTGCTTTAAAGGTAACTGTACCGCAAAATTCTTTTAGCACAACAAAGGTGCGTGGTTCAAAAATTTTGCAGCCGTAGAGAATTAATTACTCTTGATATAATTTTATTTCTATATTTATCTAAATAAGAAGCATAACAGTTTTTTTTAATATCAAAATTACAAAACAGTGTCAAAATAAAAATATTAAATTCATACTGAAAATAATTTAATAAATTTTTACCTTTAGCTATGTGGAGTGATTTTCTAATAAGTTTCTGATATTATTTGGCTTATATACCGAATAGAGATATCTCTGCAGGTAAACCACTCACGTTATTATAGATTTAAAGGTAACTATCCCAAAAGATGTGTGGCTCAAAAATTTTGCAGCCGTAGAGAATTAATTGCTCTTGATATAATTTCATTTCTATATTTATCTAAATAAGAAACGTAACAGTTTTTCTAAAAATATCAAAACTAAAAAACAGTGTCAAAATAAAAATATTAAATTCACACTGAAAATAATTTCTTACCTTTATTTGAGCTATGTGGTGTGATTTTCTAATGAATTTCTGGCATTAGTTTGCTCATATACTAAATAGATATATATATATGCGGGTAAACCACTCATGTTATCATAGCTTTAAAGGTAACTGTACCGCAAAATTCTTTTATCCCAAAAGATGCGTAGCTCAAAAATTTTGCAGCCGTAGAGAATTAATTGCTCTTGATATAATTTCATTTCTATATTTATCTAAATAAGAAGCGTAACAGTTTTTCTAAAAACACCAAGAATACAAAACAGTCTCAAAATAAAAATTTTAAATTCACACTGAAAATAATTTCTTACCTTTATTTGAGCTATCTGGTGTGATTTTCTAATGAATTTCTGGCATTATTTTGCTCATATGCTAAATAGATATATATCTGCAGATAAAATACTCATGATATCATAGCTTTAAAGGTAACTGTACCGCAAAATTCTTTTAGCCCACCAAGGATTTATTTCTATATTTATTTAAATAAAAAGCATAACAGTTTTTATAAAAATATCAAAATTACAAAACAGGGTCAAAATAAAAATATTAAATTCATACTGAAAATAATTTAATAAATTTTTACCTTTAGCTATGTGGAGTGATTTTCTAATAAGTTTCTGATATTATTTAGCTTATATACCGAATAGAGATATCTCTGCAGGTAAAACACTCATATTATCATAGCTTTAAAGGTAACTGTACCGCAAAATTCTTTTATCCCAAAAGATGAGTGGTATAAAAAACACACATAGAGAATTAATTATTCTTGATATAATTTTATTTCTATACTATCATATAGCCCGTCATATGCTCAGTAATTTTTTAATTTTGTTGTAAAGCACCCTAAAATGAAAAAATTTGTTTTTTGGCTAAAAATATCTGTATAATCAATAATTTGTTTATCTTTACTGACCGCATATTTAATTTATCTTGTCATATCTAAGTTCAGTGATAAAAGGTTTTAATAATGCAATGATATTTGAAATAATTTAAAATTTAGCGAAATGATTAAATGTGGTTTGTATAAAAAATGCAAACCTAAAAAAAAATTTTTAAATTTAATATATAGCTTAATTACACTAATATTTATTGTGTGAAATAGGCCTTAGACTTTTAAACGCTCGAAAAGAGTTTGTTTAATAACGGTGATAAAAACTTTTGAATTGCAAAAAAATAAATAAAATAAATATCGATGATTAAATTTAAAAATTATCCTATGCCTAATCTATTATTTAAACTATAAAAGACTAGAGGAGATTTATTATATAGGGGATTTATCTAAATAAGAAGCATAACAGTTTTTCTAAAAATATCAAAATTACAAAACAGTGTCAAAATAAAAATTTTAAATTCACACTGAAAATAATTTCTTACCTTTATTTGAGCTATCTGGTGTGATTTTCTAATGAATTTCTGGCATTATTTTGCTCATATGCTAAATAGATATATATCTGTAAGTGGTCTGCTCATGATATCACAACTACATTCCAGATTTTCCATCGAGGTTTCGTTTCTTGTTTTTTAAAAAGTCTTTTCAGTATTTATGCATGAGCATGGCAACTCGATTGAAAAGACCAACACGCGAAGTAATTATGCTTAACACAATAACTAACCATCTTTGTTCTGCAGTTGATAGAAATCCACACGCGCTTTACCAGTTCATTCTTATAGAGAGTATTTTTAAATCTTCTGTAGAATTCTGTTAGAATAGCATGACATATTCCGTGTGACTCTCTCAGATACCTTTGGACAATATCACACATGACATATCACTAGCTCTTTGTTTTCATAAGAATGCGCCTGTTTACTAGTTGAAAGGTAAGCTTACATGATGAATGTGTTGAAAGTGTCCAACTCTTTCATGCAAGCTTTTCTAGAGACATAAATGAAGAAAAGTTTTTAGAATTTTACAATAAAACGCAATAGACTCTAATTTAAAACAGTCCACTGTAGTCAGACTGACGAATGTTAGAAGAGTGTTTTTCTCTTTTGAATTTTATAGTGTATTCAAATAATACACAATGACGGTAACGAACATGTATCTTTTTCGACGCATTGCAATAGCTAATAAATGTTATATTTTTGCAAAGTTGCATATTTTCTAGAACTTTAACCCTCCGAGTGGAACACATCGAGGAAAAAAAGTCTCCAAAATTACGCTAAAGGTTTACTGTGTCAGTGGCCGAAACGTTCTATGATTTTTTCCTTCACCCTTTGTTGACTAGAATGGAATACGAAAAACCCACCCTCGTTATAGTCCCTTTACTTCCGGTTATAAATAGATGTTATAGATTGTTAATTTTTAATACACATAAAGCTCGTCAAGTCTCGAAGATCATTCCATAAGAAATAATGGATTCTAAAAGTACAGATAAAATATTCTTTGAGAGACTTATTTATATTTTGTTACGAAAGTCATCTAAGATATTTAAGTGGTGCAATTAGAGATACATCTGTTACCGCAAACGAAATACTTCGAAATAGATATTTACAAAGCCATGAAAAGCTATCAGCGTCTTTGTGCCTCAGGGGGTGCATCTCTCAATAAATATCAGTCAAAGAGGGGTGCAATTCCCAAACAATCGACCAGATCCTCCTACCGCAAAATTCCATGGGGGAAAGTACTGTCAAAAATGTACATTACATCTATTTTCGGAGCGTTTTTGGAGGTCGAAAATTGTACGTTTTGAAGACGTCATCGGTATGGTGGAATTGTACGTGCGAACCACTTAGAGGGTTAATCAAAAAGTAGCTTGAGTTGAATTTTACAAGCATAGCCAATTTTCAAGCCTCTTTTACATGCATAGCTTATTCTACTTATCTCCATAAAATATCCAATAAAAGTTTTTTCATAATTTTAATGGACCTGCATTACACACATACAAGCACACTCTAAATATTCACTTGAAAACTTCACTGTTAAGGTTAAAATTTCTATCTTAATAAATTAAAATTTCAAGAAGGATATTAATACTTTTATGAATGGCTATTACCTGGTTTGGAGCGCTACGGTCTACTGTTTTGCTACACGGGGGCTAATAAGACCGGGACCTACAGCATAAAGCCAATTCCAAAAGGTTATGAACAGCCGTAACATGAGTGGGATTCGAACCCATGAACTCCTGTATTGAAGAGCAGAGCCTTACTCATTCGGCCACGATCTGCAGTATCATTTGCAAGATATTGATATTAAATATATACAATGCCAACTCATTTATACGAGCTATGTCTCGTTCCTTGAAATTCCCATAAGGCCTATGTAATAAATTATTCCTTTATACGAATATTCAGTTTTACGAAGCATTTACTTATGCGAAGAAATGACCGATGCCCTTCTTAAGTTTTCGAAAGTAAAAGTCAATTGGTTTTGCGAAGGGAGCAAATCTTTCTCTGCAACAGACCTTTATTGTACATATTAATATATTCCTATGGTTTTCTTCCTTTTTTTTACAGAATTTTTGCTTGTATTATTCTTTAAAGTATAGAAAGAGTTAAATCGTGTTTTCTATTAATATCGTTTTGATTTAAAAATGTTTTATAAAAAATGTTCCTTGTATTTTCTTTTGTGTACTATGAATACAGAATATTGTGGGACTTTTAAAGCTAGAAAAGCAACAGTCGAACTAACTGTCTGCACAGGGCAAAAGTTTTACATCGAATGGTACAAGAATAATATATCTTTCAACTATGTTGAACTAAAGAGCAAGCGAGTGCAGAAATTTCGTTCTCATGAGACTAAAGATGATTCAGCAATTTTTGGGAAACAAGAGTGAATCTTGATCATTTAAGGTTTCTCAAGAACCACACATACATTATCTAGTTATTGAAGAAGCGAAATCACTTTAATGGGGCAATGAAATATATGATCTGTGTACAGAAAATTAACATTTATTCCAGCGTTAGTTTTGAGAGACGGGTCAAAAGAATTTAAGTCAGAGAACAGTCCTTTAACTGGAATTTTACGGCTGAGAAATTAGCCATTTAAAATGAGAAGGAGAAAAAAAGAACATTTTATATAGTTTGGGGTAATAATTTTGATATATTACATGTACACACAGACACATATAATAACGAATTCGTTACATCAGCTTCCCTAACTTTCAAAGCTTACCTGAGTTGTCCTGGAGAGAAGCTGCACCTGGCACAAAGAACTGCTGTTTTTGTGTACCAAAAACGTTTTCACTATTATTCCGTAAAGAACTTTGTTTAGAAGTATAATAGCACGCTCCAAAAACTATTCAGGTGTGGACAAAACTTACCAAAACATTTAACGTCCAATGTAAAAAACAGGAGATTTTTGGCCCAAGGCTTATTTTGTCAGATCCAGTACACATATCGGCGCTCTATTGATAGAGTCGTGGAGAGTGGTTGGCTCAGTGATCCTCCCACCCTCTATAAGATTCTCTAATGTATCTTAAGAGAAAGAATATAGAGACAGGAAGAAGGAAAGGGGCCATAGAGATAATGTAAACATCAAAGCGAAAGAAGTAATCATTGACAACCTTGACAGAAAAGCTACTTTACGGGTTTCTGCTCAGATGCAGTTTCTTCATTCCCCTTTTAAGTAGTTAATTGATTTTGTTTTATAAGTTATCAATTTTGTAGATCTCAGTTATGGATTTTTAAAAATTTCTTGTAGATTATATATTTGAGGTATATGTTAATACGTGCGCAATGTTTAAATTGATTTTTGATTATGTTCTAGATTAAATTTTCTGTTAAACAGGTAGCTGCAAATGACGTTGAACATTAGTTCGACCGAGAGACCTAGTCTGTATCCTACTTCTTATCAGATGGTGATTTGCAGTTCCTACGCTGTGACGTCACTACGCCAAGACATCCAATAACAATTAAAACAACAAGGGATGTTCATCTAGCAAGGGTTGATCACACAGACGGTGACTCATGTAAGAAGGTTTCCTTGCCGAACAGTGTGAGATCATTAGGGGTTAATCTTTGAGTGCGCCTTCCTTGATTTGCTCACCCGTTTGTAGTCTTTTGTGGTCTTAGTTTGTAGTCCATCGCTAGTAAAATTTTGAGAAATTGGATTTCCTATTGGAGTTAGTAAAGAACTGCGTTTTTTCATAGTAGCAATTACTGTTGGAGGTTGGCAGCGAATCCTTATTATTTTAGATTATCCAACTCGAAGACATCACTTTATTTCCTGTGAAGTTTCCTGTTTTGTCTAGATCTGAAAGTGCGTTGTGTTTTAAAAATTGGAAATGAAATGAATTATATTATTAGAAATTGAGCTATAAAATTTTGGTGTAATAAATGTAAATTCTATACTTAAAGCTTTGTTTTCCTAAGCATGAGTTTAATAATTTTTTTAAATCAGTAATTATGTTTTCTGAATTAAAAGTGAAAGTATTTTAAAATTACTAATAACTGGTTTATTGTGGTAGAGTGTTTATATAAGTGCACGTGTGTTCTGGTGATCATGGCAATTTTTCCGGGAGAGAAAAAAAATAGACTGGGTAAAATTAGCAGCAGAGATAGAGAAAGAAGTGGATCTCAAATTGAGGGTGATTAATTAAAAAGAATGAAAGAAATGTTAGAAGACTACGACGCTGAGAATGCAATGTAGAAGGATGTCTAATGAGAATAACCGAGACACGAAAAGAACATGTAGAAAGGGAGGCGAACAATTTGAAAGAGACGAACATGATAAACAAAGACAATTTTAACTTGAGAGATTACGAATCACGAGGGAAGGTAAGCTGGATAAACAACTTCCGTGACCGTCTGGAGATCCCTTAAGAAACATTATACAACAGTTCGATTGGGAAAAGAGAAACATTAGTTTGTATCTCCATTTATTTAAACCCAGCATTTAAAATTCTAGAGAGGGAGTGGTCAGGTTGTCTCCCTAGTTAACTACCCCTTTTTGTAGCACACATTTTTCTGAAGGAAAAATCAGCATATATAAAGGACTTTTTTCATATCAAATAAGTAATCCTCGAATGTCTTAGCCCAGACGCTATCCAGTACAAGCATCTTTACCATTACTGGAAATCATTGTTATTTCCAGTTACATATTTCTCCCGAGAAATAGGTAGTTAAACATGAACCATCGTAATTCATAATAGCCCCCGTAAAACTTTAATTCCCCTTACATTAGAAAGCGAAGAAAAATGTATAGTTAAGATAAACGATTACAGAGTTTCGTATGGTAGGCTCTTAACTTAAATAAAAAGATAGAAAAATTAAGTATACATTATAGATATTCAAAAAATATTTGTGATAACTTAGTAAACATATATTTATTGAATCTTCCTAGTTTTATTTACAATAATACTTTATAACTGCAAGAGCTACATCCTCAAAATAAAACTTTTTGTTTATTTGTCTATATCTCAGAATTTTCGATTAAAGCTATTCCCTATTTTTACTTAAGGATTTTAGACATATAAGTGTTTTATTAGTATTTTATCACCAAAGAATTTTTAAAGATTATGTAAATTGTCATTAAATTATTTTTTTAATCTGAACTGTTACAAACATCATGCGATTAATTAGCAAAAAGTAAAAATTATATATATCTTTCCTAGTTAGAATAATTCTGTGTGATGAGATGCTATTATTTGAGCGTAGATGCTTAAATTTATTAATTGCAATTAAAAAAAATTTCTCCAATTTCAAAGTGTGGAGGCGGAACTTTTAGATATTTAACTGCAATCCGTAATATATGTTGTTGCTATGGGAACGAGACTAACTTCCTTCACGAAATGCTGTTAGACTGGTACAGTGAAGGTGAACTGTTGTGCAAGATATATAACATCGAAGCACAGAAAAAGGTCTTAGATATCGCTTCGGCTTCACTGAACGAGCATGGCTCTTAAAATTATACTATTTTTAGGTTCAGTCAGAGAAGGCAGAAACTGCACTAGAGTTGGAAATTTTATCAAAAAGCAGCTTGAAGCAAAAAATCTACATGTTACTGTGTTTGGTAAGTAACACTTTACAGTATTATTATGGAGCTATTTTAATTACAAATTTAAACATATTATGAATTAGCAAAGCGTTTTTAATTATTTTAAATAGCTGTCATTACACTTGTGAACATTTAGGAAATTATTTATTTTTAAAAATTGGTTTCATTAGACATTTATTGAAGGTCATTATAATATTTCAATATAGTAAACCCTGTGGAGAATTTAAATAAGTTCTAATAAATATATTCTATCTTAAATATTCATCAACCATAAATAGAATTTTATTTATACTGAGGAATAGAGTTTTTTGTTTACTTTTGTTCAATTAGGTGCTAGTTACAATATATAATTAAGTATATTGTTTTTACTGAAGATAATTACAAAGAACTGGCAATAAGAGAAATAAAAAATAGTAAAGTATAAATATTATATATATCAGATATTATAGCATGCCATATAACTGGGATTCATATGCTAGCATGATGTATTTAGTTTTGTTAAAAACCTATAAGAGAGAAATATATTTTAAACAAAACTAATAAATTTTGCTAGAAAATTATACTTTAAATAGATATTAAAAATCATATTTAATGCATTTAATTTTTAGTATAAACAATAGTTCTAAAAAATTAATATAATTAATATTCCTTATAAAGAATTATTTAGTAGCATTCACATCTATGTGAAAAGTTTTGTGAAAAAAAATTAGTCTGTTTCAGATTTGAAAATTACACCCAGGAGATATATATTAAATTTATAAAAATAAATGAGATATCTGTTGTAAATCATGTTATTTTTTTTAACACAAATGTATAAAATTGCAAAATATATGTATTAAAAATGTCTAGCCCCATGCTGCTATTTACATGTTAAGTGTTAAATGCAAGGTTGGAAAAAAAATCATGATTTTTTTAAAAAAATCAGATTTATTGGATTTAAATCAGATTTTTTAAAATTATATCGGATTTCTTTGATTTTTTTTCTAAATACTAATTTTAATTGTTGTTTTTATGTTTTTGGCAATACACATATAATAGTTTATTATAAGAAGTAACATCTTATCTATCTAGTGTATTCTACACACAGATTACCTAAAATTAAATATATAAATTTTAATCTAAATACATTCCATTATTTTGTAATTGGATATTTCAAACTAAATAAAGATGTAAATTTAAAGAAGAAATTAAATATTCTTTTAATGCAAGCTATTTATTTAAAAAAACAAATCACAATTATTTCAATATTTTTTAAGCACCGAATGATGGATTTAATTGTTTCAATAAAAACACTAGCTTTGATACTTTTTCCACTCCTAATTGGTTATGAAGGCTAGAATGAACAATACCAAAAGAAAAAAAAACTGTCTTTCCATTCTAGCAGATGAAGCTATGGCTGTTGTTATTTGGTAGACAAACTGGATTTCAAGTTCTGTAATACTCTTTACCTCCCATTACATAAAATAAATTCCACCAGTCATAATCAATTATTGTACTACCCCTACTCCATACTTTCTGATAACAACCCTTAAATTCTTGGAAAGCACATGCTATCTATTTACACTTATTTACTTATTGGTATTACTGTGCTGACTGATTCCCAATTCTCTTGTCTTTGGAATATAGGTTTTAAAAGAAGTGAAAAAAATATGATTTAAATAAATGATTTAAAAAAAAATCAGCTGATTTAAATCATGCAACCCTGGTTAAATGTATAATATCATGCAAGATTTGAAGTTCTATTTATTTAAATGACAATAACAAGACATTCATAAACTATAATAATTTTGTAATTTATAAAAAGTATGTATTTCTGGGCATATTTTCGTTAATATGCAAAAATATAGCACCAAATTTGGAGAATCAAGTGTCTTTTATAACTGCGAATTGGTAATATCAAAAGAAAATTACCTTTTATATATACAGGGTTTGTGGGTATAAAAAATATTACAAAAATTTTGTTGTTATAACAAATAATTCTAAAATTATTTGTTTAAATGCTTTATTTGATATACTATGGATACAAAATGTTCATTTTTTCAAAATAAAGATATACTCTGTTAAACAATGTGATTTTATTTCCCTTGTTATGTGCATTGTTAAAGAAAAATACCTCTATTAATTTTGAAATTTTATTATAGTAAGTTTGAAGCAAGTTTTTACTATGCATTAAAATTTCATTTTTATTTATTTTCTAATTATTAAATATGTTTTGTTTGTTCACCTTTAAAATCTAAAGCTGTTATTTTCAGCATTTTTATTTGACTAAAATTCTTTTTTACTCTTAAAACTGATATATAATTATGCTATTCAAAAGAATCACTTGGATAATTATCTAAAATTATTCCTTACATACTATATCTGTTATATACCTATATCAATTATATACTAATTTGATTGTCATACTAAATGGAGGTAAAATTCTTTTTTACTCTTAAAAGTGATATATAATTATAAAAGAATCAAAAGAGTCACTTGGATAATTAGCTAAAATTATTCCTTGCATGTAGCCATGTATCTTATATACTAATTTGATTGTCATACTAAATGGGGGTTAAAGTTAAATTCTTTTTTATTCTTAAAAGTGATATATAATTATAAAAGAATCAAAAGAATCACTTGGATAATTAGCTAAAATTATTCCTTGCATGTAGCCATGTATCTGTTATATACCTATATCAATTATATACTAATTTGATTGTCATACTAAATATAGGTTAAAGTTAGCATTTATTTTTGGTTCCTTAATCATAATTATATAAGGTGAAAAAAAAGGATGTTAATAAACTTATTAAACATTTTTATTTATAACAGAAATTTTGATTTCTCAAATAAACTTCAATTAATTAAGAGTTGTGCAATGTTTGTGGTTTAGAATTATTTATGACATGACATCAGTAGTATTTGTTATAAATATTAAAAATATTTATGATTCTACTAAGATTTTGACGTTATTTTTAAATGCTTAAAATATCATTTTTTTTAAATTAAAGCAATATTTAACTGTAAAAAAACATTGATAGTTTCTAAAATACATTATATTTTTAGTAATATTTTGAAAAAAAAAAGTGTTTTGAGAAAACAAATATTAATAAAATTTACTCTAAGAAAGCATTGTTGATTTTGGTTTCACAGTTAAAATACTTTTATGTGAAACATTATGAAATTATATAGCTGCAAATTTTTTCATATTTAAGATATGAAGTTACAAAATATGTATTTCTAAATATATTATATTGTTATTTATATATGTATATATATATATATATATATATATATATATATATATATATATATATATATATATATATATATATATATATATATATATATAATATGTGTGTGTGTATTTCATAAGAATATTAAAAACAGTTAAAAAAACAACTAAAGATTTTGTTTTTATTACTATATTTTTTATACAAAGTTTTTTTAGTAGAGAGTTTTTCTTAAATTATAAATATTTTCCTTACTGTAATCCTAAACTATTACCTTTTATTTCTAAAAATTTTTACTAATTTTAATTTTTATATTTAAAATATTGTAAGTTTCATAATAACAGTCTGTGTATTTGATTTCTAGAAGCTTAATTGCAGGTCAAGAAACTTTTAATGGGGATTACTTTAAAAAAAAAAAAAAGAAAAAAAAAAGGGAAAAGCATTAAATCACCCTGAGATTTAGTGTTGTCTGCTTTTTGTGTCATTTGTTTCTTTTTAATCTGAGACTGTCTAGGAGTGATTTTGTATTCTAAAGAACTAGTTCTTGTTAGTAAATTGAGGTTGTTTAAAATTTATTACATTAATGATATGTTTCCTCTTCACTAAAATTTCACAACATCTTGCTTTAAACAGCAGGTGGTCTAGCCATTAATTTTCCTTAAGTAGGATATATTTTTACAGTTTCTTCACTGCTACTGCATTCCCCTCTTTTTCTGATTTTATCTGTTACTGGTTTTTAGAGATTACTTAAAATGTAATCTATTTAATTGGAACTTTTAGTTCTTATTTATTATTGTATCTTTATCTCTTTTCATAATTATCTAATAGCTATATTTGCTTCTGATTTTGTGAGGTTTTAGTTTAGAATTTTATGTTATTGATTTAATCTTTTTACTTTTTCAATATTATCTTATTCACTAAAGCATCTCAAGTCTGCATATAGTATTAAAAACAGCATTATGACATATTTTCCTACTAGTATATGCCTGCATCCCTTTCTTTTTTCTTTTCTCTGTTTTACAGGCTTATTTTGGTCAATTTAACTTGTTTTTTTTTATGAATTGTTTTAGTACTTTTCCCTTTTTAATTTTGAAATTTATTTATTGTGCTTTATGCTTTTAGCTTTTACCTGCTAATGTTTCAGCATTTTACCTTTTATGTACCTTTCCTGTGTACTTGAGTTTATATACTGTAGGCATTTCTATAATTTTTTAAAAATGTTACGGTTTTACCTTTGCTGGTTTTAGCCTGTAGTGTTTCTGAATTAGGACACTTTTATCTGTTATGTCTTGTTGTATTTACAAAAAAAAAAAAAAAAAAAAAAAAAAAACAACCTTGTGTTTGGCACTTATGTCCTAAATAGGGCCTTGCCCATTAAACTTTAACTAACCAACCATACTAGTATATGATACATAAAAAAATGAATTTGTTGGTATTTAAAATTAATTATAAAATTGCAATTTAAAAATGCTGTGATGTAATTTTTCTTCAATAAAAACTGAAATTTCTGTGTGATATTAGTTTTAACAAATTAATTAAAAAATACACCATATAGCATTAGTTTTATAGTAACACTAGATTGTTCATAGTGGCAAAAATATCTTACTAATAAATAGATAAACGCATAGTGTATAAACTGTCTGTAAATAAAAATGTTACCTATAGTTTCCAAAATTTCTCCAAATATTTTACTTTAGGAGTGTTCAATTTTGGAAGTAGTTATGGGTATCCTAAAATTTTGTCTTTATTTAAAATATATTTATAAAGATGAATCAAAATCCTTTATTAAAGCTTATTCTGTATGGGTTAGGGGTGTATCTTTATGCATAGGGTTTTTAAATTAAATTGTTTATTTATACATAAATAATACTACAAAAGAAATTCTTTTTGGTTATTATATACATTTAAATATTCTATATACTCTTTGCTAGCATATAATGTTTATTATTCCACTTTTCAATTACATATTAATTAGGTTAATTTAAATTTTGTTTTATGGAAGGAATTAAATATAAGATTTTAAAACTTACTTTATAAAAACTTCTTTAATCCTATGGAAGTATTGTTATTACTTTTGTTGAAAATATTGCTGGATTGTATGACATTTTATTTTTAAATTGGTTATATCAAATCATTAGATAAATAATATATCAGGCTTGCAATTCCGTCACTTTTTTTACAATTGATCACTTTTAGTCACTTTTTTTAAATAAACAGTCACTTTTTTCATCGTGTATCACAGCAAAAGTCTGTTGTTGAAAAAAGAAAATCTGAATTAATAAGAAAAGATTTTAATAAAAGACCAAAAATGTGATGCTCTAATCATATTTTTCTTATTAAAATGTAATTAGTCATATGGTTTCCAGAAGTTAGTGATTTTAAAAAGTCGTAAAGAAGTTCCTGAAATCTACATGTAGACTGAAATGTACAATTAATACATTACAGTAATTTACGTCAAAGCACACATTTCTCTTTTTCCTTTTCTTCACAATTTTTGTTTAGATACTCTAATTTAACTATGTACATATTTCAATACATCATTAATATATGCAGAAAATTGTGATTATAAAATTAATGTATTGTATGTATTCAAATCTAATTTGTAGATTCTCTTGAATAAAAAGCAATGTTGAGCTGTGTTAAACAAAATTTTTAACCTTTTTTGTATTTGACGCTAATATCATGTCTTGCGTGAATAATTTAATTTAGAGTTAAAATAAATAGAAAAATCTTAATAATAACATGTGTAATCAAGAGGAGAAAAAAAATCGCTTTTTTTTTCAATGTTTAGTCACTTTTTGGTCACTTATTCTGCATTATTTGTCACTTTTCTCACCTTTCTGAAAGTACCTCAGCAGTTGCAAGCCTGTATATCAATATTTAATGCTTATTATTAAAACTTTCTTTAGTAATTTAAGAATTAAAAATTATATTGGTTTAAATTATAAAACCACCATTACTTATTTTAGATCCTTTGATGATGGAATTCCCTTTACTGAAGAAGCCTTTGCACTTTCATGGTCCAAATGATAAACCACCAGCATGGTTAGTGAAATATAACGAAGTTATTGAGAAAGCTGATGGGTTTGTTGTTGTATCCGGAGAATATAATAGATGTATTCCTCCTCCTCTTGCAAATATGATGGATCATTTTCCTCCCAAATCTTATAGGTGTAAGCCATGCAGCATTGTATGCTATTCTGCTGGTAAGTATATTATTTGACCACTCTTGGTTGTATGTATGGATTTATAAAATGCTACAGCTATTTATATTTAATTATACTAAACTAAATTTTGTTCAAAATATAGCAAAAGACTAAGTATTTATAGTTTAATTTTAGAATTAAACAGTTCAGTTAGGTATTAATAGTCCTTTTTTATACTGTTTATACATATTGCTTAAAAAAAATAACATGTACATATGTAGCAGTACATATCTCCCCCTTCCACGGAAGAAAAAAAAACTTTTTTTTTAAAATTTACATAGACATTAAGGTAAATAGCACCACAGGGCCATCATAACAGCGAGTGTTGCGGAGGTCCTAAAGATAACCTGGGATAACCATCATGATAAGGAATACACATCACAATAAATCATCATCTGTACACACAATACAAATTAACCAGAAAATAAATCATGTAATGTATTGAGAAAAAAATTATTGTCCTTGTAATTATCAAACATCTTATATTGTTGGAAAGTCCATAATGAAAATTTAACTAAATAGATTATATCATGGCTGCCTAACTACTCAAATGCCTATTGAAGTAGGCCCATTTTTAATCTTAGCTCCCATCGCAATATAAATATAAGATTTACACATGAAGCACTTAAAATCCTTAATCTTTAATGAGTGCTTAGACTTGTCTAAAACTATTTTTTATAATGTTTTTAGTTATGGAAGGATCCCAAAACACTTT
>CM063506.1:87050343-87065343 GCA_032207245.1 Pardosa pseudoannulata
TGCTATGCAAATATCTCTTTTGACCGTGTATTTTTGTACTTTAATACTCTTTCTAACATAATTAAAGCAATTTAACTGGATGGAAAGTTTATATTTGATGCTTTCATATAAGCCTTATTGAGCAATTGAATGTAATGATTGTTTTGTGTTATATTACATATTAATTATTATACTTTCAATTTCATATAAAAATATGTCCCACAATTTTATGGGAGGCACTACAATGTCTTAAATTCAGAATTTCATCTCTAAACATTTTTTAAAATTTTGTTTATTAGTAAATATTTCTACTAGTTTAATTATTTTTATTTTTTAATAATACTTTGTATGTATTTATAGTTTAAAGCCACTCATGTTTTAAATAAAAGTAGTTTTTCTAATAAAGTTCTACATTTATTTTATAGTGTTTTGATTTTATACACTTGATTCTATTCTTTCATATGTTGAAACTTTTGAAGTGGAGAGATGTCTTTTTTTCCTCAGTAAGAATCTTAAAAACCTGTCCAGATGCTAGAGCCAGATGCAGGGTCCGTTACTGATTTTCATGCCACCAAATTACATTCCAAAATTAATCTTTTCAAATTACACATATAAGGGAATGTTATGGATTTAAATTACTTAACTGTTATATTACTATGCAAACTTATTTATTAATTTTAAGTTTGTCTGACTTTTTGGAAGTACTATTATTATCTTCATAGAGTAGAGTAGGAATTGGATGATTAATCATGTCCGGCTGTTAGCTACTTCACAATCGCCAGAAATTTATTTCAGAATATAAGTATAATTAAGTTCATTAGTTTGATTAAAATATGAATTACACATACTCAGACATATATATATATGTAATGAAAAAATTTAATACTTTAATCCTAAACTAAAATTACTAACTCCTATTAAAAAAACCCCACCAATTCCGCAATTTCGTCATCTTTTTAGTAGCCTCTCGGCGTTAAACTCTTTTGTTTCCTTCCTGTTGGCGAGCTTAACTCGCCAACCTATTTTGATGATTAAGGGCATTTCTAATTTGCTGAGTTAACAAATTCCTTTCTGACACTGTGGCGTCACCACGGTTATAAAAGGCTGAGCGACTATACTTTGTTGGATTTTTGCTGTGGACGTTGTCAAATAAGGTATGTGAAACTTATTCTGAAAAATCGTATTATTTTTCGACTACGCTACATCCTCGAAGCATGACAGGCCACGCTATGCTTCATATATATATATATATATATATATATATATATATATATATATATATATATATATATATATATATATTGCTACATTAATTTTTATCCTTAATTGATCTGCATAAGGTTTCTATTGCTTTAACTGAAAAATATATAAACATATCTGCATTACATAATGGATTTCTGTAAAGGAAGAATATGAGTTTAATGAAGCAGTACACTATGATAACTCCCCTTGCGTACATAGAACAATGTCACAAGTTAAAGCCACTTTGAGGAGATGGAAAGCAGTCTTTTCATTAGTGCTTTTAGAATATGAGAGATGGGATAAATTTTATATTTCACTAAACTTTTTCGACGAATACAAATATCTCGTATTTAAAAAAATAGCCTCATGGGTCTACTTCCACACCCCAGTGTTCCGATCCAGTTATGGGACTGGTCGCCAATCCCTTCTCCCTACCCCCTAAACGATGGTCATGCCAGGAGGTCCGTAGGGTTGGAGAAACCGGATTTCTGTCTTGGGTGGCATTTTGTCCCGAATTTGTAAAATTCTATTTTCAGTAGGAAAAAAAATTGTATAACATGTTTTACAAAATAAATTCTTTATAGTTTGGAAGCCTTAAACATAATTATCATATATATATATATATATATATATATATATATATATATATATATATATATATATATATATATATATATATGTGTGTGTGTGTGTGTGTGTGTGTAATGATGGTCGCGTTGCTTAATATCTTTCGGTTTTGGTTTCAAAATTCTATGTGTCAATTCTTTTAAAATGGCGGCTTTTTTTCTGGTTTTGGGACTTGCACACGGCTCTCTGTCAGTGGGATGAATTTTTAGAATTCGCGAGAACTATCTATGCGGCACGATTGGCTATCTCTTGACGTTAATCATGACGTCGATTCCGGTTTTGAAATGTTTTAAATAGGTGAGCACCAAGGTTCGAAGGGTTGTTCGGTTGTTCGAATTGTTCGTTGTTGTTCGATGTGTGATTTCATTGTAATCATGTGAAACAGGAATAAACGAAGTGAGTCGAAGCTGTTGGTGCCTCTGCATGCCACTCTCCGCCTGTTTCATAGTGGACTCCCAATGGACACGACTACATTCCGTGGGTGTTGATGTTGTGACGGCTACGGTTCGTCACACACACACACACACACATATATATACATACATACATACATATATATATCTATATATATCTAAATAAAGTGAACAACTTATTCGTATTATCATAAAATAATTTAATTTTTATCATAAAATTTTCTTCCTCATTTCTACATTCCGAAATCCTTTATCTGTTGTTGAAACTAATGTTTGTAACCATTTGAAATAGTCTCTACGCTGTCGATCTCTATCTTAACTAGCTCTCGTGGAGGAAAAAAAAATCATTGTATTCAAAAGAAGTGAAATCCGCCATAGCCTTGAAAAGTTGTTGTAGCTCAAAAACTATGCTAGAAATTCTCATATATAAGAAATAGCCTAGAGAAATGCTTAATAGCCAACAATCGGCATTTTTTTTAGAAATTAATAATTTTTATCAGCAGCCTAATAAGATATAAAACACTGTAAGTGAAAGCCGAGGTAGTATCAATCCGCAAAGAAATTATATGGTATGACACATTACAAAATGAAGTTTCAAGAAGATATTTTGATTCTTTTTAGGTCAATCTACTGGAGAAGATATTCGGAGGGAATTTTATGAAAAGGTCAAATCATTAATTTAAAGTTTTTTAAAGAATAAAAAAAAATGTTCGATCTGTCAATTGAAAACTTTATAAACCTTTGAAAATTAAATGAAAGCCGAGTAATTAGTACCGCAATGAAATTATATTCTATTATAAGTTCATTGCGGTGAAAGGGGGGGGGGACTTAAGGGGACCGGTCCCCCTCCGAAATTCTAAAAAGACTGTTTCGTGGAAAGAAAATGAACCATGTGTCTGGTAGTGCCATCTGCCTAACTGTGCAGAGGGCAGTGTGTTTAGTGACGTTGAATTTAACAGAAGGCGCAAATTTTATTCGACCAGTAAGAGCAGATTGAAAGCACTTTTAGTAACGAATCACAATATTCATGCCCAATCGGAAGAAATTCGGATTTTTTTTTTAAACTTTCAAAGCGAACATATTTCATAATATACAGATAAAAGATTCGGATATGTTCATTTTCTTTCAAAATTATTCTTTTTTTTGGTTATACTTCTGTTTTAGAAATTAAAGTTGAATTAAAATTATAATTTTCAATGCTAATTTTAGTATTAAATTGATTGTGTTGTAACATCATTACTTTATCTAGGCTTTAAATTTGTTTGTTATATTATTTTTTAATCATTTTGATAATTTAAAACCACACTGTATTATGATACACATTAGGGGTGTACATAAGAAAACCTGTAGTTTTACTGAAGTATCATTCACAAAAACAATGCCTTTCCCCTTGGTCACCCTCCGAATATAATTTCTGGCTACAGGGCTGGTATTATCTATCACAAAATGAAGTTTCAACAAGATATTTTGATTCTGCTTTCTTAGGACGTTCTACTGGAGATGATATTTTGAGGGAATTTTATGAAACGTTTCAAGTCATTAATTCTTTCTAAGCTTTTCCACGAATTATTGGATGGCGCATATTGGCTGCACCAACGAGGACCATCTACCTTAAAACAATGGTTTAAGATGTTTTGGGTGTCCCCGGGTGTACAATCCACAGCAGCTCATAATATACAATGCAGTATAAATACATTAATAATATTACAAAACAACACATACAAATAGAAAACAGACAAAATAACACTGGAAGTACGAAAAAGTAATAATAAGAATAATAAAAAAATGATAATAATTACAAAATAATTGCATGAAAATAAATACAAAAGCGCGGTGCAGTGAATGTTATCTATTCAGAATCAGCATTGTTACGGGGCCTGCAGGTTATCTGAATTTTCCATTAGCCAACCGAACAGCTTGCTTAGTTTGGATGAGAGGGTTTTGTTACAAATTAGCTGATCAGCCCAGATACCCTTTAGGTCTAGTCTGGGGTGTTTGTAATGCCAATCCCTAGTGAGGGAGCAGTCAAGTAGGTAGTGGTCGGGCAAACCCGGGCCACTGCAAACACATCTCGTACTAGCAGAATCGGAAAGCTGGAACCGGATAAGATAGGCCGGGAATGGGCCATGCTCGATAAGGAAAGCAGTAAGGGCTGCATTGGAAATTAGCCTAGTGAGGTTTACTTTCGGGTAGTATGCGTAGACAGGCCTACCCTCCTCCGATGTGTCCCAAGTGGCCTGTCAGTCAGCTATTTGGCGTTCTCGAAGTTTGCCCTTGATATAGACCTCTGGGAGAGGAAGTTCGAAATCAGTGTGGTCTTATTCGGCTGCGTACTTGGCCAGGGCGTCCGCTTGATTATTGCCGTCTGAGTTTGCGTGGGCTCAATTGGGGAAACATTATACACCTTTAGAAACTTAGTGAAAGTCATGTAAGTGTTATTGCTGTGAAATTATATTGTATTATCCGTCAAAAAATGAAGTTTCAACAAGATATTTTGCTTTTGCTTTTTTAGGCTATTCTACTGCAAAAGATACTTTGACAGAATTTTATGAAAAGGTCAAATCATAATTATTTCTAAGCTTTTCCATGACTCAATGGATGGTCCATCAGTCAGTTGAAAACTTTATAAACATTTACAAGAGGATTTAGAAAAGGAGTTTGTAACGTGCAGGTATTAGTAGTTTGGAATATTTTTTCCTACTCGCTATTTGTTTCTTAAATATTGTCCTTAAACAGAAGAACACGATGCAATAGTTTGTTTTTTCAGTTCAGGATTCCTTGGTGATTATCACTTCTTTTTCTTCCTTGATTTCCTCCTGAAACAACCGATGCAATAAATGGCGATTTCTAGAAAGAACACGGATGTAGCCATCAGGAGGCAGATCCCCAAGAAGTAAAAGGCTCCTTGTACGTCGTCGAGGGATAAGGCTCGGACGTTCGGTATGTCCACTTGGGGTGCTCGCATCTGTGCCTTGTAAAAGGCGTCGTCGTACCACTTCGAGAAAAAGCCAGTTTCTTCCAATCGGTCCACTCTGAAAATAAAAGTACAACTGTTATTATTTATTTCTACATTAGAGATTGCCAAACATGGCGAAATTTGATACTGAAACAAACATAACATTCAGGGGCGTACGCAAGAGGGGGTTAGGGGTTTATCCCCCCCCTTAAGCTCAAACAAAATGGCAAAAATAAAAATTTTAGTAGAAATTATGCAGGCTATCATTTTTTAGCATTATAACCCCCCCCCCCCTTGAAAAAATTCTGCGTACGTTACTGATAACATTTATTGTTGTTAATTTATTATAAGTTGATTTGTTGTCTACTTTCATAAAATACTTATAATTCCAGTGCTTTACCACGGTAAAGCATAAAATATCACTGATCTTCTATATACGATATGCAAAGTGCATAAAGTCTTTGTCCGTTTTTTTCTCCATAATTGCTAGTTCTACACATATATTTGTCATTACCCAATTGTTTGAAATAAGATATACATTTCCTTTTATGGTATTTTTAAATTTAAAGTTTCAATTTTGCAAAAATTACAAAATCTAAATTTTTATATGTTCTCCCGTTTTTTATTAGTAAGTTCCCGTTTTTTATTTAGTAAAAATTAAAACTCGTCCTAAGAATCGTAACTCAAAAAATTCCACTTCTTTGGGACGAAAATTAAAAACTATTATAAATTTAAATTATTCAACCCGAAGGCTGGGAGCAAAGCAACTAATAAACGTAAAAAATGTCTTAAATGTACTATTTACTTTTATTACTTCATTACTCTCATCACTTTTATACGTTCCTCCGTTCTCTAGCATTATATTTAGCACAAAGTAAAACTCGTCCTAAGAACCTAACGCAAAAAGCTTCACTTCTTTGCGACAAAAATTGAAAACTATTATAAATTTTGAAATAGAAGTAAACTTTAATTTGGGTTAACTTTAATTACCAGACCAAAGCCAGGGAGCAAAGCAACTAATAAACGTAAAAAAATGTCTTAAATGTACTATTTACTTTTATTACTTCATTACTCTCACCACTTTTATACGTTCCTCCGTTCTCTAGCATTATATTTAGCACAAAGTAAAACTCGTCCTAAGAACCTAACGCAAAAAGCTTCACTTCTTTGCGACAAAAATTGAAAACTATTATAAATTTTGAAATAGAAGTAAACTTTAATTTGGGTTAACTTTAATTACCAGACCAAAGCCAGGGAGCAAAGCAACTAATAAACGTAAAAAAATGTCTTAAATGTACTATTTACTTTTATTACTTCATTACTCTCATCACTTTTATACGTTCTTCCGTTCTCTAGCATTATATTTAGCACAAAGTAAAACTCGTCCTAAGAACTTAACGCAAAAAGCTTCACTTCTTTGCGACAAAAACGGAAAACTATTAAAATTTTTGGAATAGAAGTAAACTTTAACTTGGATTAATTTTAATTACCCAGACCGAAGGTTTTGCCTAAAGTGGCTAGTAAACGTATAAAAACGCATTAAATGGTTTAAATTTACTATTTTTTTTCTGTAGATGTTCCTAAATTTCTCAAGTAGAAGGAAAAATTCGTTCATGAGAGTAGATTTGCAAAAATTAGTCATGTAATTTGAGAATTTTTAAATATTTTGTGTACTTACAAATGAAAATTGTAAGGTAGAGAAGATACTTTCTTATTGATAGTATATTTTCCTTCTATTTTTTTAAGCTGAAGTTATCCCTTTCTGATGTAAAGGTTCTTTTCTTTAAACTAATCTTATCTAATGTTTGTCACTCATTTTCTCCCGATAACAGTATATTTAAGAAACCACAAAGAAAAAAGAAAATTCCCGATGCCATTTCCTCCTGTTTATTTTTTCAAATCTCTTCTTTAAACATGTATCAGTCAGCGATATCAACTGGACATCTAAACATTCTCATCGATTAGATTTAGGTCTTTGGATGATAAGAAATGACGTAATTCTTCCTTCGTAACCCATAGCAGAAATTCGTGACCATCATCTCAAATAGAAAGTTAGTCTTGATTTCGGTGGTTTCGAGTGGCGGCAATAAATATTCTATATCAGAACGTATAGCTCTCTTTTATGATATATAAATTTATCTGATATTATTTATGGATAATAATTATTCCGATATAAATTCCATAGCTAGTATTTCAAAATCTATGAGATGAAGGCCACAGACAGCATTTTTATTTGGAAGAGATCAGCAAATTATTATGTTATATGGGGAAAATCGTTAAGGTATAGACTGCCTTCCGAGATTATTATTACAAAGAACTTAAGAATTTACTTTTTAGTAAAATTTTATGGTGAAATATATGTGCGAAACTAGGGCAAATATAAATATAGCTTTTAATATTTGGTACATTTTTTGTGAAAAAAGGCTTAAAATTAGGTGTTCAGCAAAACACTTCCAATAAATCAAAAATATTAATGTTTTTATAAACTTCATAATGTTTATTATTCTATTGTTAAAGGACTTGACTATTTACTTGGTAATCAGAAAGATATCTGTGGAGCTATGGAAACTAGAGTACAATACTGTTGGAAATTTCTCTAGAAAAATTGCCTAATTAATGATTTAAAACTCTGTATATCAAAAAATAATTAACCTTAAAACTGCAGCGTACTTTGTTCCCTGACTTTATGTTTGTGCAACATATTTTCAAAATTTCAGATAAGAATCGAGAATTGAATATGACTATAATATTCAGAACACGGGCAAGCCGTGTATTATAGTTATATTATAGTATGTTTTTTCGTTAGCCGAGTACAGGTTTAAATCCACAAATAGTGCTAAATGTAGCATTTGTTTTCGTTATAGTTTATTTAAAATTAAAACAGCCTGCAAAAGATTTTTAAAAGACCACGTTATGCTATTAAGTGTATCCAAACCAAAGGCTGGACACTATGCGGATAGTTTTTTTAACGTAAAAATTAATGTAGTTCGCTTATTAATACCATTAACTCTGCTCCAACTGTCACCTACCCTATTTAGTAACTAAGATGTACTTTCTTTCTTTTTTTTTTTTTTTTTCCTTTCCTTTTTTTTTTTTTTTTTTTTTTTTTTTTTTTTTTTTTTTTTTTACACAAACCGTTAATACAAACTCTATTGGTGTTATCTCCAATCGCATTTCCTATTTTCCCTTTACTTTGTTTTTATATTTTGTTTTTCTTACTTCTATATTGAGAACGTTTTTCGCTTAAGAGGCCGCTGGACTCAGAAAAAAACCCCTATGCAGTGAAAACAATCCAAGAAATTGCAGGCGGTGGGAGGTAACTAGTTGAGATTTTCTGTCCAATCAGAAAACTTAAATGGCATTAAAAAGTTTATAGCTATGTGATGAATTTCTGGGTACTTTTTGCACGAATTTGCAACTAAAAAAGGAGCTGCTTTTACTTTAATTTAGATTTTAGTTAACCCTTTGATATGCCTAAATGCATCTTTATATTTTTTACATAATAAACATTAATAAGTTGTGTAATTTCTTTGCAATATTTTTTCGAATTTTTGTTTTGATTCGTGTAACTCCATAGAAGGCAGAAAACTGTGTTCCACTGATCCTTAAAGGTTCCAGGGTACATGGAGCCTTTAATAATCAGTGGAATACAATTTTAAAGACCACTGACATAGAGGATTTTTGTCATATAATCATAACTCATTTTACACAAGTGACACTTCTTTTCTTACAAAACTCTCTGAGACGCAAGGATAGCGTCCCGGAGTTAACAGCTGTTCTGTACGATATCAAAAGGTTATAGATGTGTATTCTGGGTATTCTGAATTCTGGGTATTTTGCATGAATCTTGTACCAAAAAGTTACGAGTTGCTTATGCTTAAATTTAAACATGTTCACAAAAACATTTTTCCACATAAGGAATTCACACACTCACTAAATGTGGACTGTAACATTTTCAATTTCTCTATTTATTAAAAGGGTCTTCACAACCCTTTAAAAACACCAGAGCCACACTAGAGAAACTCACTCAAATATACAAAGAAAAACGCAACAGTTGGCGCTAGCGCTTATGACCAAACAGAACCTTTTGATAAGTTAAAATTCATCTTTATATATTTTTAGATAATAAACACTAGTCAGTTAGTGTCAGTTGTTTTTGATTCTTTTTAGAATTTTTGTTTTGATCCGTGTAACTCAAGAAGTTGCGGAATTCAGAGTTCGAAGACCACTGACTTAGTTGACTACTTACATGTGATCAAAACTCATCTTACACGGGTGACACTTCTGGACAGCTATACCAACGAGTTCCAAGCTGAAGATATCCTTCGAAAACCGAAATCGGTCATAACCCAGGGTAGCTGCGAACCACTTCAATATGGCTTTCATGTAGACGAAAGCATATTTCCCTTGCAGGACCTTCTCCATGCCCTGCTCAACGCTACTCACCAAGGCCTCGGGGTTTTTCTTTAAGCTTTGAAAGAAAATTGGATTGACTTCTGACATGTCCATCTGAAAAGATAAAAATTCAATAATTCAATTTTGATATTTAATAGTATTGAGTGCCCTGGGTTTTTTGCCAATTAATTACCTCTATACTTAATTTGGAGTAACCCAACGGTGTAATCAGCAAACTAACTTTATTTTAAACTTTTACTTAATAGTCCAATTTAAAAAACTAATAGACACAAAACTATTTGGCTTATAGGGCCACAAAACAGGCGATAACTTTTGTTATGAATCACTATATAGCTTTTACTGTAACGGCTAGTTACGGGTTCCGCAATCTATCGCTTTTAAAATAATACCGATTTAACTGGTTTGGCGATGGCTTCTATTTCTAGATATTTAATAGGTGACATGGGAGTATTTTTAAACAATTCAGTGGGTTGCAGTTGAGTGCCTAGTACATGATGGAAATGAGTTGTTCTATACTTTTTACAAACCTGTTGCCGTAAGATCTTATCGCCAAATTTCTCGTCTAAATGGGATAATTCATAAAGTTTATGAACTGAGCCAGTTCTATTGTATTGCCAGAGACGATTAACATTTGGGAAGTTATGTCTTTACAAATGTGGAATTTGCAAAAATAGTTTTATTTTAAAGCATCACTAATCACATTAAATGCTTTACATGTACATAACTAGATATTAAATTTTGGATAACTAAGAACAGTTTTACCAGTTAATTACTACTATACTTAAACGTAATTAAGACACTAGTAAAATGAATAGTTTTGCAAGTGATTAACGCGAATTCATGAGCGTATTATATACTAATATATATATTATGTTAATATGTAGTATATATCAGTATATAAAAATACTTTTTTATTCTTTTATTTCATATATATTAAAAGAATATATTTTTACCTTGTATACATGCATGTATACTTCTACAATATATATTCATTTTTTTATTTTATAATGTTTCATACCTATTTCTAACATCGAAAATACATGAAATTTGATTGGATGAATCACTGCAATTCTATTGGCCCTGTCGTGGTCATTTGAATCGCCTCAGAATGACAAAACTACTCACTTCATATCTGGTCGTAACAGGGTACGGATGTCACTGGCCGCAAAATATTTGTGTTTTCTATCCCTAAGCTTTCCCCTCTCTAGCTTTTTGTGTTATGAACTCACGAATCCACCTCTGTATCCCCTCTTTCATCTTTTAGCTGTTTTATTTTCTGCTTACTGTTAGAAATCTCTAGATTAGAGGGCCCAGCCCAGGCAATCCAATTGTCCTACTGCCTTGAAGGCCTTGAAAGCGTACAGTTCCGTGGATTGTAGTTGAGTGCCTGGTCTAACATTTATAGCTAAATGTGGTTGTAGATCTTAAGACTCAGCATTTACATAATCTTGATCTAATGAGCTATTGTTTATTACACAAACATGCGAAACTAATCTGTAAGTTGCTCCAATGGACTATGTTCAGACCGGGTTTTATGGAATCAAAATTGGCTCCAAAGGCTAAAAATCTCAAAAGATTTTAGTTCTTTTTATAAAAAAAAAAGCTTTTGCTTGCTGTACAAAATTTTTTAATGTTATCTTTGAATAACCTACAAATAACTCAGTAGGCATATAATACAGTCTATGTACCTCGGAAAGTCATTTTATAATTAAGCTATTCTAAATGTTAGTTAAAAAACACACTGAAATTCCTATTTTTATTTGTTTCAGCAATTTTTTCTACTATGGACCGTGGAGTTATTGTTATTGATTTGTTTTGTTAATTTAGAAAAATAGTAATATTACAGATTTTCACTGTTCTTTGTCAAAGGTGCTTTTGCATACCTCGCATAAACATAGAAACATTTTGTCATTTTCCTGCGTTTTTCCCACTAAATCTACATTTTGTGGTGTAATATGTTGCCATAAGTGTTTTCATCTTGATCGAATATAAAAAAAATAATTACGAGTTGACTGACAATTGTTCAAATATTTGCAAGATTGCAATATAACTACAAACTTTATATTCGAGTGCAAAAAGTTAACTGGTACTGTCAAAACCTGATATGATCAAATATCGTACTCTCCGAGGAGGAAACATTACCCTGAGGAAATTTTCATATGATGATCCTTTGAGAGTTCCATAAAGAATGTGATCTGCAGATAGTGCATTTCTTAGCTTTTTGAGGGTGTCAATGGCTTGGCGAACACCTGGGTAAGTCATGAACGACGTCAGCCTGCCTGCGTAGCTCCATAGTATGACCATAATGAAGAACCACCATCCGGAAATGAAGAATCGGATGCTGTAACGGGCAGGAGCCGGCGAGGGCGTTCCTGGAAATACAAATTGAACGCATGACTTCATTAACAGGAACTATCATGTTTTAAAACTTTACTTCAGAAAATATCTTAGAAATATTATTGAAGTTGGTCCAGCACTATGTGAAGGATGCTATAAATGATATCCTTTACATAGTCTAAGATGAAAATGGCAGTTTTTTTTTCGGTGAGTGGAATAAATTACGACAGTGAGTGCACGGAAACGTGAAAACTGTGGAAAGCTTGCCTTTGTTGTATTTTTTACACAAGGTTATAGCTAATACGATTTAAAATATCGGCTAAAAGTTTCCCCGGTCTGGGGTTTGGTGGCTACCACTCATATTTAAAAGCTGCAAACTGTACAGATTAAAACTCCAAGAGCTATCAGGAAAGCACCCCAGTACTTAACTAATATTATTTTGCATCATGATTGTGACATCGAACCTTTTAGACAGATCATGAAATCTCATGCTGTCAAGTTCTTTAAAAATCTTATGTCTACTGACAGTGAAGAAATTGCAAACGTCCAGGATTATGATACTTGATATTTTAACAGAAGACGTAGAAGCAACTCAAATCATTTCATCAATTGTTAAAACCAAATACAGTACTAAGAGTGTATATCATTATTTTTCTTTTTGATTATTTTTACTTTGTAAACTGTTGAACTTGAATTTTTCATTCCTTTATTGAACCTAGTAAAAACTTGTTAATATTTTGATATATCTCCTGGATTCATGGGAATAGCCGGTCTTTCATTTTGCTCCTTCTTTTTTAATTTAAAAAGATTTTAATGTGTTATTTCTGATCAAAAGTAGACGAATATAATTACTTCAACATTTTTATTGTTTGCTTATCGAGGATAAGAAGTACTTTATATTCTTTGGTTCCTCATTAGTATAGTTATTTCTATGTCTTCATCTATGTGATCTAAAAGTCTAAAAACTTTAAAATTGATTGATTCAATAACGAATAAACATGAAAAGATGCAGTTTGCATTGATGGTGAAAAAGAAGCTGTGTTTTTTTTTGGACATTAGCAAAAGTATCAAATGGTTTTTTTATGACTAAATGTTCTTGCCGGATTGTTGGTCATTCGAATCGGCCAAGTTTTTTGGATTGGCTAGGTCTGATTAGCATATTTCAATAATGTAGCACATATATGTTTACATGAATTGATGTACATAACAATTCTTTGAGCAAGTACTTTGGTTCTTGGAATTCGTAATTAAAGTCTATGGGTTTGACAATAGTGTATTTTACCAACTCACTGACGAATCGTGTGATGAACGCAATATGTATATATACATCCATAACTCGAATATTTTTATACAAACTTGTGCATATTTATTTTATATATACATTCATTCATATATATATATATATATGTACGTGAAGTGT
Source organism: Pardosa pseudoannulata (assembly GCA_032207245.1). Lineage (NCBI taxonomy): Eukaryota > Metazoa > Arthropoda > Arachnida > Araneae > Lycosidae > Pardosa > Pardosa pseudoannulata. The sequence goes on from CM063506.1 coordinate 87,063,734, forward strand.
AAGAGTGTATTTTTAATGTGTGTTTATCGAGGATAAGGAGTATTTTATACTCTTTGGTGCCTCATTAGTATAGTTATGCCTATGTCTTCATCTATGTGGTCTTAAAGTTAGAATATACTTTAAAATTGAATAAATCAATAATGAATAAACACTAAATGATGCAGTTTGCATTGCTGATAAAAATGAAGCTGTGTTTTTTGTGACATTATCAAAAGTCTCAAATAGTTTTTTTACGATTAGATGTTCTTGCCGGATTGTTGCTATCAGATTATGCAAAGCAGTAGTCTATTGAAAAGGACATTTGCATGTGATGACGGTGGTAAAAGATGCCACTGACGTTCAGATATTCTGTCCTTAGTAAAAGAAACCCTTGTAGTTTAAGTGTAGTTCAAAAATGAGGAAAGGCACAGTGGGTGGTATATCGCTACATATGTGAGGAACTAAAGAACAATTGTGTGTTCTGCATTGACTAAAATGATTGAAAAATATTAAGTTACATGTCTTTCAGTGTCACATCATAAGTGCACTTCCCTCAACAGCATGCTGACAGAAATATCGCCTAATGCTGTGAATGGTGGGACGCCTCGTCTTAGAGCCGGTTGACAGCAAATACAACGAACACACGTAAGTAAAAAACACTGATAAGCAATATTCACCTTGCAAATCATCTATTGATAAAAAAATGACAACACAACTTTTTGCATTTTATTTAGGCGCAATATATATAGAAAAAAAAATTTATTATGACTCTTGCCTCAGAAATATCTAGTTTACCTCGAATATATTTGTGCTTGATTTTTCAGTGCTTAGATGATTCTCTTTTGATGGAGAACAAAAACTTGAAGAAAAAACACGTTTATTTGTGATTGTGAGAAAAACAGGAGAAAAAAATACCCCAAATTATAACATAAAAAAATTAATAATAAACAGAAAGTAAAAAGAAACGTACACAAATATCGCCAATTTAGCAAAAAGGAACCAAATTTGGAAAGCACGTCAGCGGAGTCGTATAATATTTCTGTGCTACTGCCTTTGTGAAGTCGGATGTTCTGTGATCCAGTCTAGATCGAAGAATGTGAGGTGAAAAGTTAAATTATCATCTCTAAAATACCCTCAACAAAATATACTTTAATCTATCCAATTTACTACGATAGGTTATCCTGTTCTGAAATATTCTCTCAGTTTAATAGTTAGTGAAGTAAGCAATCTTGCAAAACCTATCTTCCTATCTGATATCAGAAGCACACAAGAGGCATAACTACTTAATAACATAAATCTACGCTTATCACGTGGTTTAAGATAGTGGATCTCTTTGAATTGTGATAAAACCAGTTTAGTGTCTGTCAGAAATAAGTCATTGCGGCAGAATAGGAAGTTGAGCTGAATTTACCTTGTTGTCCCAGTGTTCTGAGAAGGAACCAAATGTTGTATGCTCGACGCACGCCACTTTTACAGGGAAGAGAGTGTGTTATCAAGTATAGAACGCTCGTACAGAAGATTAAAGCTGTAACGAGGGAAAGCCATACCTGAAATATTTAGAAAATGGTTTAAATCGAGGGTGGTCAGACGGAAACTCGCCAATAAAATTTGGTGGCATAATTCCCGAAATT
>CM063506.1:87070343-87102843 GCA_032207245.1 Pardosa pseudoannulata
AACTTCTAATTGGCGGGTTTGGAAATTTTGGCGTTTTTCTTTTATAGTGTCGAGATTTATTTCAGATGCAAGACATGTTATAAATTTGTTTTCATCTTTCAAGTTTGAATGTGGAAGTAACGGACAATCACTCAGAAAATCAGATAAAGCAACCGCGTATAGTTTATTGAAAGATTCTTCATTACGTTCCGTCATCATTTTTAAAATTTTTTTAAAATTATTAAATATTTTTTTACAACAAAAGATTTGGCGGGTCTTATAAGCGAGAGACACAGCTTGTGTTATACTGACCAACAATTGAACTGTATGGTCGCCAACAGAGAAAACAATAGCGATGCGAAAAAAAAACCGCATCACGAGTTTACTCGTGGCCGGTCAGCAACGTTTGGCCTTAAAAACACGAGTTAACTCGTGACCGGTCAGCAATGTGTAAAATATTTTTATTTCTACTTTTGTGATTATTAACCTTCCTGTGTATTTATGCCATTTTGCCGACGTTTTGGTCGCCAACGGCAGTCGAATGATCTATATTGTATCTCTATTTAACCTAAACTTCAGTTACGTAAAGTATAATTGTATTGAAATGATTAGTAAAAGTAAATGGATTAAGTAGCATATCGAGTAGGGATTGTACGTCTAATAACGTAAGAGAGAGAAAGAGAAATGAAGGCAATCAAAATTCTAGTGAATAAAGTGATATTTAAAGGGTTGATATGATTAAAGGAAATAAGAAGACAAAGTTAAGACATACATTTTAACACTGGTTCGAAAAGTTTAAAAATATTATTACAGAAATTGGATATTTTCTAATTTTCCTCGGACAATGTGGGAAGAAAAAGAAAATACCAAGATACTGGGTCATTTTCTCACCGAAAAGTAGGTGAAAGAAAATTGCTTCAATGACGACTGCAAAGGCTTGGTAGAGAAAAAGAAAAACATGTCATTTTAGAAATTTTCTTCTGTAATATTTACATATATCTCAGAAGAAAAGGTTATCATTACATAAGGCAACCTCCTTTTTTTCCCCCAAATCTAAGAACTGTACCTTTGAAAAAACTCAAACACCATACTTATCTCTTTCTGTATTTAAGCTTTTCTCTTAAAATTTTAAAGATAAAATGCCACAAATTGTATTTCTATGTTATAAATTTTAATTGTTCAAAATAAAGTATTTAAGGATAACATTATAGTTTTACTTTTATCTTGACCATTTATTCGTATTTCTAACAATGTTATTGAATTTGTTTATTTGTCTCTAATAAATATAACTGATCTATTATAATTAATTCTTATATTAATATCTGTTGTTTTTGTTGTTTCTAATCTTAGTTGGACCACTAAGAGCTCCGATTTCTATTTGTGTACAGGGCCACGATATTTTGCAAATTGTCCCCTTGGCACGCAGTTATCTAGACAGACAAATAAATGATTATTTGCTTGGAGAAAGAAGGTGGAATTTATATATATATATATTAGAATACGTTAATTAAATTTTAGGCTTCAGACAAACTATATTTTGGCAATACCCAGAATAAAAATGACTAATAACTAAGAAAAAAATTGATTTTCCTTTGAATGCTACACTAAAAGACCACTTTGGTGTAAATTGGTATTGTAACGAACTATCGTTACATTAAATTTCCAGATACAGACTTAACCAAAACCGTAAGAAAAAGCGGCATAACGTAGAAGAATAGCAAACGTGCCTTTTCTGAGTACTTGAACTGAACTCTTCTTTACCTAGTGAAAGGACGTTGTTTCGCGCAGAATAGGATGCTGAATAGAGGATTGTTAACACCGAGGGCTATCTCAATCATTCTGTCTGAGAAATTCATTAGGATGCTGGCGAAGTGCTTCCAGTGTTAATTTCAATGGCATCCCGAAGAAAGAGCCTCACACGACAGAAATCCTCTACATTGTAAGGGAAGCAGCAATACTTTCCTACCTTGTTCTCCAAAGGTTTGTCCAGAGACATCGATTAATGATCAGCGAGATTGCTCCCGATTATTGCAAACTTCCCTTGCACCTGTCCAGCTAGAGTCTACACGCGGTTTCCCCACCACGTCATCAACCAGCTGTCTGATCAGCTGAGATGAAAATTTTGCGGTCAGACGACGATATAAAAGACCGGAGTTCATGGCTGAGAGAGAGAATTTTTGACCGATCGACTCTCCTGTGAACTCATCGGCCAAGAACATAGAGGCGACCGACGGAGAGTGTCCCCCCTTTTTCTCTCCAAACGATTAGGAAGCTGGTACCTGCAACGATCATCATTTCATTTGTAGATATTCGTCGATTTCTTCATGTCTTCATCATAACTTCAACATTCTGTTTCTAAATAAAGATCTTTAGTTTGTACGTAGGCCTCCGCTATCCTTTTTCCAGCTCACTTAGAGTTGATTACGCTACAGTATATATCTGTTTTTCATTTTGGTCCGGATTCTGTAAAGTAACCATTTGTACTGTTTTTCTTTTTGCTCTTAGTGGAGCTCTAAGCTACTGCTTAGATTCCGAAGGGCTACAACCATCCATATCACAATGGGATTCGAACTCCGGTTCCGAAGGACAGCACCCTAACCATTCGGCCCTTGTTCGGCGTAAAAGTTACTGAATTTTGACTCCTAGTATTCAATATTCGAAACTATTGAATAATAGGAAGATTTCTAATAGTCAAGATTTCATATACAAGAAAATTTGAGAAAAATATATTTGCTTTTAGGGAACAGAAGACTTTATTAATGAATTAAATTTGTTTTTAACCAATTCGCTTGAAAATTTAATTGTTTATTATCAATACATTTATGTAAAAGTTTATACGATTTAAAGGAAAATCTTAGCAATTTTAAAAATTGTTAACTATTAATTATTTAAAACATTTCATGACCATCTCTTTAACTTAAACATAGCAGTTTTATTAATATGATAACTTATAAACCTCAGAATAAAACCTAAGTATTATGGTAAACATTTGCTTGAAATATAATAGTAAAAAATAATAGTAAAAAATATCTATTCTTCCTGTACAAAATATATAGATTAATTTTTTAAAATTATGAAACAGACTGATTTTTGTTGATAACATATTATTTTATATATTTTACATATTAACATATTTTGTTGCTAATATACAAATTTTAACTAACTTTTATTATATATTCGAGAAGTAAACTGTCGTTAAACTTCTAAAGTGTTTTAAAAATAGTTTAAAGTAATCATAGAAAACTCTCTATTAATGCCCCCCCCCCAAAAAAAAAAGAAAAATAATTCAGAAGTTTCCAGGAAAATAGTGCAATAGTTTTCATTTGCATAGAAAAATCTTAAGGTATTCATCTACTTTGGGAGAACTTTTTTCTTTAAACGTAGAAACTAGTTCATGTTTTTGCATTTTTAGATTTATTTTTTATATTATTATAGATAATTGCACTAAAAAATCGGATTTTTTTCAAAAGGTCTAATTTTTTAATAAATTAAATTATTTCAATATTTTTTGATGCAACAAATTTCTTATACACTGGACTAGTGAATCACCTAAAATCTTTGCTTAATTTAGATTTCTTAAAAAATTTCGGTCCTTCAAAATCATACACATTGATTTTTTAACGAATTTTCATTACCTTTATATCTAAATATGAGTAGAACTTCATTAAATATTATCCAAATTTAAAGCTTTTAAGTCATTCACTAGTCAATACTAACAAAACATTCATATTAATTTTCAACAAAATATTTTAAGAACTTTTTGAGAAATCACATTTCAAGTTCCAACATTTTGTTAAAAATACCGTTCGGAGAAAAACGTATTTGAAGTTTATGAAAGCAAGTTTAACAGTTAAAAAATTAAAATACATGTTTAAAATTCCCTACACTTTCTTGCTTTAAAACTTTCTAATTGCCAAGTTGCTGATTATTAAAAATGCTAGAAAAATGTTTAATCTTCATGAAAATTTAAAAAGTTTTGTCCAAAAAATGCTCTTTAAAAGGCTTTAAGTGCACAACTTCCGGTTCCGAAGTCGTTACTTCCGTTTTGTTTTGACAGTTGTCACTGATGCTTAAACAGCTGTAACTTTTCTTTAAAATGCCGTATAGACAAAACAAAAACAGATTTACAAGCCTAAAAGTTGAAATTTTACAACAGAGAAATAAAAAAATGATTTTTGGCAAAAAATGACGTTTTTAACGTAGACGGATACCTTAAAGGATTTGAGGAAGTTAATTTATCTTGAAAGTGTGGATGAAAAAACAGTACAACAGTGGATTAATAAGGATTAAAAATTGTGATGGTACAACGATGATCAGGATGATGATATTGTGTCACAAGTCGCTGGAGGTTCAGAAGAAATATGGATTTTCGAAGAAGGTTTCAAGTGTAGAAGAAAATCTTGTAACTTATTAAAAATTGAGTGACGAGTACACACACAGAGTGATTAGTACACACCAAGACTTTACTTAATTGCTTGGAGTAAGAAGATGAAAACACATCTATTGAAAATATGATATTAAAAATTTTGTGTAGCAAAATTCGTCAAAGATTCAATGAAAAACGAAGACAGTCTTCTTCTATCATTTCATTCTTCAGAAATCAGTAAAGTAAACTGCATATTGTTTACGAGAATTCTATTTTTTGTTTTGCCAATTGTAAATCTAAAGAAAATTAAAATTTATATCTGTACCGAGGTACTTTCTCACGGTGAGTTGCACGTGCATGCATAGCCGTGGGAGGATTTTCCTTGACGAATTTAAGACCCCAATTATTTACGTCAAGTTTAGGGACCCCTGCAGAGAGGATACTTCACGGAATGGCAGCATAACGGTCAAGCTCGCACAGAACTGTAAGCGTGAATTATGGGAGCAGGGGCTAAAATGTAATGTCAGCTTGAACAAAAAGGGGCTACTTTAATGAGCCCACCTGCACTCCCGAAGGGCATTTGATGTGGGAAAATTTCCCAAAGAGAAGGGATTGGATGACAAGAAAAGGAGGGGCGTTGGGACCTAGGTGAAGTTTTTGGAAACGGAGTGAGAGCTGAAGGCTGAGAGCTGAGAGTTAGAAGTGGGCAGTCGAGAGAAGTGGAACAAGAATCCACTAGCACCAGCTCGTCCTGTGCGCCCGGACCGAGACCACCCCGCTCACCATCACCAACTCGTCCCGTATGCCCGTGAGAAAAGCCCCTGCCTGCTCCCCGGCGACTTCAATGGAGGTAATTTATAAATAATATTTACAGTCCTTTGACTTAGGCCTCTGTTAATAATAATAATTCCTTATAAAGAGTTGTGGGATAATAACAGTGTAAATAGAAGATATAAATGATTGATGATTATGTTAACCAAGTATTTTTGTAAATAAATGTATAGAATAAATGTCTGAATCTATATAAGGTATTATATTCATTCTGTGTTTCCCCCTTGTAACGAACACTGGTGTATAGGTTGTATGTACATTACAACAATATCCATTCTCTCTTGTTTATAATAAGTAAATTACTAACATATTATTGTATAATAATTTCACTTTTTCTATCCCTTTAATTTTTCAAAACTTTTCATCAAAATTTCTAACAAATTCCACTGTTTGGGATTTTTACTTATCTGGAACAAGGTATTTTTCGACAATTCCGGTAATCGAAAGTCTATGTATTAGTAACAACTGAACTGTCTGTTGTGGTATTAAGTGTACTAATTATAAAGTGGTGGATATTTAAACATTTTTTCTGATTTTTAATTTTAGTTATATTTCATAATTCAATATCGAATATTCAAGCAAATTTCACCTAGCAGAATGTCTTCTGTAGTCTTAGCCCCTTAATGCACAGGTTTTTTGAAAAAGGCCAGACAAGAAAAATCAAAAATTTTTAATGTAAAAAACACAATTTAGAACGTTGTCTTGCCAAGAAAATTCCTAAAATACAAAAATAATCAAAATTTTTATTGCAATTTTGGATTTTGATAACATTGCAGAAAATAGTCGAATATTATATTGTAACACGCATATCGATTTTTTTTATCTTTCTTTTCGAATTTTCATTTCAAACATTATTATCAGTAAAAATACTTATTTATACTTTTAAAACATAAATAATAACAATACTAGTATTTATAAAATTAATCAAAATTTTCTTTTGTGCGATATATTTCGAAACAAGGTGCAGCACATAGCCCAACATTGCAACTATTACACGTGCAACGACTCTCTTTTCTTTTCCTTTTTCCTTTGCTATCTCTTTTAGAACAACACACAGCGTAATATCTACAAAAGTACAACGCCGCATGAATTATCTCGAGTGTGCACAGTTTGGACAGTTAAGCGCGCTCGAGTTAACTCGAGCGTGCATATTAAGGGATGTAGTTAACACACACATTTCTATTCTTATGACACCTTCTCATGATATATCACTCCCCCTCGTTCTTGATTAAAAGAGAATATGTATCAAAGTTATATAATCGACCTCGATGTCTCCACTTCGTTTATCTCAACTGTCCGCTTACCTCGAAGGTTTCCCTAAGTTTTGTATTATTATGTGACGCACAGTATAATAAATAATTAGCATATAACACTTAAACAATTAGTTTATTGCACAATTTAATTTTATATGCGATGCACAATGTAAGAAACTATGTGCGCTTTTTCGATATCTCAAGCTTCGGTTACCTTGAATATTTTTCTCAAACCTGACAACTTCGAAGTACGCTAGTAGACAGTATCAATGTACAATAGAATTACGACTTTTTTAATGTAGAATCATCTATAACTTTATTAAAATCTAATCTTTCTATCTAAGATACTAGTGTTAACAAAGATAGTGACGGTAATTTGGATGGATTAATCGAGATTTTTAAGGCTGTTTTAAATCTTTTTAATAAAGAAATATATCTTTATTATGTACAATTATACAGGACGTCCCAAAACTACTGCATAAACTCTGCACAGCTAGATTCCTCGTTGGGAGTACATAAAAACTGCCCAAAAAAGCGTTCCTGTACGATCCATAGTTTACGAGAAAAATACGAAAAACAAAGTATGACGTCACTGCCGGTGCAAGAAAAAAAAAACACTTTATTGGACATATCAACAACAGTATTTGCATATCTTTCCAGACGATAATGTTTAAAACGTTCGCCGCGCATATCGCGTCATGCATGCGTGCGAGCGCTATGGAATGACGTTAAGCCGCCATTGAACTGGTATTTAAAAGGTTGCATCTTGCAGCTACCGGTAGTCTTCGTATGGTGGCCATGTATTCCGTTCGTGACTACTGCGACATGTACCTGATGTACGGCCGATGTAATGGAAATGCCTTACGAACCAAGGCCGTAGGCAAGGGGGGGGATTTAGGGGACCAGTCCCCTTCCGAAAGTCTTAAAGACCGTTTCGTGGAAAGAAAATTGACCATTCTATTGGTGTGTCATCTGCCAAGCGGCGCATACACAACAGTGTGCTTAGAACAGTGACGTTGAGTTACACAGTAGGTGCAAAATGCATTCGACTAGTTAGAGCAGATTGACTAGCAATTTTAGCCACTCGTCATACTATTGTTGAACAATCGAAAAAAAAGTTCAAAAAGAGCATAATTTATAATATACAGGTAAAAATGTGAACATATTTATTTTCTTTCAAAAAATTTTTTTTCTTTGGTTATACTTCTGTTTTGAAAATTAGAATTTAATACCATGCGCAGTTTATATCTTTTCAATGTTAGTTTTACTATTAAATTTATTGTGTAATTACTACATTACTTATTCAAGGCTCTAAATTTGCTCATTTTATCATTTTTTAATTATTTTGATATTTTAAAATCACACTGTATTATGATACTCATTAGGAGTATACATACATAAGAAAACCTGTAGTTTTATTGAAGAATCCTTCACAAAAACAATGTCCCTCTCCCCCGAATATAATTTTTGGCTACGACCCTGTTATGAACTGTTAGGGAGTATGCCCGTGCATATACTGCAGTGGATATGTTCAATAAAGTGTTTTTTTCTTGCACTGGAAGTGACGTCATACTTTGTTTATCGTATTTTTCTCGTAAACTATGGATCGTATAGGAACGTTTTTTTTGGCAGTTTTTATGTATTCTCAACGAGGAATCTAGCTGTGCAGAGTTTATGCTGTCATTTTGGGACACCCTGTATAACTTAATTTTATAGAGGAATCATAACGATGGCCGGATGAGTAGGGTGCTGCTCTTAGGAACTGAAGATTATGGATCTGAAAACTACTGTGGTATGGGCATTCCAAATCTTTCGGATTTGGATTTATGTAGTAAGTACCGGACTCATTATCCAGTGTGTAGGAAAATAGTAGACTGTACTATTCCAAACCAAACAAACGGGAATGTCACAAAATTTATTTTCATCGTATTTTTGCGGGAAAAAGTAAAATTTATTTTGATTTATTAAATTAGATTGTAGAATTAGTTTTGTTTGTATCGTCTACTGATTAAGAGATGTTTTTGTCACTTTTTAAACAGAATTTTCGTTTTCCTTTGAACTTTTCTAGAATTAAAAGCATCATTAACTTTTATTCTGAAAAAAAGTTTCATTCATTTAAATTCTGAATGCATAAATAACTTTATTTGTTAACTCTGTTATGACACTGAATGAACTATCGTAACAGTGGAATTCGAAATTAAAATTTTCTACGCTAATCATTTACATTTTTATTATAGTTAGAAAATGGAAAATAATAATAATAAAAAGAAGAAAAAGAAAGAAAAAAACTTCTTTTTTTAAACTTACGCTTGTAATGTGACTACTGCGACATATATCTGATGTAGCGGATATGCCTTACGAACTGTTAGGGAGTATGCCCGTGCATATACCACTGTTGATATGGTCAATAAAGTGTTTTTCTTGCACCGGAAGTGACGTCATGTATGTTTTTCGTATTTTTCTAATAAACTATGGATCGTATAGGTACGCTTCTTCAGTTTTTATATACTCCCAACGAGGAATCTAGCTGTGCAGAGTTTATGCGGTCGTTTTGGGACACCCTGTATACAGCGAATGTCAAAAACAATTTCAATACTGTTTCAACATTTACAAATATTGCACATTTATGTTTTTTTCTAACTTTTAAAAATGCGATTTCAGATCACTGTAAATGGTGGGTTCCTTCAATCTGGAGACTCGGACATGTGCACTGAATTTGCAGTCGTACATTAGTTTTTATGTAGGCCAACAGTGTAATTTTCATCCAAGCTTCCTTCACCGTTCTTTTCAGTTTAACAGCTTTCACCATTTTCTCTCGAAATAAAGAACCCTCTTCAACCGTTAGCATTCATCATTTCTCTAATGTTATAGCACATTATTTCAGACGTGTAAAAAGTAGTTAAAAAACTTGAAACATAAAAATAAGAATCTATCGGCCAAAAAAGAGTTTTTAACAAACAGTTATGTACTTCTTATAATTGTAAATTAGTTTGTTCACAAGCTATCTTTACAAAAAGCATGGGAAATTATTTTTGTGAAAAATGCGCTTCTGATGTTTCCTCATTTTGTTAAAATTGAACGAATTAGTTTATTTCGGTGATAATCGTGTGTATTCAATCAAACAATTATGGGAACTTTGATACTAAAATTAAACTTAGTATGACCATTTGATTCAAGTTCTAGGGACACCCTGTATACAGCGAATGTCAAAAACAATTTCAATACTGTTTCAACATTTACAAATATTGCACATTTATGTTTTTTTTCTAACTTTTAAAAATGAGATTTCAGATCACTGTAAATGGAGGGTTCCTTCAATCCGGAGACTCGGACATGTGCACTGAATTTGCAGTCGTACATTAGTCTTTATGTAGGCCAACAGTGTAAATTTCTCCCAAGCTTATTTCCCCATTTCTTTTTCAACTTAACCGCTTTCGCCATTTTCTCTCGGAAACAAAGAACTCTCTTTAACCTTTAGCATTCATCATTGGATGATATTTTATCTGTTGGGTAAGATGTTACGTAAAAAATATTGGTGGTCTCGGCACTCTCGATATGAAGCCACGTACATGGTACTGAATTTTTTTTTCTGAGCGAAGTCTAGTGAGCAATTTTCAATGTAAAAAAGACAAGTAGCTCTCTTTGGAATTTTTATTTAGCCCTTTGTGTCTCAAAGACTTCGAAGTTAAAATATTTTCTCTAATGTTATAACACATTATTTCAGACGTGTAAAAAATTGTTAAAAAACTTGAAACATAGAAATAATAATCTATTGGCAAAAAGGTGTTTTTAACAAACAATTATGTATTTCTTATAATTATTGTAAATTAGTTTGTACACAAACTATGATTACGAAAAGCATGGGAAATTATCTTTGTGAGAAATTCACTTCTGATGTTACCACATTTTGTTAAAATTGAACGAATTAGTTTATTTCGGTGATAATCGTGTGTATCTGATAGAACAATTACAAGAACTTTGAAACAAAAATTAAAATTAATATGACCATTTGATACTAATTCTAGGAGAAAATTGCTTTTATAGCAGTGTTGCAGGATGTCAACAATTAATCAACAAGATAATCATTTCCAAGGGGACATAGTACTTTTCTAGATTAAAATTTTCATTACAAAAACTTTCTGCTTCTTTCAAAATGCATTTAAAAAAAGTTTTCTAATAATGTTCTAACTTAAAAAATTGCTTAATTTTGTCATTTCAAGTAATATATTTTTAAAAATAACAATAAAAATACACATCAAATTAAAGAAAATGGAATGAAATAATTATTGAAATATTTATACTATAAACTAAATTTTTATACCTAATTGAAAATGAATATTGTATACATTCTGTAAACTAAAATGTTAACTGTTAGGTATATGACATTTTGTAGCTAAAATACTTTCGTAGCTAAAAGTGTTTAGAAATTGAAAATTTGGAAAACAAAACCTTTCATTCTGTTATAGAATAAAATGTATATCATGTACTGATGTAAATGAGTTTTACATTATAAAAAAGAAGTTATCTCCTATTAGATATAAAATTTGGTTTCTAATTTAACAATTTCCAAAGTTAATTATGAGGGTAAGCAGATTTCTACGATTTCCCGTGGAGTATATATATATTGTGTTCTTTTAAAAAATGTAAATGCGTTTTACACCATAAAAAAAGAAGTTATCTTTTATTTGATATACAATTTGGTATCTAATTTTCAAACTTCAAAAGTTAATTTTGCGGGTAAGCAGATTTTTACGATTTTCACTCGGAGTATATATTTTTTGTGTTTTTTTATTGTAAATGAGTTTTACATCATAAAAAAAGAAGTTATCTCATTTGTAATAACATTTGGTATCTAATTTACAAATTTCAAAAGTTAATTTTGCGGTAAGCAGATTTCTACGACTTTCAATTGGAGTATACATTTTTTTTAAAAGTATTCTTGCTTTATATAAAAAACTAAATACTTTTTTTTTAAATGTAGATCTCTATCAATGGTCGAGGAAAAATTTTATTTTAAGCAGAGAAGAATATTTTTTATATTGAATCAAAAATAGTTGTAATAATGAATATTTTCCAGCTCGAAAGGTACCATGTTTCCTTATAGCTCCTTCTTAAATGACGTCAATTTTTATTTATATTGTAGATCTGTAACATAGAGATACAAAAAGTTAAATGCTTTCGACATTTTTTTCGAAAACAAGACAAAAACAACCAACAGAAATAAAAAACTATTTTAAAACATAATACATTTATTATAGCCTGATGAATTATTTTTAACCTTTTTTCAATTACTACTATTAGATCACACTCTCCCTATATATAAAATATATATATATATTATATATATATATATATATATATATAAATAATATATATACGTATAATGTATATTATATATATATATATATATATGTATAATGTATATATATAATATATATATAAATATATATTATATATATATATATATATATATATATATATATATATATACAACGATACATATATATATAAATATATATATATAAATAATAAATATAATATATATATCATATATATATATATATATATATATATAAAATATATATATAACACACACACATATATATATATATATATATATATATATATATATATATATATTATATATAATATATAATTAAAATATATATATATAAATATATATAATATATATATATAATGTAAATATTATATATAATATATATATATGTATATGTATATATATAATAATATATATATATATATATAATATACATCATACACATATATATATATATAAATATATAAATATATATATAAATATATTATATATATTATATATATATATATATATATATATATATATATATATACTATATATATATATATATACATATATATATATATATAATATATATATATATAATATATATATATTATATATATATATTTATATATATATATATATATATATATATATATATATATTACTTTATTATATATATATATATATATATATATATATATATATATTTTATATACTTATATATATATATATATATATATATATATTTTATTTATATACTTTTTTTATTATATATTGAATATATATATTTTATTTTATATATATAATTATATACTTTTCAAATTTTCAAGATTAACAAAATACTTTTATTCATCCACTCAAGTCAATACTTATATTTTACTTATATTTATATATAACATTTTTAAACTTGTAGTAGAGGACACTTGATGTTAATATAGTTTTTTAAATATTAATTCCTTAATAAAATTAAATTAATTAATTTTATTTTTATCAGAAAACTCGTGCCACGCTCTTGGAGCGAGTTTTCTGATTTCACTAATGCGTTGCACTTCAGTTTACAGTAAACCTAAGAATCGGGATTTTAAATGATTACACGAGATTATATAGCAAAAAAGGATTACACGAGATTTTTATAGCATCCGCAAATAACTAAAATAACATTTTTCTTTGTTGATCTAAGTAGGAGTTGACTTAAGAATTCTTTTTAATATATTACTTGTTTCCTGTTAGGTAAGATGTTACGTAAAAAGGGTACATTTCATGTATGTTTCTGAACATGGTGAATCTTTTCCTAAACAATTTCGCTGTGCAATTTCCGACATAAATAGACTTGTATCTCTATCTCTGTTTGGATTTTGATATAAATAAAAATAAGTAAATTTCCATTTATATTTACACATATATAAATATATATATATATGTAAATATATATGGTGTATGTAAATATACCATTATATATACCATACCATACAAATATACCATATATGTAATGGTATATGTAAATGTAAAATATATAAATATATATATATATATATAATATATATATATATATATATATATATATATATATATATATATATATATATATAATATATATATATATATATATATATATATATATATATATATATGAAATATGGGCGAGACTCATTCAAAATCACAACACAGTTTATTTCTGGTAATAAACATGAAATCCGTACAACAGGCAGACAGCTTTACAACTTCGTGCAAACAGACAATGTGATCCCGCACATACACTTTTCAAGTAGGGATTCCTAAGGTAAAAAGACTACGAATAATCCCTAAGCACAATTGATCACGTGATACAAAATACCCATGTTTAAAGAGAACTCGCTAACTATTGGCTAAAGTAGTCCAGACAGAGGCTGAACTAAGTCTATAGCGTGTCTGGAGGGAAAAATCAGAATTACCGCGCAAACCCCGAACTCACTTTATGAACAAAAGTTATTAAATTAATATTAAAATACGTAAATAAGGGATTTTAATATTACATATATATATACACACACATATATATATATTTATATAACGTCTAAAAATTCAGGCACATATTTTTGTGGGAGAAACGAACCTTTATTCTATTTGTCATAGTTAGACGCGGCAAAAATTCAAACATTTTTAACAAGTCATCGAAATAAAATAAAATTCCTAGAAGGCAGTCGTAGGACAGAATTTCTTGAAACAAAAAATCCGATTTATTCCACCAGCATCGAAATAAGTACAGAACGCCAATCACATTCTTTCCTGAAAGCAAGCATATAGCCTATTGCCATTACTTTTTATAACTCTCAAGCAATCAAAATGGAATCATTTGTGAATTAAAATAGATAACATGTTTGAAACAGTCCAAAACTCTACCTTACAAGAGCACAGGCGGCTAAGAGGCTCGTAAATCACTGTGATTTAAAGATTTTCAAGGGACCAGTTGAAAAAGTATTGAAAGAGAATAGTGATTTCGTCTTTGAGAAATTTATACTATCTCGGCTCTCTGAATTCAGGATTTTTAGCACTAAGAAGAATTAAAACTGGAGAACAAAATTTAATTACTTATTTGGTTAATTTTAAGTATATTATTTATATATGCCCTTACGCTGCAACTTTAAGTCATTATTGTTCCATCATCATTATCGTGATCTTGCAGTATATAAGTGAAAAATTAATATTTGTGAAACATTTGATGCAGAAAATTAGGATGATAAAATAAATACAAACTTGATCCACATAGAAGGAAAATTCTTGAGAACAATATGTCGATGCTTTAGTTGCTTTAAATAGTTTTGAGACAAAGGTCCGGAAAGTATATACAACCTGTAGCATATTTAATATACTCCATAACTCGGTTATAAAAAAGCTTTCTACAGGGAAGTTTCACTGCGATTTTTAATATGTTAAGAAATAATTCTAGAAAAATAAATAATTATAACTTTTCTTTTATTTTTAGAGCTATTAGAACCCTTGAGATCCATTAAGATATCCCGAGAACGTATTACTGAAGTCAACTGTAAAATATTATAATAATTCCAACCACAGCTTTAAAAGCCTACTTACGAGCATCATTATATCTGTATTGAAGCTGTATCATCTCTTATAGTCCCCATGTGATTTATCTAGAATTCATCTCCACATTATACACTAACACGCTTGGGATTTCTTACCATAACGGGCCAGATGATGGCTGAATCGGTAGAACACTGTCTTCTGTATCGTAGTCCACGGAGCCTGTAGCTGGCATGGATGTTAGTAGCTTCTTTGAATTAGTGTTAATCAATAAGTTTAGAACCCTAGTATAAGTCCTTGTAGAGAAAAAAACAATTGATTGGAGGACTTCAAATATATCAAAATATTGCAAGCTGGTCAATGGTCAGTGTACTGGCTTTCGATACAAAATTACCCGGGTTCAAATTTCACTACATTCGTAGCCATTCAGGATCGTCTTTGACCAGGTCCTGGTCTAATTATAAAATAAACTGACTCATCAAATGTCACCAAATCTTGACATCTCAAATTAGTATCTGTTTCAACAAAACCTCCACCAGTTGACGAAAATTTTGCAAACACAGTACCCTAAATTGAATATAAAAAAAAAAAAAGGATGGTGATAAATATCGTCTTTCAGTACCTCAGGTGAGAAAGGTTTGACTAGAACAAACTTTCTGCTTTCTAGAGTAGGGCTGAGGACAACAAAGCTTAGTTTTCCGTAAAGGTAAGGTGGGCTGTAATCTACGACCGTCATTCTCCTGTTGCTGATGGACAGGGTTGCAATGCTGAACATCACCTCCTAAAAAACGAAAGTAGACTCACACAGAACATTCATAGGTCATAATTTATAGACCATTAAAAAAAAGGTAATGAAACAAAGGTATTTCAAGAAAACCTTTAAGATTAATATCATATTATTTTAGATCTCGTGGATTCTACATATTTTTTAACTATTAACAGTTTGACTGCCGGTGTTATTTTTAACACAGACTTTACCACCACTAGTATTTTTTTTTGTTTTGAACATTTTTCCTTAAATTTTTTAAAGCAGTGAATTATTAAATGACTTAAGTTGGCTCGAAAACCACACAGGCAGCAATTTAGTTATTGAAGAAACAATAACAATCGACTGGTAAAGCTGAAAAATGTAATCAGTCGACAGAAAATTAACACTTTTCACACATTGCACTTTCCCCAAGAACTTTATCACGTTAGAAGTGCAACTGATAATGATTGCGTTCTGATTACATTTACCAGTTAGACTGTTCAGTTCTAAACTGAATCTTAATCGGAGCAAAATAGATCTCGTTATAACGGCTGCCGAACACTTTAAAATTGCCTAAGTCGTCATTTTGACGGGTCTCGGTATAAATAGGCATAGGTCATACTGATTATGGAAATTAAAGTGGGTGAGTGGAAATTTGAATAGGAATACTTAACTTGTATTATATTTCATTAAAAACCGTGTCATAAAATTCTAGAAGAATGCATGAATTATATCAAATTAAGCATGAAATTTGAAAAACGTCAACATGACAGTGTTGGTAGTTCTAATGTTAAGAAATGCAAACGTTAAAATGATTGGGAAATATTACCCCTGTTGATATAAGACCGATAAATCCAGTCCAGGTACCATTTTCTGTTGATCCAAACTGACCGTCAGTATTTTTGACATAATTCACTCTGTAATCAATATAATAAAAGAGAAAGAATGTATCATCGATAACATTATAAAATTTTTTTTTACTTCACTTCATAAAACAGATAAATTTGGAGAAAAAAATAAGCCTACAAAACATTGTAACATTTCTAACTTTATTCTCTTATCTACAGCAATAAAAAGAAAAAAAATCCCTAAAGAGCAGTAATAAGATTGTGAGCTGAATTGTTTTCTTATTTAGTACTGGAACGATTAATTCAGTCCATAACAGTGGAAGTAACAACATTTTCTACTATTTTCTATCTCCAAGGAACCACCTAAACCAGATACTGATCATCTAAACTGAAGTGAGTAATAATTAAGTTACTAAGCAACAAACTAATTAATAAAAGGAATAAAGCAACAATAAAAAAAACTCTAATTTGAGCATTTAATACGTGCTTATCCCCGAAAAGAACTAGTTACTGTTCAAAATATATTCTAGCATAAGTGGAGAGTGAGATTTATTTATTAATTTGAGAATTGTGTTTAGACAATGCTTAACTTGGGTTGTTCATTGGATTGTATTTTCTTTAGCAAAATAATGTAAAATAATTTCAGTCTTCTTCCAACCAAAGGTAAACGAGTATTCTATTTTTCAAATTTTCGTCATCGATGCTTTCATTTTCAAATATAATCTAAAAATTAACTTTTCGTTAATCGCAATTACTAACATACTCCTTCTGAAGAATAAGACTTATTTATTTTATTCCATCTTACAATTTTAGCTTTCCTTACAGACTTTTCAAGACTATTTTCAGGGAGATATTTAAGGTAAAAGAGAAATAATTGACAACTTTCACATGTACACTGCTTAAAACAATAAGGGGAGCTGTCTAGCACGGTTTTCTTAACTTATTTGCTTGCTTCCCTAATTTTTCGAGCAATGTATTATGGAATAATATGTATATTCCGATTGTTGGATATTTACTGTATTTTTAACTCCTGTTGGGTATTATTTTATCTTACACAAGACAATAGGTGTATTAGTGCAAAGTTTTATTATATTCTGTGTTTTTATCATTAAAAACTCTAAACCTACAGTGAATGGCAATCACCTTTGTTGTGTCAGTTTTACTTTTGTCATCCACCTTTCATATGTAAAAATGATAGCCATTAACTGAAGTTTAACACTAAGGAAAGAATTGAGGATTGAGGATTCAGGAGGTTATCTCTATAATTCTATTGCTTGTACTACCTCGATATTCATAAAAGTATTTCTAATTGATGAAAAAACTACCCTATCTATAATGAAGTTATGAGGTACCAAGTAAAACAATGCATATTTATGAATGTGAATTAACCAAAATGTTATTAATAACGCAATATTGTTTTCTCTATAAGAAGCTATCAGAAAGTTTTCTTCGAAGGCTGTACAATTCATATTTTGTTTGCCAGTCATACAAAATGCCTTTGAGCATTAAGGCAATCAGTCCACATCTTCACCATATTGAAAAAACTCCTTTGGTAAGACTCTTTTTGATACTTGAAGAATTCGAAACTGTCGGATGCACTTCTGCGACAAGAAACGTTGATCTTAAAAGGATTTTTTAAGGCTCTGACGGCCGGAAAATAACCTAAGAAGAGATCCGGACCAACCGGCGGTCGGTAAAGTATGTCCAACTTTAGTGAGTTTAACTTCTGCGTTACGACACTTGTAGAATGAGGTCGTGCGTTATTATGAAACAGAATCCTCCCATTTTGCAGTTTTTGTAGACGTAATTGCAAGTCGTTATCTCTAGCATTTTGTCAGTAGAGCTAGACAGTGGTGGAGTCACCAGGGTCCTTCAAATCAATAAGTTGTTGCATTTCGTAACCAAAGAGTAGAGTAAGCATCACAGTGCATTGATTCTATTTGGACGCATTTGGTAGTTTTGTCGCCATTGTTAACATTTCAGCATTTTCCACACATACTTCGGAAATAAACGAATGCCACTGTAATCCTATGCAGTGATATTCGTGCTTATATATTGGGATCGGTAACGCCCTCACTTGTATATATCCTGCAGCCACGCGGACAAACGGAAACTTTTTGAAAATGATATGAGGTATTAGGGGCAGAAAATTATCAAAATATTAGAGTAAGTTCTTGACAAGACAAACTCCATAGTTAAACGAACACACGTTTATTACTTGGAAAATTTTACACAAAAGAACAATAAAATACAAATAAGGAGCAGCGTATTTATGCCTTCAGCACAGCATCATATCATACCGTCCCACGCACTAATTGCTTCTTTGGCGACAGGAACAGATGGGGCCCTCAAAAGGAGAAAGGTTGAAATTACGGACCCACAATATTTATTCTATTCAGAACACTATTAGTTTGAATTATTATTTAGGCATAACGAATTGGCAAGTGATTTAGATCTGTAATAAAATACTAGAGACAAGTGATCCGCTACATCTTCCCTGTTAAAACGGGAATGTTTTAAATTTTGACTATCTTCCCATAAAGTGATTCCTTTTTAGGATGATACCAAGTAAAGAAAAATTTATATTACCTGAAATTCAGTTTCATCCTTAAAGTCTTCAGCAGATCGTACTCCAGACCTTCGTAACTGTCTCCCTCTTTTGATTTTGCATAAAACGGCAACTCCTAAATATGAACAGGCAATACAGTAAGAGGTTTAATCATTTTCTGCAGTACAGATACGTAGGTATTTGTCGAGTGCACTGATTATCTGTCTATATAAATGAGATGATCCCATCATTTGAAAGACAATGACAAATTGAGAGATCTGACTCAGATGGTGGCGTCGTTAATAGAAATATGGTAAATGGTCATGGACTGTTGTGTGCAAGCGATATGGTGTTTATCCTTTTAATTCAAATTTTCCTAACTGACATTCAACCTATCACTAGAAAATCATCGAAATCCATTTGAAATCAATAAATAACTGGGAATCATTAGAGAGTACTTCTGTCGAAAGATATCACTCATAGATTCAGTTCACATGAAGATCGATGCGTTGCCGCTGGGAATAAAACAACTCAATTACAGTTTAAATCTAGCACAAAGGTTACTGATCCCGTCATATGACGGGCTATATGCTATCTATATAATAGTCAAGCATCTCTTCATCAGCACTTTCAAATTTCAAATTAATTAGTGTGTAGCGTGTGTAATTATTCGCTGTACATATTTTAGCTGCTGAATTAAAAGCAAACAATTTCTCTTTATGGATATTTTTGTGTAGTTCCTTATTAGGACTTTTCCATAAGGTAAGTACAATATTTTTATTTTTGGTTTTGGACCCAGATATTACGAATAACTTCGATTTAACGAAAAAAATTCTGTCCTGACAAATTCGTTAAATCGGGGTCCGACTGTCGTTTAGTTCAGTTTTATTAATTATTTTATTTTTTTTTTTATGTGTTGTATTTCTTCTGGGTGAAGGAAGAGGTCCGGTTAGGACAAAATGTTTAGGGCTGCAAATTAGTTTAAATCCTCCGTAGTTTGTATTTATACAAATTTTATAACTATAAGTTAACAGTCTACAAAAACGCTTTGTAACTGTCACCGTCCTATTAACCCTTTAACAAACAGTGGTTTTGCAGCGAATCCACCTGTTAAAAGTTTCTTTTTCCCACTTTTTAAAGACATACGAAATGTTTTTTAAATTTTTCTATGTTTAAGACATTTTAAACTGACAGCAGATAAAGACACTACACTTAATTCATTTTTCCATTTAAAATATGCATTTTTAAACTTGCTTTATCCACAAAATTCAGAAATTTGATTTATCTTCCTTCTAACCCCCAAGTACCTATGTTTATTAAAATACCACTTAAAAAGTGTTTAGCTATTTTTGTATTATACACTTTTAATGATAACTATTCATTGTACTCTCACCTTAATAAAAAGCCGAACTCTGGCCGATTGGTTAGGGTGCTGATCGTCGGTACCGGAGTTCGTGGGTTCGAATCCCACTATGGCATGGATGTTCGTAGCCGTTCGGAATCGTCTTTAAGCAGTAGGTCCCGGTCTCATTAGCCCTCGTGTGCAAAACCGTAGACCGTAGCGCTCCAAACCAAACCAAACCAAACCCACCTTAATAAAAATCTAAAAGGAAGTATTATTTTTACACAGTACAAAGGGTTGGTTTTGCATTTAAACCAGACCTCTAACCTTTCTTCTTTCCAATGAATGCACATTTTTTTTCATGTAATTTACATTTATAAGCTTCATAGATAACATTTATAAACTGATTTCATTAAATCCTAAGAAAATTATATTAGTGTCCTTTAAAGGATTAAAAGTTTCACCAGGAGGGCGACATTGCAGACTTCTTTGCATACTCTTCCCAAGCAACATCTATTAAAAACCACTTTCAGTAAAACGAACGGGTTTGTTTCAAATACAAGGTTCTTTCGCCGGTAAAGTAAGGAACAGTTCTTCTTTGTTACCACTACTTAATGACCTTCGCACGTCAATCATTTCTTGTTTACAGACGCCCGCTGATAAAAGTGAATTAATCATTTATTTTAAATAAACTTGTCTCTTTGTTAACATTTTTTGTTGTTACCTGTAATTAATTTATTATTTTTTTCATTGCTTTTTTAATATTAATCATAATTTCGATATTTAAAAATTGTGCCTATTATCTAATTATTAATTAATTATTCGATAAATCTAAAACAACTAATCAAGCATTGGGGGAGACTAGCCGGATAGTTATTTTTATGTAGCACATCACTCAGATTTTTAACATGTTCATCCGGATTAAATTTTGGGCATAATTAAGAAAATATACCGGATGCCAGATTTTTTAATGAGTTGTAATACATTAAAGACCCGTTAAAAACGGTTTAAAGGCAAAATAAACGAAGAACAAATTCGAATTAAAAATAGAGCTTTGAGAAATGGTGGACGGAGAATTTTTGTACGAAAATGTGTGCATTTAACTCTCATCATTTCCGCATTGTCGTGCTTACAGATATAACTCTTTATGTAATTAGTTTCACTTCTTCCAGAATCACAGCTTTGCTAACCATTAAAAACACTGATTGGCTGGCTCACACACTTATATATTGTTATATATGTGTTTCTCTCAGGATAAGCCCTCTAGAGCTGCTGCTAAATTTATTTTATTTCAAAATTTCCGTGTTTTCTTTTCCGCCACTGAACTGCTAACGACTTCACCCAAATTAATATGAATCCCCTTTGTACCTTTGTGATGGGTTAAAATGCCCATAACATATATATATATATATATATGTATATATATATGTATATATATATGTATATATATATATGTATGTATATATATGTATGTATATATATATATATATATATATATATATATATATATATATATGTATATATATATACATATATATATATATATATATATATATATATATATATAATGTATATATGAATATATATATATGCATATATATATGTATATATATATATGTATATATAATATGTATGAATATATATATATATAATATATATATATATATATATATATATATATATATATATATATATATATATATATATATATATGTACATTAACATGTTCATCCTGATTAAATTTCGAGCATAATTAGGAGAATTTTTTAAGGGAAAATCCATTTCTATATTTCACTTTCTTGTTGAGTCCGTGTATAATTGTTGTCATAAACCTGTTGTTGTTGCAAATGCTATTTAGACTAGCCAAGCACTTTGCCATAGGCTGCAAGAATTTTGGAGAAGGTATGTAGCTTTTGTTTTGATGGGAAAAGGAAATTTAAAGTTCTTCTCTACAACATTTATGCGTGTCATTGCAAATCGATGACATTCTGCGATGCAATTCATTCGATGGGTTAACTTTAATCTCGGGTATATTTAACCCTGACTGTTAACCGAATGCTATATGCAAATTTAACATCAATTATGTTATTTAAGCTTGAGGTTATTCAGCACTAGAGCTGGGCAATATCAGAAATTTAATATCGCGATATATCCCAAATTGATATCGATATGATTGATATATCGCAATAATACTTTAAAGTAGGAGGGTATATTACTGTTTTTGAATAGCCTTAGCTTTCTTTCATTCTAAACCTTTTTTATTTCTTGATAATTAAGATTTTTAGAATTACGATTTGATCCTAAAAAATAGAATTTCCGAAAGGTAAAAACAACTTTTTACGAGTAATTCCTTTTAAAACTTAAAAGAAAAAAATATATACATACTGTTCAAAAGTAATTTATTCAGATAACAAACATAATTGCTAATTTAAATTGGAAACCATTACTGCTTATTTACGTTGACTATTTTTTGCCAAATTACATTTCCCTCAAATCAAATTAAACTCCTTTCATTGGCAAACTGATGTTCGGTATCGGATTCCGGGTGCTTGAATTTCATTTCCGGCATGGATGTTTGTAGCCATTTGGGATCAGCTGTAAGTAGTAGGTAGGTCAATAGTATTCCTAGAGAAAAAATAGTGGACCAATTGACGGGGATATATCGGCAGAAAAATTTTTAATATTGCTATCCCGATACTTAAAGTATATCAATATTTAATGATATATTGATAAACGATCCAGCTCTATTCAGCACTACAGTTTTTGTGCTCTATTACTGTAGGTTAAGGTTTTGTTTGATAGGCAAGCCTGCCAGCCATTTTTGTTTGACTAACATTGTCATGTAGCCTTTATTTTTATTCTGTCGTATGCTGCAGTAAGTGTATATTTTATTTATAGAATAATTTTTGAAGTAAAATATTAGTAAAAGTTCAAGCGCTAAGTGGAGTTGTTTTTAAATCATCTTTCATGGATGGCATTTATTCATCTGCCTTTTGCATTGCTATTAGATTTCAGTGAATTGGTTTAACTATCAACCAGTTTTCCATTGTGCTTGAAAAGCACTGCTAGCATAAAAGAACGACTTTCGTTCAAAGTGGCTTTAGAAACAGGGACCAAACAAACAACCCCTCAGAGGATTCGTTTGTACTTGGAGGACATTTTGACCCTGAAACTGTTTTACATGTCTTAGCAGCCGTAAATGAATATGGCGGAATTTTCACCGTCTCGAGTCTCTAACCAACAACTATCCGGTTGTGAGATCCACGTCTTTGTCAAGTGAGCTAACCTGGCGCCATAAACCTGTTTTAGTTCTTAACGAATGAATACCTGTACAGGTGGCAGGCCAAACTTGGGGATCGTCTGCTTGATTCCTCCTTCAAAATTACGAGGACATAGTGGAAGACATGTTACACTCATCAGTAGCATTAGCCCCTTCGCGACCAACGTCTCGTATACGCGACGCAGCGATTTCACTCTTGTCAGTCAAATTTCGCCTCCATGCGATGATCTCCGGTTGATATTGAGAGACCAGCGTCGCGTATGCGTAACAGAAGATCGGAACTTTAATTTTAATTTTGAAATGCCAGATTTAGTTACTAGATGGCGTAAGCGACAACGGTTTTCACAACGTTCGACTCGGAGAGCATTTACGTGCTGGTCCTCGTGATGCTAAATGAGTAGAGGCCGTATTTAATATAAAGATACAAGATCTGTTTCTATGGTCGACTGCCAGTTTTTTTTATGTATTGTAATACATGAAAGACCCGTTAAAAGCATTTAAAATTAAAAGAAACAAAAAACGAATTTGAATTAAAAAAAGGGCTTTGAGAAATTCTCATGGTGTTACGAAGAATTCTTGTATCAGACTTTGTGCATGTAACTCTCATCATTTCCGCATAATCATGTTTACAGATGCATTTAAAAACATAAACACTCCTCTTTATTTATGTGGAAGAAGATAGAATGGTTTGGATTTATTTGGAATGCTATGGTCTGCTGTTTTGATACACGATGGCCAACGCGATCAAGTCTTACTGCTTCAAGGTGATTTCGAACGATTACGAACATTTATATCATAGTGATATTCGAACTCACGAATTCCGGTACCGAAAACCAGTGTCTCAGCCATTCGACCATCGTTCGGCGGAAGAATATAGAAGATATCGTGTAATGAAACTTTTATATTGCATAATTAACCATATTAATAAAAACTTTTAGAATAATACTTTGAAGCTAAAAAAATAAAAACTTACATCTAAGAATGAGCCGGAGAACGATTTATTTCCGAAGTCTGTTATTCGTTTCTTAAATGGCTTCATTTTGGACAAGCCATTCGATGAAATCCAGTCACCTAAATATTCTTCCAAGAGGCAGTCCCCTAATTCCGAAATAGCCGGACCGAACAAGGAGAATCTGACGTCTTCGGATTCCTAGAGTCAAAACATTGTTTTAGAAATAACAGTGAGAATGAAGAATCCCCTACACAATAATAGTTTAAGTTATCTGTACGTCTGTCCTCGATTTTATGAAGCGGTTGGACCTGGAATGGATAGAGGCATCCATAGTTAGCAAATTTCAAAGAGAGTAATGTTTATCTTCTCCTAAACTATAGATCCGATTCTAAAATAAATTAATATAAATATGCTTCATATCACAGCGAAAAATAGTACCTTCTTTAAAACTTTCGAAAACCACCCGTTCCCCCTTTTCGATCTTTAATGCCCTTATTTCAATCCTAATTTTTCCCGGTTGAGAGCAGGCGATTACATTTATCAATTTATCCCATAATAAATAGGTAAAAATAACATTTTTCTAGCATTATGACGTCATTCCTTTAACCATCTCATTGAATCATTTCTTATTTTAAATTATCTAAATTATACCTTATTTTCATACGTTTTATCATTGATCTTAGATATTACGTAAATAATTTTCTTTTATATTTGGCTTAAATAATAGATTAGGTACATATGTGATAATTTTAAATTGAATCATCGATTATTTTTTGTTTCAAGATAATTCTCAGCCAAAAAAACAAACCATTTTTTTACCTGCCTCATAAGGTACTTTACAATTTTGGAAAATTAAAAATTTTACTGATCCCGTCATATGACGGGCTATATGCTAGTATGGGAATATTTATATTTAAATTTTATGTAATAGAAATGTGAAGATGTTTTAAAGATTTGTTTTGCTTTACATTACTTTTGTTACGTAATGTATATATAAAGATAATAAAATTACAGCTCAAAGAAATTTGGTTGAAAATCCACTAATGATATATAAACTTTAATATATATATATATATATATATATATATATATATATATATATATATATATATATATATATATATATATGTATGTGTTTGTGTGTATATTAATACATTAAAAAATTAACCAAAAAGTATCTATACTATTTTTCCCAATTTTAAATCCCTATCATTATGGAGTAAAAAACATCAATTTAAGAGTACAATTTCTTCCACTTTTCCCACCAATAAAATCTTCATCTAGCAATTTTTACTCATTTGTCCTTTTCTATTATTAAGTGGTCGACATGACGTAAGGGGATAATGAGTTCCGATTTTTCCAATTTTGTGTCACTAACTGAACCGCTAGCAAATCGCAGGAAAAATCAATTTACGAATTTCTCTAGAAACATTCATTTGCCTTGCTCTGAGTTGTCGAATTTCTAGTAGTTTACTGACAACTGTTTTAGGAGGTGGGCGTA
The DNA here is from genome assembly GCA_032207245.1 of Pardosa pseudoannulata. Taxonomy (NCBI): domain Eukaryota; kingdom Metazoa; phylum Arthropoda; class Arachnida; order Araneae; family Lycosidae; genus Pardosa; species Pardosa pseudoannulata. The sequence goes on from CM063506.1 coordinate 87,096,333, forward strand.
CAGCAGTAGCTTGTCTGCTTTCTAAAATTTAGCTTGAAATATATTTCCAAAATTTAGCTCGAAATAAAAATCTTAAAAGAACTCAGGCTGTCGATTTCATAAATTTTGCTGAGTTTAGCGGCAGTAAAACAAGTTTGAGCTGGTTTATATTTTAATTCCCGGTAATTTTAAAAGGACATCAACCCTTCGATATATATATATATACATACATATACATACACATACATATATATACATATATATATATATATACATATATATACATATATATATATAATACATATATATACATACAATATATATATATATATATATAATATATATATATATATATATATATATATATATATATTTATATATATATATATATATATATATATATATATATATATATATATATACATATATATATATATGCATACATATATATACATATATACATATATATATGCATATATGCATATATATATCGAAATATTTATTGTACGACTATAGAAAATGGTGAAATTGTGTTTCGTTTTAGCACAGCAGTGATATCTGTGACTTGCAGCATTTAATATTGCGCCAGATCTTTAACCTCTGACATGATGCCTCTGAAATAGTTTCAGAAACTGTTAATGCCCTATTTCTTTTTCAAGACTTCAGTGAGACATCTGCATGTAGCGGGATATATGTTTGAGAAATAACTTCTCTGGCTTACTCTTCACATTGCGTATAGGGAATAAAATTATTCCCCCAAATTCTGACGGCCAGGCACTTGCCACCATGTCTCCCACATAGGAAATCTGCCATTTGGGACAGATTTTGTAAACAATTTCTCCACATTCAAATTCGTTGAAAAGTTATTGATAAGTCCCTGAATAAAAACGAGTAAAACTGGATTATTGAGGGACGCACTTTACCTGAAAGCGTGATCAGTTATTTCATGGATTTGTCTTTATACCCAACGAACACCAATGGTCTTCCTTACATCCAATACCTGCTCCACAGGATGATATCCCCACCAGATCTTGCAGAATAAGAACAGTGCAAGATGGGTGTATAACTTCATGGAATTCTCGTCGAAACTGACGTATTCCATCTGTGGTCTAAAACACTTCCATCTAAAACACGGTATAGCAGATTCATTTGACTACATAACTTTTCCCTGTCATCTTTAGTTCAGTTTCGGTTTTCCAGATACCACTCCAAATGATTTCTGGCATTTCAGACCGAAATGAGAGTTTCGTCACAGGCATCTGACAACGTAATCTCATCCTGTGCAATTTTCTGCACATAGTTTGCATCAAGATAAGTAGGAACAAACATTGATTGAAGGTTTCTATCAGTTGAAGTGTAGTAGAGTTCCTCTTTTGCTGAACAATCCATTTCAGACGAAGCCGAACACGGTCTTAGTTGATTGTGTTTGAATCACAGTTACGCCTTTTGGACAAGAATTGTGGGTGTTACTTCTTGTTGAACACCTTTGGAAAGGCTGCTTTTTTGAACCCAGTGCTTTCTTCATAATCGTGGATCTTGCTAAACGGAACCCAACAACAAGCCCTTTTTTTAAATTGTGAGATAATGAATTCAGATCGAAATGAGAGTTTCCTCACAGGCATCTGACAACGTAATCCCATACTATGCAATTCTCTGCACACGGTTTGCATCGAGATAAGTAGGAACGAACATTGGTTGAAGATTTCTATCAGTTGAAGTCTAGTAGAGTCCTTCTTTTGCTGTACAATCCATCCCAAACGAAGCCAACCACTGTCTTAGTTGATTGCATTTGAATCACAGTTACGTCTGCGGCGACGTAACTCAAAATATTACCTCGTGCAAGAAAATAAATGCAATTATTTTAATTCTGACTTTTCCTTTTTTCCTGATGGCATCTCGAGACATTATTCTTATTCATTCTGCCATTTTTGATTTGTAAGCTGTTCACTCTTATTCTCTCCAGATGTTGAGAGATGTAAAGCAAATTCCTACGAATTCTATATTAAATATTTAAGCTTGCAACGATATATTTGTTGTTATCTCCATTAATTTCCTCCTCCTTCACGTCTTTTGAACAAGGACTGAGGGTTTTATTTCTTTTTGAACACCTTGCTTTTTTGAACATGTTGCTTTCTTCATATATTCACAATCGTGGCTCTTACTAAGAGGGTCCCAACATCAAACCCTTTTTTAAATAGGGAGATAATGAATTGTGGCATAGTCATTTTTTTCTGTTCTACTTACTGTTTACTACAGTAATTGATTGTTTACAGTGAAATATATATCCATACACCTTACTCACTCCAGCACACACACACACAGAGCTATATATACACACTGGCCAATGTGTTATAAATATGCGAGAATATTTTCTTACTTGAGAGTAATGTAGATATGAAAAAAATGTCTATGACGTGGATGAAACATAATCAGAATCTTATAGCGTAAGAATATTTTGGTATTTCTTCATCACGATGATTTATATATAAACAAGATCTTAATCCCCTAGAAAACGTACGGCATTTAATTGAAAAAAAATTCAGAATTTGAATCCTACAAATTTGCCAGAACTAGGAAAAGATATTTACAATTTTTGGCACAATGAAATTTTTGAAAATAGGGTTTAAAACTTTATAATGCGATGTCGTTACGATTTGTTGTTGTCTTGTCTCACTTGGTCAAACCAAGCACGATTCTCGTATTAAGGCAAAGGGGTGCTCCATTCGTTTTAACGAGAACCTCAATGGTCGAACACCTCAAGGGCACAACTTATGTTCAAGTGGGTCCTCGTAATTTAGAAGCAGGAACCAAGCAGAAGACCCATAGTCTTGGCCTGCCATCCCCAGAGGTATTGATTGAGAACTTGGAGGAAATTGTGACCACAAACCTATTTTACGTACCTCAGACACCTTTAACGAACACGGTGGAATTTAGGTCAAATCGGGCTCCGATCTCGCAACCCTCCAGTTACGAGAGTGTTTCCTTTGCCGACTGACAAAAAATCGTTACGCTTTAAATTTTCATTAAAGAAAAAGGTGGAATAACCAGTACTGAACAATTTTTTTACAAAATGAAAAGCTTCTATTTCATGCATAAAACTACAATAGAATGATAAGTTATGTTTATTATGTAATTTTTAGAAAGGAATTTTTTCTGTTTTTTTATTTAGTAAAATGTAATGAACAGAATTACAGAATTGCAAATGTCCATAGGCATTTTTTATTATTTGCTATTATGTAAATCAATAACCTAAAAACTGTTAATAATTATTAAATTAAGTATTGTGCACCATTCTGGGATGAAATTATTTTTTGGTGCAATGTTTTTTTTTTTGGATTCATTAATAATAAAATAGTTATAAATAAATTCTTCTGCAGTGCGGCTTCTCTTTCGTACCTCAAAGCATATATATTTATATAATATGTGGTTTTATATTACTAAAAAATACTACACTGTAGTCGTATTTGCGAGAAGCCGTTTGAATACGCGCGCATGTGTCTAGTAAATAAAATGAAAATATTTGTTGAAAATTCAAATATTTAATTTTAAAATACCTATAGATGAATTTCATTCCTAAATGTTGCCTTACATTCGGTTTATTTCATTGAATAAATATTTCATGCGTCTAAATATGCTATGAATATAACTTTGAGCCTCAGTTTTTTATATTTTAATCAGGAAATAAAATTGAGAATATTGAGAAAATTGACTTTTGCATGCATGGTGCTGCCATCTAGTGCAATGTTTTAGAAAGGTACATCAACGCATTTTAAGTGAAATAATGAAAGAACTGTAATGCCTTATATTTATAAAAATTAATATGTATTTGTAGTTTAGAATTAAGTTTAAAATTAGCCTCTTCTTTTTATGTTAAAATAAATTTAGGATAATATCGCTTTTCATTCAGAGTAAATAACTTATAAGAATGCAGATGAGGCAGCGTGAAAATTTCATACATTTTGTAGAAAATATAAATAAGAATTTCTGTGATATTTATACTCCTAGTACTATTAGGGAGATTTACAAAATTTTCAACAATACAGAAGCATTATGTACTGCTAATTTTGCAATGTTTTTTTTTTTTGGATTCATTAACAACAAAATAGTTATAAATAAATTCTTCTGCAGTGCGGCTTCTCTTTCGTACCTCAAAACATATATATTTATATACTATGTGGTTTTATATTACTAAAAAATACTATACTGTAGTCGTATTTGCGAGAAGCCGTTTCAATACGCTCACATGTGTCTAGTAAATAAAATGAAAATATTTGTTGAAAATTCAAATATTTAATTTTAAAATACCTATAGATGAATTTCATTCCTAAATGTTACCTTACATTCGGTTTATTTCATTGAATAAATATTTCATGCGCCTAAATATGCTATGAATATAACTTTGAGCATCAGTTTTTTATATTTTAATCAGGAAATATAATTGAGAATATTGAGAAAATTGACTTTTGCATGCATGGTGCTGCCATCTAGTGAAATGTTTTAGTAAGGTACATCAACACATTTTAAGTGAAATAATGAAAGAACTGTAATGCCCTATATTTATAAAAATTAATATGTATTTGTAGTTTAGAATTAAGTTTAAAATTAGCCTCTGGTTTTTATGTTAAAATAAATTTAGGATAATATCGCTTTTCATTCAGAGTAAATAACTTATAAGAATGCAGATGAGGCAGCGTGAAAATTTCATAACATTTTGTAAAAAATATAAATAAGAATTTTAGTGATATTTATACTCCTAGTACTATTAGGGAGATTTACAAAATTTTCAACAGTACAGAAGCATTATGTACTGCTAATTTTGGATGACTGTGTGTCACACATAAATCAAATCAACCATAAAAATTGTTTTTGAGTTTTGAAAATTACAAACTTAAATCTCTACTGTCAATAATATATGCTATTTAATCTATTATGATTTGAATATGTATACAGTACAACCTACAATATACGTAAACGTGCTTATAAAAATGCAGTACAGTGCGTGTAATTATTCATTTAAAAATATCTATTCAGTGTATAATTCCATCTGCATCTTATATCTTCAGTATTTCCGGTAGATGGCAGTCTGTATAAACTGCCAAATTTTGTTTCCTTTTACAAAAGAAAGTAAAATATTTTGTGTTCATGTTTCAACAGAACTACTAATTTTGATCATGACTGAATAAATTCTCACAAATTTCAGGGATACATTTAGATATACATACAAGGGAAATTTTAAAACTTTAATTGTTCATTTTGAACACTCTTCAGCGCAATTTGACTAGTTTCACAATGATATTTGGTATAGATTCACATTGTTATAACGTAATGTTCACTTCTTAAACACATGTAAATGTGATTTTTTTGAGAGAAATTTCGATATTATGTCCACAGCTGATATTAATAGTTTTTTTGCTTTCGAAATGGCGGCCACTTAGTGATTCCTTTAGATGATAAACTAGTCTCAAATCGCATGGTTCGAGATCAGAAATCTAAGGAGGATGCAGTATGATCTCTATATTATAAAACTACATACTATTTCTTGCATTGTCGTTGTGCAATAAGAAGTTATTCTTCCTCAATAGACTCTTCTTTTTGATGTGCTTATTATTTTCCGTAAAACATCTTGGTAGTATGAATCGCTTATACTATTCCCGGTTTATACAGCATGTTGGTAAATAATACCTTCTTCGTAGTCTTTCGTATTGTTAAGCATTATCTCTGTGATAAATGTTGAAACTCTTTCTTCGCGTTCAAGATCTTCCACATTTTGTCTTCTTTACTTAACCCCTTGACATACAAGTAAAATAGAATCTGATGTGTCCGAAAAATACTATTTATTTCTGGCTCATTTGAACAACTTTGTTCAAGTTGAGAAAGAGAACGGTTTATTTTGAAATTTCCGTTGCTATGTAACATTTAAGTAGGCTTATATATGATGCTAATGTACAATAATTAAGTAACAGTATAAAATTAGGATTTAATATAATGCTGCATGGCGTTTATCGGAGACAGCTATTGATGTCTCGGAGACGTCAGTCTACTTTGGCACATGAGATGACTGACGTCTCCCAGACGTCATTGTATGGCAATGGGTTAAAGGTTTTATACCATTCAAAAACACCTGCCCACAAAATTGATTCACCATTGAAAGCCTCACGTATCTTGTTAAAAGCGTCCAATGTCGAATTTTGTTAAGAGGTATGAAATTTAATCTCATAAGGCTGCTTTAACCCCTTCCCGGTTTTTCCCGAGCTGAACTCGGGCAGACGAAATGTACCATCCTGGCTCATCCCGAGTGTAGCTCGGGCACTGTGAAATTTTACACTGTGCAATCAGTCTTTCCCGAATTATTTCACATGTGCCGAATTATTTCACATGTGCTGGTTTCGAATGCTTTTGTTTATTTTCTGGTTATTAGATTATTTGTTGCTCAAAGAAAGACAGTAGAGGGAAGAAGGTAAGGAGAGAAACAAGGTTCTACTGTCCAGATTGCGATGTTGCGTGTTTTCGATTGTATTATCCAAATTTTGAC
>CM063506.1:87112843-87120343 GCA_032207245.1 Pardosa pseudoannulata
ATATAAACAGTGTATTTGTAGTTGCTATGAACGGACTCCAACGGTGGTTTTGATTCCTCTGTGTGGGTGCTTTGATAGTCATATCATTTTAATGATCATGGAGCAAGTTTATAATATTATTATTGTTTTCAATTTAATGCATTTTAATAAACAGCGTGTTTTTTTTAAAGTAATGTTTACGTTCTTCACTGATCGTACTTGCCACTCTATTTTAAAGGTCATTTGGTTTTGTTTTGTTTGGTGTGCTACGGTCTACTTTTTGCAAACACGAGGGCTAATGAGACCGGGACCTACAGCTTAAAGCCGATTCCGAACGGCTACCAACATCCATGCTACTGTGGGATTCAAACCCCCGAGCTCATGTACCGAAGGCCAGCACCCTAACTAATCGTCCATCGTTCGGCTAAATGCCATTTGAGACTGACAGAAACTCGAGATGTGGGCAACTTGCGACGTGGGCACTTACTCTGGACGTTGCGGTTCGGTTCGAATGTTCTTTGTGACATTGCTTTCAGCTTGCGGACATTATCTCAGTAAACAGATAAACTGATGTCAAAGTGACATCACAACGAACTTTCGAACCGAACCGCAACTTCCAGAGTAAACCTCATGGTCTTTCAAATCTACTCCTGCTATAGGAGGATAGAAGCACAGCGATCGTCACATTCATGAAGCACTCGGCAAATTGGGGCTTACTCTGTACTTTGCGAGTCGGATCGAACGTTCGTTATGACGTCACTTTGACGTCAGCTTGATCATTTGCTTACATAATGTCCTCAAGCTGATGTCAAAAGACGTCACAACGAACGTTCGAAACGAACCGCAATGTCCAGAGTAAGGGCCATTGTACTCCATTGTTGGTCGCAAACCAGATGATCCCAGTATACCTAGTTATTATTTTATTGTTATCCAACTTTATATTTTAACATTCAATATTTTCCAGTTTTTTACTGTGTTTTCAGTTCTAAAATGACACGCACTCTGTCTTTGGAGCTAAGCATTGGTGAGGAATTTCCCGGGCCGGGTTTTATCTACATCACATTCATCAGTGCCAGTGGATGTAATTTCGAAGACCTTTTGTAATGATATTACGAAATTTTGTTCTCGTTTCTAACAATAAATAAAAAGTTTCTAACAATACTTTTTATTTTTGCCTTCCATGTGTCTTCATCTCTATTTATTGAATCCAGATGGTAACTCCCATCCTCCTATGTTATTCTCTTTCTGAACTGTATTTTCTACATTCCATCTGTCCAAAATTTTGAGCAGAAACTTTTGGATTGTTAAACTGTAGAAGTATAAAATTTCAATGTTGCCAAATTTCAAAAGAAATCTACCGATCTCCATGGCACAATGGTTAAAGTCTTGAACTACGAACCGAAAGGTCTCTGGTTCGATCCTGAGTGAGGACGAATATTTTTCCGTAATTTTATGTTCGATTTGTTAAGTAGTCAAGAAGACTTCTAAATTATGCAAATTTTCTGTTCCGTTAAAATAAATCTAGAAGGTTCTGTTACCATATAAAAGCCTCTGTTAAAACTGCGAGCGGTAGTTGTTGTTCGAGTACGAGCTAGGTAGCTTGGCATCTAATAAACAGTGTTATTTTTTAAACTTGACTCTTCATTGTGTGGCACCAGTACTTGCATCCACATGACAGTATAAACCAAAAACCTAGCACATCTTTGGTTAATTTTTCTTAAATATACACGAGTTTTGCAGTCCCCATCTAAAAATATTCGATTACGCACAAAATAAAATAAAAAACCTAATTTCTACTCGGCATAAGGTCAAAGTAAACTAAATTATTGCGTTGACAGAGAGAGGATGAAATGAATTCAGAATATGCGGAATATTTCGAGCTGACATGCCAGACATTCATTTTAATTACCTTGACCTTTAGTGACCTTTAAAGGCTAAATTATTTTATCACAAGCGGATCGTCTTCTGCGAGTCATATCCAACAGTCGTACGCTCCCGGAATTTAATTGAAAGGTTAAAAATTCATAAAACGTGACGCTCAAATTACATAATTCCTTTATAAATAGTTTTTAAGTTCAAGCCCAAAAATACTGCACAGAGAGGTTTGGTTTCATTTGGAGTGTTGTCATAAATTTTTGCAACATGAGGTTTCGTTAGCCTCGAACCTAATCTTAAGGTATCTGATTGGATTCGAGTACCTTATTTTGAATCACAAGTTAATTATTCCTGTAGTATTTGTCCATATAAAAGCATATAAAAGTGAAACAACTTTAAAAATATGCATATCTTTTTCAGATACGTGGAAAAAATTAGGTAATATTTTGCATTTAACGCTAACGTTGTGAGACTAAATATATAATTTGAAAAATTAATTTTTTGGACTTTTATACACACCTTAGGCCTGCAAGAATGTATTGAAATTAGATCTAAGGTATATATCAAGATTTATAACAGATTTTTTTCCCGATGCAGTTGGCAATGCATAGAGATATCTTTATACCAAACACGGCTACGAATCTGTTATTTATTTGGTATCACTCGAGGAGCTCGTGTAGCTTAACAGTTTGAGTGCGGCGAAGAGCTATTGCTGTATCATGTATTCTGTCAAAAATACGTGGAAGTGTGATCGCGCTGCTGTATTGTTACTATAACTTTCCCATTAACTGAGAGAAAAATAAGACTTAATCTCTGGTGGTAAAATTAGAGCAAAATACAGCAGTGTGATCACACTTCTATGCATTTTTGACACAGCACAAGACATGAGCGATAGCGCTTCGTAGCAGTCAGACGATTAAGGAGTGATACTGATACAAGCAACATTATCCCAAGCAGAGGGCAGCCAGATTATCTCCAGAGATATCGTTTGAACTTGGAGGACATTCGCAACCACGAATCCTAGGCATGCCCAGAAACCATAAATGAACACGGTGAATCTGTGGTCAGCTACACCTGGAGCTCACAACTCTCTATTTATGAGATCGACATCTTTGCAGTGAGCTACTGCGACTGTAATTTATAACAGATATTCGGGAGGACAACGTCTTTCGCGTCCGTGGCCATGGGCTTCAAGCCGTACGTGTCCTCTGGGTAGTACTAAATGAGAGAAAACCTCAGGGGTATACCTCCTTTAGGTATCCAAGGGTGTCACGAGCCCGGAGTTCACCTGAGTGATCTTTTTCTAGTGTCTTCCCTGGTAGTCTCGAACTTGCCTCTGTAGTGCTTGTTCCTTACTGGGGTTGACCACGTTAATTCTCGAGCCATGACGGACCTCTCGTATGTTAGCTGCAGCTTTATAGCTGTCGTGTTTGCGGTCGTGGCGACTGGTCTCCAGTTTATGCTACTGTATGGGCGAAAAGCCTGGGTCAGCGTGGGAATTACCTTAAAACAGATATTCATAATAACTAACTAAATCCCTGGCTCTGCAGTCTGTGTTGGACCATGTCCTCCCTAACAATACGACTCCAAAGTCGTCTTTTCTTTGTCTTGTGTCTCCAATTTATTAATTTCAAATTGTTTTAGTCTTTTCCATCTCATCAATTCATCTCTTCCTTGGTGTTCACAGTTTTCTTTGACCTTGGCACTGCTTTTATAGATCTTCTTTGTGCCTCGACTGTCGTCGGTTTTCTCAACATGTTCCAGCGATTGCATTCTCTTGTTTATCCAATTTATTATTTTCAAATTGTTTTAGTCTTTTTCACCTCATCAATCCATCTCTTCCTTGGTGTTCCCAGTTTTCTTTGACCTTGGTACTGCTCTTATAGATCTTCTTTGTGCCTCGACTGTCGTCAGTTTTCTCAGCATGTTCCAGCGAACTGCATTCTCTTGTGTCCAATTTATTATTTTCAAATTGTTTTAGTCTTTTCCACCTCATCAATCCATCTCTTCCTTGGTTTTTTTCAGTTCTTTTTACCTTGGCACTGCTCTTATAGATCTTATTTGTGCCTTGACTGTCGTCAGTTTTCTCAATATGTACCAGCGATTGCATTCTCTTGTATGCTATATAATAACTGCTTTTTTTTCTTTGAATTATTCTTGGATTTCACAGTTGTTACGTCTTCTTTAAATATAACCCTCTATCATAAGTCCAAATATGGATCTCAGGATATTTATTTCCCATTATATTAACACAACCTCTGCTTTTGAGTTAAGGTTCATAGGATACTCGTCATAAAAGTATTAAATCAGCTGTTTCTTAAACAATGTAATTTTTTAAAAATGGCTTGTATAATCGAACTCCATTACACTTATTATATTATGTAAGTTAAATTTTATAAGTTTCATTATGTTATAATAAAATACTTCTTTGTATCACTTTGTTCCTGAGTAATAAAGGTAAAAAATAACTTCTCGGATAATGCATTTAAACTTCTTGTTGCAGAAAAGTTTTACTAAACGTTTATTGCAGCTACTTAAAAATCTCTTGTTTCGTAAGTTGAAATTAAACTGAAATTATCAGCGAAAGTCTACTTAAAAAAAAAAAAAACTAAAATTCATAGATTTTTATTTTCACATAAAATTTATTTAAACTATAACTTCCAGTTTGTCGATGAGAATACAAAAATAATCGTAACTTCTATTTCATAGGTCGTAAAGACAAAAGAGAAACCGTTTTGGAAAGCTTATATTGTGGAATTTAAAATAAATCAATAAAAGAAATTTTAAAGCTTTCTATCCAAAACCCTCGTTTAAATTCAGTAAATACATTAAAGCTGGTTCCGAATAACTATTGATGTGATGTGATTGAAACCTATCTCCCCAGAATGTAGATTTGCTCACGTAAAATAGTTTAGTTCAGCATTTTTTTCTGAATTTACTGTGGCCAGATGATTACCAAAAGTACTTTGTCAATTCTCAAAGTTCGACTGAATCACACAGATCTCGCGAGAGTCATATGGAAGAAAGGAGTAATAATGTAAATTGCGATTTTTGTAATTGTGATGTTGTATTAAAACTATTTTATTTATCTTAGTATAGAAGTAAAATTAGAGAAAATAATTTAGTGCCTTTTAGGATAAACGTTTAATATTGTTAAGAATGCTGTAAACAGGTAACTTGTATGGCGACTCACCAAATTGGCGAGATATTGGCTTTTTGGCGAAGATTTGAGAGACTCATTTTTGGAGCCAAATTTGGCGATATATAGCCAAATTTGGTGACTTGGCGACATTTGTTGCCGACCCCCCCCCTTTCTCTCGATTTTACTCTAGAATCTTGTGGAAATTTTCAGAAACCTGAAATCTATATAAAGGGGCGGTGAGTTTTCATAAAAAAAGTCAGTTCACGCTCAGATCTAATGAAAGTAGGACCTGTGTTAATGTTTTTCTTATTGCTTTGAAAAAGTTCGCCAAAAGGTTGCCAAGTTTTACCGCTATCCGTTGTAATTGTGATTCATATGGCGTGTTAATAAATTGTTATTGTTTTTGTCTTAGCGAAAGTCTATTCAATCAAAGAACTTTACTCGAGAATTTTGCAACAATATATCCCAGACACGCAAATATATACACACATATAGCTTGTACGTAGTGATAATGCAAGATATGTGTTATATAATATTCGCTGAAATAATATATCAGGTATACAATAAAATATAGTAATTTATTATGAATTGATGGGATTGCTTATTATGTCTTGATACATATTATAACAACACATATACTTAATATGTACTGATATAATATAGTGACTTATTATGCATTGATATATGGGACAAGCTAGGAGAATTTAGTGGTTGATATTAAACAGCGATAAAATAGAGATAATATATAATCATAACACATTCGTGACAATATGTAATCGCAATATATCAGTGATAATATATTATAAAGCATATCAGTTATATTATACTAGACTATAGCCCTTCATATGATGGGATTAGTAAAATTTTAATTTTTTTGAATTGTAAAGTACCCCATGAAGCAGTTAAAAAATGGTTTGTTTTTTGGATGAGAATTATGTGGTATACGCTCAATAATTTGTTTATGTTCATACTCCTCTAAAATTTCCCGATACTGTGAATGCAGTTTAGAATCATGTTGAATTCCTTTAGTCAAAACATGTGGTTATGCATAAAAAAACAAACACACAAACGAACTTCTTAATATTCAAAGACATATAAATTGATAAAAGATATATAATATATTTCAAAGAATATTACTCTATGAAAATAAAATACTGTTAAAATCAGGTTAGTTTTTATTTAAAAAAACATTACAGTTTACCTTGGAAATAAAAAACTGGTCAAATAAAAGATTTTTATCAATAAGAAAAAGAAAAAACATATTTTTCTTTCGAAAGCTAATGCGTATAAAATGTATTTTTTTAACAAGAAGCCAAGAGTAAAGGTAGTCCGCAAAAAATAATACTAGCATATTTTACGAAATCCCCTATATAATAATAGCCTAAGTTAACTGTCCGTCTGTCCTCCAATTTATGAAGCGGTTGGACCTGGAATGGATAGAGGCATCCATTCAAAGCAAATAAAGTTTATCTCCTCCTAAACTATCGATCCGATTCTAAAATAAATTTGTATAAATAGGCTTCATATCACAGCAAAAAGTACTTTAAAATAATTTCTTTAAAACGTTCGAAATCCACCCCTTCCCCCATTTTCGAGAGTTTAATGCCATTATTTCAAGCCCTATTTTCCCCGGTTAAGAGCAGGAGATTAAATTTATCCATTTATCACTTAATAAATAGGTAAAAATAACAATTTTTCTAGCATTGTGACGTCATTCCTGTAAACATCTCATTGAATCATTTCATGTTTTAAACTATTTAAATATCGTCTACACTATTTTAGTATCTTTACCACTGAACTTAGATATTACTTAAATGATTTTCCTTTATATTTGGCTTAAATAATAGATTAGGTACATACGTGATAATTTTAAATTGAATCGTCGATTATTTTTGTTGCCATGAAACTTTTATCACCGGTATTAACAATAAATTCTTTTCATATAGGTCTAGGAGTCTATTTCAGGGACTAATATATATCTAACTTTTAATTTATATATTTGGAAATTAAGAAGTTTTGTACTTTTGTGTGTTTATTTATTATACATAACCACACGGTTTGACTAAATGAATTCAATTTGATTCTAAACTGCATTACAGGAGGGGAGACTCTAGAGGAGTATGACGATAAATAAATTATTGAGAGTGAACCAGATAATTGTCAGTCAAAAAACAAACCATTTTTTACATGTCTCATTGGGTACTTAACAGTTCTGGAATATTAAAAATTTTACTAATCCCGTCATATGATGGGCTATATGCTAGTATTTGAATAGTTAAATAATAATTATATATGCATTATTCGGTAGTTTTGCAGAGATATGAACAAAATCGATTTAACCCTTTCTGGATGAGGGTGTCGTAAACATTACGGCAATATTCGGTTCATCTATAGTACCTATAATAAATGCGTCTTAAACAGTTTGTAGCCGAACGAGGGCCGAATGGTTATGGTGCTGGCCTTCGGAACCGGAGTTCATGGGTTCGAATCCCATTATGGCATGG
>CM063506.1:87125343-87140343 GCA_032207245.1 Pardosa pseudoannulata
TTTCCAGACATCGGTAAAAACGAAAAAATGCAAATGATAGGTACGCGTTAGTTTCATCATAACGTAGACTAATAACGCAGAGAATGTTCGATAAGGAAATGGAATCACGAGCTCGGCGAATGCAGTTATCTTAATGACGTCTTCACAAACGCCCAGTTATGCAACAGTGTCATTAACGTAGAGAACATTAACCTCAAAATTATATATATGCATCTATACAGATACACATGTATAAGCATGCTATGTTCATATGTTTGCATGTGTGTACATATACATTCTATAAAAGAGAGAAAAATATTGTTAAGAGTTAAAGTTTTCTTCATCAAACGCATCACGTGGTAGTCCCTGTTAACGAATATTACCTTTGTCAGTTAATGATAGCTGAAAACCAATGAGCGATAATGTAACCAATTAATTATGTCATATACATAAGTGAACTCGAGTTATTTTGTTTGAAAATTCGATGGGTGATAAAAAAAAGTAAGGTTGCAAAGTCTATTGTTAGACTTGTACATCTGATTTTGTTTAACCAATACAGCCAACTGACAGTACATACATAAAGTTTATTTTCGATATAGTTTTCACATGGGTTTAGTCCCTTTGTGAGGCCGGACGACGGCCGATTGGTTAGGGTGCTGGCCTTCGGTACCGGAGTTCGTGGGTTCGTATCCCACAGTGGCATGGATGTTCGTAGCCATTCGGAATCGGCTTAAAGCTGTAGGTTCCGGTCTCATTAGCCCTCGCGTTGCAAAAAGTAGACCGTAGCACTCCAAACCAAACCATAACCTTTTGAGAGACGATTTTAAACCCGATTCCGAACGTCTACTAGCATCCATACCACAGTGGAATTTGAACCCACAAACTCTGGTACCGTTGATGAGCGCCCTAATCATTCGGCCATCACTCGGCGTCCTCCTGTTAAAAAAAACTGTACTTGTGACTCAGCTAAGTTGTCACAAACTGTTTCACTTCCTCGTCTGAAGCGAATCGTCTACCTCCTAGGCACTCCTCCAAGACAGGAAATAGGAGAACGGCGCTTAGAGTAAGGTCCGGGACAGGTTGGTCGATTATATTTCGATGACCATTTCTCTACCGGCCGCAAACTTTCTACACACTAATGCAACATTCTGATAAGACACTACAGTCTCTCTGCAAAACGGTACCAATTACTGGTAAAATTCAGCCGCGATTATATGTTTAGCCCACAGAAATAGAATAACTGCTCGAATTTCTTCGTGAAACTAATTTTTATAAACAAGTTACCAATTACTTTAATTTTACAACTTGCTCTGTAAGTGGCGGGTGTCTGAAACTGTAACTGAACTATAACAGACGAAGCACCAGGAATGTTGACTTTGTAACTTTACTTTTTAATCACCCCTCGTAATATAGAAGAAAATGTCTTTTCAATTTGTTTTGCATTTAAAGATAAAAAAAATATTTAAAGGGTATTATAATTAGGTAGAATAAAAATTAAGTGAACCAAAGCTATAAATGAAAGTTTAGTTTGTTTTCAGGGATGATGGAAAACTTTCTTTTTTTCTAATGCAAGTGGCAATATAGACAGATAACTGTATGCCGAACACAGCTGCTTAGCTGTTTCTCATTTATCATGTGTATCTTAAAGAATGCTACTAAAATGAGTAACATTACCCCAACTGGGTCCTCGAAATTTAGAAGAAGTGACCAAGCAGAAGGCTCCCAGGCTTGGCCTACCACTTTCAGAGGTATCATTTGAGAACTTGGAGGACTTTCTGAGCATTTTTTACGTCCCCCAGCCACCATTAATGATCTTTGGCCGAACCTCTATTCCCTTACTCATCGATTAGGAGATCGCTGTCTTTACCGACTGATTTACTGCGGCTCATGATGGAAAACTTTAAAACCTTTTTTTTTGAAAACCCTTATAATCATTTAGCATGTGTAGCTTAAGGAATACTACAGACAAGAGTAACATTACCCCAACTGCCCCCTCGGAATTTAGAGAGAAGAGACCAAGCAGAAGGCTCCCAGGCTTGGCCTACCACCTTCAGGGGTATAACTGAAGAACTTGGAAGACTTTGCGACCAGGAACATACTTTACGTCCCCCAGAAGCTACTAATGATCTTTGGCTGACTCGAACCTCTATTTCCTTACCCACCCGTTACGACATCGCTGCCTTTACCGACTGAGTTACTGTGACTCACGATGGAAAACTTTAAAGCCTTTATTTTTTAAACCTTATTTCATCTTCTGTAGACTTAACACTGAACCGGGAATTGTGCCATATATCAAGAATATCCTCTGAAAGATCGTATTCAGGCATAACGTGATTGAGTTTCAGATTATTCGGCTACTTCGACCCGTGTTTCGCCTTCTTTATCTAACCAACAAGCTTCTGAATCGGTTAATGAACTTCTTTAAGACATCGCATTCATCGAAACAACGCACTTACTGAATATCTTTTTCGCTTTGTTTTTCATTAAATTGAAATACAAATTCGATACGCTGCTACTATAGCGTCGGTTTTGGCATCAAACTCAAAATTTACATACTCCGAAGTTTGAAAATGAGAGTAATTTGTATTTAAGATCATCTTCTATTTTCTGCAAAAAAATTAGCTTACACCGGTAGTTTATATAAAGCTTTTAATATACTTTATATATATATATATGTATATATATATATATATATATATATATATATATATATATATATATATATATATATATATATATATATATATATATATATATATATATACACACACATATACACACACACACATATATATATATATATATATATATATATATATATATATATATATATATATATGGATACACACTAAAAATGACTTACTTGAATTTTCATGAGAAACAAGTACGACGTCTGATACCTGCAAATATCTGGAACTAATATCGAACAGGAATTCTCTGGGGGGAATGACGTGCACTGTAATAAAATAGATTAAAATATTAATACTCAGTAATCTATTTGCTTGTTATGACTTAAAAATATCAAAAATACCTTCTTTTGTTTTATTTTCTATCTTTTAATACGTTATGTTAATTTACTTTTTAAAAGCCCATAGCAACAGAACAATCACAACGGACTTCTGAAAATATTATTTAACAGTCGTCTTTAACCCCTTCGGGACCAACGTCTCATACGCGACGCAGCGATTTCACTCTTATCAGTCGAGCGTCGCCTTAACGCTATGATCTAAGGTTGAAATTGAGAGACCTGCGTCGCGCATGCGTAAATAGGAGATCTGGACGTTTTATTTTAATTTTTAAATGCTGTATTTAATTACCAGATGGCGTTAAACGGCAAGGGTTTTTACAATGGTCGACTCTTATAGCATTTACGTGCTGGTCAAGGGTTAAACACCGCAGCAGAGGATATTAACATGCGAACCAAGATTTCAGACCAAAGGGTCATATTAACGAGTCGGCATTTCTAGCTTTTTTTCTATCTTAAGCAAAAATAAATTTCTTTCTTAAGTTAAACATAATTTATGAATCTCTCTGAGAGGTTTGGCATTCAAAATTAGACTTCAGTAATCTTTATTCAAATCGCACTGTTCTTTATCACTTTTTATTCTAAAATGTCTCCGAAAATGCACCCAATTAAATAAAGGTTATTTATTCTATAAAAATTACTGCAAAATATCAATTCTTGTATTATGCAAATTAGTATTACAAAAGGGCTTAAGAGATATATGAGATGTATATATATCATGAAATGGTACCTTGCAGCAAATGTAATACAATGTACTTCTATGTGGTATTCTAAAAAACAAATATTCAATTTTTGAAAAGTTCATTATTGGATTTCTGAACTTCCTAAAAATTAACTAAATAAATCAGTTACGGTTTTGCTAAAGATATTAAAGGGATATTTTAGTGCAATTTGTCCAATAGAATCGCCTAAGAAATTGTAGCAAGACAAAAATATATGTTTCCTGGAAGCGCAGATAAAAACTATTTTGTTTTACAGCCCATATCTCACAAAGTATTCAATATATTTATTTTAAATTTTAGTGTGATTGTTGAAAATAGTTCTAGTCATCCCTTTTCACCGTAACTGCAAACTTTGAGCACGAAGCGCCAACGTTTTGTTTGTTGTAATTTCGATTTCTTTGTATGTTTAGCTTGGCTCTGTGAGCAATGTATGTACGAAATGCTTGTCTTGTTTTACAAAAATGTTCTTCATTGTGGTAAAAGCACCACGGAAGAAATTGGACTCTATGTATTACTACTAATAAATAATGTATATAATTTTAAAATTACTCTAATAAAGGTCTCCCTTATAGAAGAATACTTGGATCAGTAATATTTTTTCTACATAGTGTCGAAATTGTTCTTCCCTATTATTACTTGGAATACTACTTGATTGCTCGAATTACTTGATTTTTGTGGAATAATAATTAATTTTTTCAGTAATATTTATGCTATTGTTTCTTAAATAATGTGTTTTGTAAAATTTGGGGAGCTACCATATTACAGTTGACATATGTTATTACTATGAATGTCACTGTGACGTATGCACGTGCCGCAGAGAAACAATTTCATGTAGAAATTTCCGATAAATTATATTCTGAGCCGAACGATGGCCGATTGGTAGGGTTTGACCTTCGGATCCGAGTTCGTGTTAAGAAGTCACCCGTGACATATGTCGACTATAATACGGTAGCACCCTAAGTTAAGAAATCCGTGCTTTAAGCAGTAATTCCTGCATTTTCAGCCCTCGTGTCAAATTTTCCGTGCCCGCAGTCAGAAAAACTATTTCACGATATAGATAATTTCGCGATCAATTATATCACGCACGCTCTGTTACCCTTTTCCCAATATCGGGAAATGGAAATGAGGATGATCATATATCGAGAAACGCTATATCACGAATGAGTTCTCACTCCTTCTCGAATTAGAAGAAACAATTTAAAATGTAGATTAATTAGTGAGCAGGTTATATTGCTCTTGATCTATTATTCCAATTCGAGAACCCAGAAAGACGATGTTTGTATATCGGTATGGGACACCCCAAAATGATATATCAGGCATACGTTTTTACTGTCAGGATATCGGAAAAACTATTTCACATAAAACAATTTCGGATAAGCTAAAATCGATTTAGCTATTCTTTCCATATCGTTACACGTTGTCGATCATTAGCTCTCGTTTTTCAAAAAAGTAGACCATAGACCTCCAAACCAAACCAAACCTACATCACCAAACTAGAAATTCGAAAATAGGTGTCAAGTTACAACACGTAGTTAAATCGATATTTCGCAATATATCGGAATACCGATACATCGCCAATCCTAGTTTGTGCTACTTAAAAAATGTATCTTACTGGAAGTAAGAAAGCTTAATTTGTATCATATATGCATACTTAAGTTCTGACATTTGTAAGAGGCAGATTACGGAAAAAAAGCTTAAGGTAAAAATATTAATTTATGATAACTACATTCAGTTAAGCGTTTTCTTTTTATAAGGGCATAGTAAAAGAAACATTCACAAAAATGTTTTAAAAAGAAAATTTCAATAATTAACACACTGTGTGCAGGTACATTTCGCCGCGGAATTGTACCGGGAGCGGGCACCTAAATTTAATTATTCAGTTAAATCTCAATAGATCTAATTTATTTAATTTTTTAACCAAATTCTTGTATTTTATATTAAAATTTATAAACAAGTATATAAATAGAAATATATAAATAACAACCATAAGATTTTTGTAAACAAAAATATATTTTTTAGTGGATAACTTTATAATAGTTTCGTAAATATGAAAAATCATGTAGAAATAGTAGTATAAATTTTTAATTTTTTCGTATTATGTTACATATAAAGGTTTTTACATTATAAAAAAGGAAAAGAGCAATCATAAAACTAATAATGTAAAAACTAATTTTTATTTGTCTAATTTTTTCCAGAATCTATGTAGTAGACAAGAACATTCGGCTTCGTTTTCCTGTTTATACCGTTATTATTTAGTTAAATTTCAATACATCTAATTTATTTAATTTTTTGCTAACTTCTCGTATTTTATATTGAAATATATAAAAAGAAATATATAAATAACATCCATAAGATTTTTGTTAACAAAAAATTTATTTTTTTAGTAGATAAATTTATAATAGTATCGTAAATATGAAAAATCAAATAGAAATATTAATATATTTCTGATTTTTTCGAATTGTGTTACATATAAATATTTTTACATTATAAAAAAAGGAAAAGAGCAATCATAAAACTTATATTGTAAAAACTAGTTTTTATTTGTCTGAATTTTTCCAAAATATATGTAGTAGACAAGAACATTCGGCTTCGTTTTCCTGTTTATACCCTTATTATTTAGTCAAATCTCAATAGATCTAATTAATTTTTTACTAACTTCTCGTATTTTATATTGAAATATATAAATAGAAATATATAAATAACATCCATAAGATTTTTGTAAACAAAAAAAATATATATTTTAGTGGATAAATTTATAATAGTATCGTAAATATGAAAAATCAAATAGAAATAGTAGTATATAGTTTTAATTTTTTCGAATTATGTTACATATAAACATTTTTACATTATAAAAAAAGGAAAAGAGCAATCATAAAACTTATATTGTCAAAAGTAGTTTTTATTTGACTAAATTTTTCCAGAATCTATGTAGTAGATAAGAACATTCGGCTTCGTTTTCCTGTTTATAAGGTTATTATTCAGTTAAATCTCAATAGATCTAATTTATTTAATTTTTATCAACTTCTCGTATTTTATATTGAAATATATAAATAGAAATATATAAATAACATCCATAAGATTTTTGTAAACAAAAAATATATTTTTTAGTGGATAAATTTATAATAGTATCGTAAATATGAAAAATCAAATAGAAATAGTAGTATATAGTTTTAATTTTTTCGAATTATGTTACATATAAACATTTTTACATTATAAAAAAGGAAAAGAACAATCATAAAACTAATAATGTAAAAACTAGTTTTTATTTGTCTAATTTTTTCCAGAATCTATGTAATAGACAAGAACAATCCGCTTCGTTTTCCTGTTTATACCGTTATTATTCAGTTAAATCTCAATAGATCTAATTTATTTAATTTTTACGAACTTCTCGTATTTTATATTGAAAAATATAAATAGAAATATATAAATAACACCCATAAGACTTTTGTAAACAAAAAAATATATTTTTAGTCGATAAATTTATAATAGTATCTTAAATATGAAAAATCAAATAGAAATAGTACTATATAGTTTTAATTTTTTCGAATTATGTTACATATAAACATTTTTACATTATAAAAAAAGGAAAAGAGCAATCATAAAACTTATATTGGAAAAAATATTTTTTATTTGTCTAAATTTTTCCAGAATCTATGTAGTAGACAATAACATTCGGCTTCGTTTTCCTGTTTATACCGTTATTATTTAGTTAAATTTCAATACATCTAATTTATTTAATTTTTTGCTAACTTCTCGTATTTCATATTGAAATATATAAATAGAAATATATAAATATATAAATAAATATATAAATATATAAATATATAATAATATAACTATATAAATAACATTCATAAGATTTTTGTAAACAAAAAAAATATATTTTTTAGTAGATAAATTTATAATAGTATCGTAAATATGAAAAATCAAATAGAAATAGTAGTATATAATTTTAATTTTTTCGAATTATATTGCATATAAACATTTTTACATTATAAAAAAAAGAAAAGAGCAATCATGAAGCTAAAAATGTAAAAACTAGTTCTTATTTGTCTAATTTTTTCCAGAATCTATGTAGCAAACAAGAACATTCGGCTTCGTTTTCCTGTTTATATCGTTATTATTCAGTTCAATCTTAATAGATCTAATTTATTTAATTTTAACCAACTTCTCGTATTTTATATTGAAATATATAAATAGAAATATATAAATAACATCCATAATATTTTTGTAAATAAAAAAAAATATATATATTTTTCAGTGGATAAATTTATAATAGTATTTTCATATCATTTTTCATATCATTTTATTTTCATTTTCATATCGTAAATATGAAATATCAAATAGAAATAGTAGTATATAGTTTTAATTTTTTCGAATTATGTTACATATAAACATTTTTACATTATAAAAAAAGGAAAAGAGCAATCATTAAGCTATTAATGTAAAAACTAATTTTTATTTGTCTAATTTTTTCCAGAATCTATGTAGTAGACAAGAACGTTCGGCTTCGTTTTCTTGTACATACAGTTATTTTTGTACCCACAAACAATGTTGTTACACTAATCCGTACTAGTACGTGATCCGCGCTCAAGTATCAATCGTCAGAAAACGTGTCCGGCATACAATGTGTTAAGTAAGAAAGAAAAAAAGTACTTTTAGATATTTCAATATACTTTAAAAGAATCGATTTGTAAGCGATTAACTGTAATCATTGGATGATGACGCAAATTATGAGCAATTAGGCAATTACATAATGACACTGAAACGAAAAGACTCGAAAAAGAATTTAAATTAACAGAACGACCTTGAATATTAGTAGAAGTCACTTTCTGGAGAATATGAAATTCGATAGGTGACGTCGAAATGATATTTAAAGTTTGACAAAAGGAAGGAGTGTAAGTGTGATAATAACAAAGAAAACTTTTGAAGAGGAAGATTAGTAATGTGATAGCTTTGTGTAAGGCGTGAAACGGAAAGGAAAGGAAATAAGTAGAATTTTATTAAATACTAGCATACAGCCCGTCATATGACGGGATCAGTAAAATTTATAATTTTCCAAAATTGTTAAGTACCTTATGAGGCAGGTAAAAAAATGGTTTGTTTTTTGGCTGAAATTTTTCTGGTACACGCTGAATAATTTATTTATCCTTATTGACCGCATGTTAGTTGCCACCTTTAATTTAACTTGTAATATTAATTGATAGGATGGACAGCAGAGGTTTTAATATTGACAGTGATTATTTGGCGGTATATATCAATGATGTCCAAAATTTGGCGAATGGATCGTAACCCCTGTGGTTATGTATAAAAAACAAACCCAAAAACAAGCAAACTTCTTAATTTAACCCTCTAAGCGGTTCACACGTACATTTCCGCCAAACCGATGATGTCTTCAAAGCGGTTGTCACGTACAATTTTCGACGTCTCAAAAAAGTTCCGAAAATGGATGTAATGTACATTTCTGCCAGTGTTTGAGGTAGGAGGGTCAGGTCGATTGTTTAGAAACTCAATCCCTCTTTGACTGACATTTGTTAGGCTATGCACCCCTACACCCCTACTGAGGCAGAAAGACGCTGATAGCTTTTCATGGCTTTGTCAATCTCTATTTCGAAGTATTTCGTTTGTGGTAACAGATGTATCTGTAATTGCACCACTTAAATATCTTGGATGACTTTCGTAACAAAATATAAATAAGTCTCTCAAAGAATATTTTTATTTGTACTTTTAGAATCCATTATTTCTTATGGGATGATCTACGAGACTTGACGAGCTTTATGTGTATTAAAAATTAACAATCTATAATATCTATTTATATATCTATTTATAACCGGAAGTAAAGGGACAGTAACGAGGGTGGGTTTCCCGTATTCCATTCTAGTCGACAAAGGGTGAAGTAAAAAATCATAGAACGCTTTGGCCATTGACACAGTAAACCTTTGGCGTATTTTTGAAGACTTTTTTTAATCGGTGTGTTCCACTCGGAGGGTTAAGATATATAAATTAAACGCTAGATATATATTAGTCCATGAAATAGACTCCTAGTCTTTGTTGTTAATACCATTGATAAAATTTTCATTGCAACAAAAAATAATCGATGATTCAATTTAAAATTATCACATAGATACCTAATCTATTATTGAAGTCAAATATAAAAGAAAACTATTTACGTCATATCTAAGTTCAATGATAAAACGTATGAAAATAAGGCATAATTTAAATAATTTAAAATAAGAAAAGATTCAATGAGATGGTTAAAGAAATGACGTCATAATGCTAGAAAAAAATGTTATTTTTACATATTTGCTGTGTGATAAAATTGATAAATTTAATCGCCTGCTCTTAACCGGGGAAAATAGGAGTTAAAATAATGGCATTTAAAGCTCGAAAAGAGGGGAAGGGTGGATTTCGAACGTTTTAAAGAAGGCAGTATTTTGCGCTGTGATATGAAGAATATTTATACCAATTTATTTTAGAATCGTATCGATAGCTTAGGAGAAGATAAGCATTACTCTCTTTGAATTTTGCTAACGATGGATGCCTCTATCCATTCCAGGTCCAACCGCTTCATAAAATCGAGGACAGACGGACAGATAACTTAGGCTATTATTATATAGGGGATTTCACTAAGCAAAAAAGAAACCACTGAGAAAGTAATTTATGACTTTGAAAAGCCAAAATTATTAATTACAACATTTTTGGTCTTTATACTTTATATAACAATAGTCTAAGTTATCCGTCTGTCTGTCCTCGAATTTATGAAGCAGTTGGACCTGGAATGGATAGCATATTGAATTCTTATTGAGTTATGGTTAGCAAAATTCAAAACGTGTAAAGTTTATCTTCTCCTAAGCTATTGATCCGATTCTAAAATAAATTGGTATAAATATGCTTCATATCACAGTAAAAAATACTGTTGTCTTTAACCACTTCCCGGTTTTACCTGAGATGAACTCGGGCAGGCGAAATGTACCATCCTGACTCATTCCGAGTGTAGTTCGGGCACTATGAAATTTTACACTGTACAATCAGTCTTTCCCGAATTATCTCACATGTGCTTTTTATGGTTTCGAATGCCTTTGTTTTTTTCTGGCTACTAGATTATTTGCTGCTCAAAGAAAGGTAGCAGAGGGAAGAAGGTAAGGAGAGAAACAAGGTTCTACTGTCCAGATTGCGATGTTGGACTCTGTGCAGTGTCAAGTTTCCGATTGTATCATACACGATCAAATTTTGATTAATAATTTCATAATCATTTGTGTAAATGCAAAGGATATAAATAAAATTTAATTCAAGATAAAAGCTAGGTATTCTAAGCTTTATATTTATAGTTAGTGTGAATTGACTCCGAAGTCTAATGATTTCTGCTGTACAGAAGGCCAATTATACATGTAAATTACTCATTCATTTAAATTGATTTTTTTACATTAATGTTTTGGAGATTTTGTATGCGAATGATGCTATTATTTTTTAAAAAGCTATGTGTGTATGAAAAAAGCCTAAAAAATTGACATTTTTTGACCCATTATCCCGAAATAAAACGAACCTAGAAGGGGATAAAACGTTTGAAATCCGCTTCTCCTCTTTTCGAGAGTTTAATGCCATTATTTCAAGACCTATTTTCCCCGGTTAAGAGCATGCGATTAAATTTATCAATTTATCACATTATATATAGACGAAAATAACATTTTTTTTCTAGAAATTTGACGTCATTTCATCTCATTTAATCATTTCTTATTTCAAATTATTTAAATATCGTCCGCATTATTTTCATACGTTTTACCACTGAACTTAGATATTACCTAAACAATTTTCATTTATATTTGGCTTAAATAATAGATTAGGTACATATGTGATAGTTTTAAATTTAACTATCGATTATTTTTTGTAGCAATGAAAATTTTATCAGAGGTATTAACAACAAATTCTTTTCATAAAAATCTAGAATTCTATTTCACGGACTAATAAATAGATAACGTTTAAGTTGTATATCTTTGCAAATGAGGAAGTTTGTTTGCGTGTTTGTATTTTATACATAACCACACGGTTTGCAATCGATTCGCTAAATTTTGGACATCAATCACATATACTGCCAAATAATCACTGTCAATATTAAAACCTCTGCTGTCCATCCTATCACGTAATATGACAAGATAAATTAAAGTTGCCAACTAACATACGGTCAGTAAAGATAAATTATTGAGAGTGTACCAAATAATTCTCAGCCAAAAACAAACCACTTTTTGGTTTGGTTTGGAGAGCTACGGTCTACTTTTTGCAACACGAGGGCTAATGAGACCACAAACCCCTTTTTCACCTGCCTCATAGGACACTTTACAATTCTAAAAAATTAAAAACTTTACTGATCCCGTCATATGACGGGTTATATGCTAGTTATATAAGAAGCAATAAGTGTTTAAAATTCATAATTTACCTTTTCAATATTTTCAAATACTTCATTTTGAGGATTAATGAACGCCCTCTAATTTTTAAAGCTAGTTTTAGAGAGATACTGAGCTATCAAATATAACGACGATACAACTTTAAACTTTTATAATATGCTTTTGGACTTTTAAAAAATATCTGCGTTGTAGCATTGGATATAAAATTATGTAATAGAAGTATTAGTATATTTCAAGCATGCTCAGTAAGAGATCATTCCTTAACATACTCATACTTGATTGTCAATTCAATTTTTCATAACTTAATTTGGACCATTGAATATATTTCTCTTAGAAAACAACTTTTCTGTAAATTTCATAATCTATTGATTGGAATTATGAAGGAAACTATCGTAAGTAATTTGAAATATTTAAAAAAATCTTTTTATCATTCCGAATATACGAATTATGCTTCCAAAAAGAGTTATTCAGTCATAGCCATTAGTCATATAAAGGTTCAAAAGTTACAAATCATTTCCTATTATTTATGATACAGGGTTATCAGAAATATATATTTTTTCTTTTTCGCATGTGGGTGGTTCCATATTAGCACAAGTCCTTGAAACTTGTGTGAAGTAAGACTTAGTTTAAGAATGTTCTTTTCATGGCCAAATTTTGTGAATGAAGCACCTAGTATGTATTTAGAAATTTTATAAAATAGCTAAATTTCATGGTAAGAATAATTATTTTTCTCTTCATTTTATAAATATAGGAATAATCAAAAAATACATTTATATTATCAGTTTATGTTACTGGTTTCAACATAGATCCACTAAGATTTAGGTCTTACGATATCTAACTCGCCTAATCTTCTATACACTTTATTTTTTTCCAATGCAGCTCTCAATACAGTCGCATATACATACAAGGCAATACAAGTCTACGAAGCTGTTACGTATATATGTTATATATATATATTTTGGCAGTCCTTTCTGTTATAACTTTCCAGTCACAAATTTATTGTAATATAGTATAATCTCTATCCCAAAAATTTAAGTATCTTAGTGTCGCTTCCGACATAAATCTTTCCTGGAAATTTCATGTTAAAGATTTCACAAGTCGAATTTTCAGGATATTGTCCTTTTTAAAGCTTCTGTCAAAATCCAAATCGGATTACTCATGATCTACTTTAGTTTAAGTAAACTTGTGTAGATTATATTATTACATTTTTTGACTTCTTGTTCCAAAAATAGGTACTCTTTTTTAAGGAAAATAATTGATTATTTTGATTAATTCCAGAATTAAGTTTCAAGTCTTATCGCCGGCGCAGTGTAGTTCATACTATTAGTACAAATAACAGACCATTTGGCATAATTGCCATATACTTATACATATATATACATATATATATATATATCCATATATATATACATATATATACATATATATGCATATATATACATATATATGCAGATGTATATATATGCATATATATGCATATTTATAAACATATATCTATACTACTAGTACTACTACTAGTTCATACTACTAGTACAAATAATAGACCATTTGGCATAATTGTCATATATATATACATATATATACATATATATGCATATATATACATATATATGCAGATGTATATATATGCATATATATATACATATATATACATATATATACATATATATGCATATATATAGACATATATATGCATATATATACATACATATATGCATATATATACATACATATATGCATATATATGCATATATATATTCATATATTTATACATATATATGTATGCATATTTATGAATATATATATTTACGTATGTGTGTGAGTGCGTGCGTGAGTGTTTACAGACAGTTCTGAATTAAAATTGCTGCTTTAATTTCCTTTAAAAGACAGTAAAACGGAGCATCTACATTTTGACGATATTTTCAACAAGATCTATCAGCTCTCTGATTAGCTAGTGGATGTAATTTGCACCCACGATATATAAAGCCACTGACTCAGAAGCAAGGATAAGGGTGGTGATGAAGTTTTTTTAGCGATTGAATATTGGAAGTATTTTCTTTTGCTACATGAAAAAAACTGAACAAAGGTGTCTCGCAATAATTCGAAAAGAAAACACGGTATTATTTGTACGGTTTTACGTTTTTTAATCTTATTAATCTTTGCTATTTATAAATACATTACTAAGCTGATAATTAATGTTTTTTAAATGTAAATTTGCAATCCGTCAGAGGTATTGACGTATGTAATACAAAAATAAGTATTTCCGAAGCTCACATAATTTTTTTGATAAAACCTTAATATAAATAAATGTATGAAAGCAATTGGAGCTTATTTCTTAAGAATGAAATTAGCGTAATCGTTTGTGAATATTTCACTATACACACAAAAGATTATTTAACTATTCGTTATTGGGATAAATGTTTATAAGTATTATAATAAAAAGAAAGCTTTTAGTAAAGCACACATAAAGACTCAATTAGGCGAAAAGTAAAATCCTCCAAAGCTTTAAAGAATAGATCTTAAGAAGAGGAAAAATAGTATAGTCAAATATTTTTATTTGTAGATAAACTATTGTAGAGATTATTTAGAAAATGGACAAGATTTCCTAATACCTTCTAATTCTTTTATGCAAGTTGTATTTTTGTTCTGCGAATCTTTATAATCCAAAAAGAGTTTTAGGAAATTTTTCACAGAAAGCAGTTACCAGTTTAAGCTGTAAATTATTTTTGACTGGATACTTTTGAATTAAGTGCTATTTATATGCATTGTGGTAAATGGCAGTATGTTTAAACAAATTTAAAATACATATTACGTGAAAATCGATAGCTAGATTGGGGATTTGAGATTATTATTACATTTATGTAATATTTACGTA
>CM063506.1:87155343-87177843 GCA_032207245.1 Pardosa pseudoannulata
TTTCCCGTGTCAGTTTCTCCGGTGTAATTACGGCTTGTCAACAATACTTTTCGAGTTACAGAAGTCAGTTACCGTTGCGATAGTAATTCGCGTGCAGCTGAGATTTCATAACTCAAGAACAGTGTGAAAAATTTCATCAGAGTCACCTGTTCCCGGCATTGTGTTCTTCGGACTTGGGACTATACTTTTCATATGTCAATAGGCGCATCATCCTTTATTTTCTTGGACCGGACGGGCTGTTTCTGTCACGACATTGTTTGGATTAGGCATGAATCTATGTTGTGGGATAAAAGAATACTGTATTATCTGATGCACGCCACTGGGTTCATTTTGGGGAAACCTTTATTTACTTAGAAGATCAATCTAAAATATATGTCATAATGACTACATCATTTTTAGGCTCAACTGCTTTCGGAAAAGGAGAATTGAATATTTAGCACATAACACCAATCCAAAAAATATGCATATTAATGACTATACTCTTGTTAGGTACTCTTGTATTAAGAAAAGGAGAATTATACTAATATTATACGAAATAATAATACTTAGGTTTGAATTAAGCATGAATCAGTGTTGTGGGATAAAATAATACTATATAATCTAATGAACGCCACTGGGTTAATTTTGGAGAAACATTTATTTACCTAAGAAGACCTGTCTTGTAGTCCTCGTTTATATTTGAGTATCAACTTGTGATCAAATGTATAGTGGGGATTTATTTTTAATTGCGTTGTGTTAAGTATTTTTGTACTAAATTTAACCACAGGTTCTGAAAAACTACAGACATAAAAATGGAAATAAACTAACAGCTAAATTGACAGCAACCGAGACTAGCTTAATATTAAAAAAAAGTAAATTTATTATAATATATATACATCTATTTACATACAGAACTGATGCTAATTTTTCATAAAATAATCTTTGTCAACATCTTCTAAATTAGTTCTGACAAAATTTTTATATACTTAAGTAATTTTGTAAATAGATAGAAGACCTAATCTCAATTTCAAAAATTTATGTAAATTTGGGGTACCTTTGTGGGTCTAAAATGTTGGACCCGGAACACTTCTGGTTGAAGGGTATCTATGGCTAATCAGGAGAGGGAATCTATATATCATCCGTTGGTCTCGTCCGGGGCTTCCTCCTGAGTCTTTGGGGGTATGGCCGTACTATTTGGCGCAGGAACACTTCCTGTCGGACTTGGCTGGACTCTCCTAGTCTGGACTATCGAGCACCTTCTCCTCTGGACTCACGAACCACTTCCGTCGGACCCGACTGAACTCCCGACTTTAGAACCTCTTCTTTTGGGACCTCCGAATCCTCTGGGACCTCCGAACCATCCTCTCATCTTTTTGATTTTTCATATTTAATTACTTCAACCTTGTCCCCTCTTCCTTCTTGTCATCCAATCGGGATAGTTGTAAGAATTTCATTAGCCTGCTTCAACCCCGCCTTGAGACCGCCAACGTACCAAACCTTATCCCTTCTAATTGGGCACTGTCCCTTAGGGACTCATAAATACTCCACAAAGGAACATTCTTATTTAATGTCAAGTACGGAGACGGGATTCTAATCTGGGACTGGGATCAGAACCCCACCCGAGACCACCGTACAAGACAACAATATCCGTTGAATAGAAATTTATGGTCCTTCATCTCTTTACAAAGATGTGATGAGGTCAGATTTAGATCCCGAACATTTTACTTCATGTATGAATGAATCAATTATATAACAGATCTAAATCGCCTCATCACAAGACCAATCTAAAATATCTGTAATAATGACTGCGTCATTTTTAGGCTCAATTGCTTTCGGAAAATGAAAACTGAATATTTAGAACATAAAACCAATCCAAAAAATATGTGTATTAATGAATATGCCCTTGTTAGATACACTTGTATTAGAAAAGGAGAAATATAATAATATTATACGAAATAATAATACTTAGGTTTGGGTTAGGCATGAATCAGTGTTGTGGGATAAAAGAATAATATATTATCTGATGCATGCTAATGGGTTGATTTTGAAAAACATTTATTTACCTCAGAAGACCAATCTAAAATATCTGTAATAAAGGCTGCATCATTTTTAGGCTCAAATGCTTTCGGAAAATGAGAACTGAATATTTAGCACTTAAGACCAATCCAAAAAATATGTGTATTAATGAATATGCCCTTGTTAGATACACTTGAATTAGGAAAGGAGAAATATAATAATATTATACGAAATAATAATACTTAGGTTTGGGTTAGGCATGAATCAGTGTTGTGGGATAAAAGAATACTATATTATCTGATGCATGCTAATGGGTTGATTTTGAAAAACATTTATTTACTTCAGAAGACCAATCTAAAATATCTGTAATAAAGGCTGCTTCATTTTTAGGCTCAAATGCTTTCGGAAAATGAGAACTGAATATTTAGTACATAAGACCAATCCAAAAAATATGTGTATTAATGACTATGCCCTTGTTAGATACACTTGTATTAGGAAAGGAGAATTTTAATAATATTATACGAAATAATAATACTTAGGTTTGGGTTAGGCATGAATCAGTGTTGTGGGATAAAAGAATACTATATTATCTGATGCATGCTAATGGGTTGATTTTGAAAAACATTTATTTACCTCAGAAGACCAATCTAAAATATCTGTAATAAAGGCTGCATCATTTTTAGGCTTAAATGCTTTCGGAAAATGAGAACTGAATATTTAGTACATAAGACCAATCCAAAAAATATGTGTATTAATGAATATGCCCTTGTTAGATACACTTGTATTAGGAAAGGAGAAATATAATAATATTATACGAAATAATAATACTTAGGTTTGGGTTAGGCATGAATCAGTGTTGTGGGATAAAATAATACTATATTATCTGATGCATGCTAATGGGTTGATTTTGAAAAACATTTATTTACTTCAGAAGTCCAATCTAAAATATCTGTAATAAAGGCTGCTTCATTTTTAGGCTTAAATGCTTTCGGAAAATGAGAACTGAATATTTAGTACATAAGACCAATCCAAAAAATATGTGTATTAATGAATATGCCCTTGTTAGATACACTTGTATTAGGAAAGGAGAATTATAATAATATTATACGAAATAATAATACTTAGGTTTGGGTTAGGCATGAATCAGTGTTGTGGGATAAAATAATACTATATTATCTGATGCATGCTAATGGGTTGATTTTGAAAAACATTTATTTACTTCAGAAGTCCAATCTAAAATATCTGTAATAAAGGCTGCTTCATTTTTAGGCTCAAATGCTTTCGGAAAATGAGAACTGAATATTTAGTACATAAGACCAATCCAAAAAATATGTGTATTAATGACTATGCCCTTGTTAGATACACTTGTATTAGGAAAAGGAGAAATATAATAATATTATACGAAATAATAATACTTAGGTTTGGGTTAAGCATGAATCAGTGTTGTGGGATAAAAGAATACTATATTATCTGATGCATGCTAATGGGTTGATTTTGAAAAACATTTATTTACTTCAGAAGACCAATCTAAAATATCTGTAATAAAGGCTGCTTCATTTTTAGGCTCAAATGCTTTCGGAAAATGAGAAACTGAATATTTAGTACATAAGACCAATCCAAAAAAATATGTGTATTAATGACTATGCCCTTGTTAGATACACTTGTGTTAGGAAAAGGAGAAATATAATAATATTATACGAAATAATAATACTTAGGTTTGGGTTAGGCATGAATCAGTGTTGTGGGATAAAAGAATACTATATTATCTGATGCATGCTAATGGGTTGATTTTGAAAAACATTTATTTACTTCAGAAGTCCAATCTAAAATATCTGTAATAAAGGCTGCTTCATTTTTAGGCTCAAATGCTTTCGGAAAATGAGAACTGAATATTTAGTACATAAGACCAATCCAAAAAATATGTGTATTAATGACTATGCCCTTGTTAGATACACTTGTATTAGGAAAAGGAGAAATATAATAATATTATACGAAATAATAATACTTAGGTTTGGGTTAAGCATGAATCAGTGTTGTGGGATAAAAGAATACTATATTATCTGATGCATGCTAATGGGTTGATTTTGAAAAACATTTATTTACTTCAGAAGTCCAATCTAAAATATCTGTAATAAAGGCTGCATCATTTTTAGGCTCAAATGCTTTCGGAAAATGAGAACTGAATATTTAGTACATAAGACCAATCCAAAAAATATGTGTATTAATGACTATGCCCTTGTTAGATACACTTGTATTAGGAAAAGGAGAAATATAATAATATTATACGAAATAATAATACTTAGGTTTGGGTTAGGCATGAATCAGTGTTGTGGGATAAAAGAACTATATTATCTGATGCATGCTAATGGGTTGATTTTGAAAAACATTTATTTACTTCAGAAGTCCAATCTAAAATATCTGTAATAAAGGCTGCTTCATTTTTAGGCTCAAATGCTTTCGGAAAATGAGAACTGAATATTTAGTACATAAGACCAATCCAAAAAATATGTGTATTAATGACTATGCCCTTGTTAGATACACTTGTATTAGGAAAAGGAGAAATATAATAATATTATACGAAATAATAATACTTAGGTTTGGGTTAAGCATGAATCAGTGTTGTGGGATAAAAGAATACTATATTATCTGATGCATGCTAATGGGTTGATTTTGAAAAACATTTATTTACTTCAGAAGACCAATCTAAAAATCTGTAATAAAGGCTGCATCATTTTTAGGCTCAAATGCTTTCGGAAAATGAGAACTGAATATTTAGTACATAAGACCAATCCAAAAAATATGTGTATTAATGACTATGCCCTTGTTAGATACACTTGTATTAGGAAAAGGAGAAATATAATAATATTATACGAAATAATAATACTTAGGTTTGGGTTAGGCATGAATCAGTGTTGTGGGATAAAATAATACTATATTATCTGATGCATGCTAATGGGTTGATTTTGAAAAACATTTATTTACTTCAGAAGTCCAATCTAAAATATCTGTAATAAAGGCTGCTTCATTTTTAGGCTCAAATGCTTTCGGAAAATGAGAACTGAATATTTAGCACATAAGACCAATCCAAAAAATATGTGTATTAATGACTATGCCCTTGTTAGATACACTTGTATTAGGAAAAGGAGAATTATAATAATATTATACGAAATAATAATACTTAGGTTTGGGTTAGGCATGAATCAGTGTTGTGGGATAAAATAATACTATATTATCTGATGCATGCTAATGGGTTGATTTTGAAAAACATTTATTTACTTCAGAAGTCCAATCTAAAATATCTGTAATAAAGGCTGCTTCATTTTTAGGCTCAAATGCTTTCGGAAAATGAGAACTGAATATTTAGTACATAAGACCAATCCAAAAAATATGTGTATTAATGACTATGCCCTTGTTAGATACACTTGTATTAGGAAAAGGAGAAATATAATAATATTATACGAAATAATAATACTTAGGTTTGGGTTAAGCATGAATCAGTGTTGTGGGATAAAAGAATACTATATTATCTGATGCATGCTAATGGGTTGATTTTGAAAAACATTTATTTACTTCAGAAGTCCAATCTAAAATATCTGTAATAAAGGCTGCTTCATTTTTAGGCTCAAATGCTTTCGGAAAATGAGAACTGAATATTTAGTACATAAGACCAATCCAAAAAATATGTGTATTAATGACTATGCCCTTGTTAGATACACTTGTATTAGGAAAAGGAGAAATATAATAATATTATACGAAATAATAATACTTAGGTTTGGGTTAAGCATGAATCAGTGTTGTGGGATAAAAGAATACTATATTATCTGATGCATGCTAATGGGTTGATTTTGAAAAACATTTATTTACTTCAGAAGTCCAATCTAAAATATCTGTAATAAAGGCTGCATCATTTTTAGGCTTAAATGCTTTCGGAAAATGAGAACTGAATATTTAGTACATAAGACCAATCCAAAAAATATGTGTATTAATGACTATGCCCTTGTTAGATACACTTGTATTAGGAAAAGGAGAAATATAATAATATTATACGAAATAATAATACTTAGGTTTGGGTTAAGCATGAATCAGTGTTGTGGGATAAAAGAATACTATATTATCTGATGCATGCTAATGGGTTGATTTTGAAAAACATTTATTTACCTCAGAATACCAATCTAAAATATCTGTAATAAAGGCTGCTTCATTTTTAGGCTCAAATGCTTTCGGAAAATGAGAACTGAATATTTAGTACATAAGACCAATCCAAAAAATATGTGTATTAATGACTATGCCCTTGTTAGATACACTTGTATTAGGAAAGGAGAATTATAATAATATTATACGAAATAATAATACTTAGGTTTGGGTTAGGCATGAATCAGTGTTGTGGGATAAAAGAATACTATATTATCTGATGCATGCTAATGGGTTGATTTTGAAAAACATTTATTTACTTCAGAAGTCCAATCTAAAATATCTGTAATAAAGGCTGCTTCATTTTTAGGCTCAAATGCTTTCGGAAAATGAGAACTGAATATTTAGTACATAAGACCAATCCAAAAAATATGTGTATTAATGACTATGCCCTTGTTAGATACACTTGTATTAGGAAAAGGAGAAATATAATAATATTATACGAAATAATAATACTTAGGCTTGGGTTAGGCATGAATCAGTGTTGTGTGATAAAAGAATACTATATTATCTGATGCATGCTAATGGGTTGATTTTGAAAAACATTTATTTACCTCAGAATACCAATCTAAAATATCTGTAATAAAGGCTGCTTCATTTTTAGGCTCAAATGCTTTCGGAAAATGAGAACTGAATATTTAGCACTTAAGACCAATCCAAAAAATATGTGTATTAATGAATATGCCCTTGTTAGATACACTTGAATTAGGAAAGGAGAAATATAATAATATTATACGAAATAATAATACTTAGGCTTGGGTTAGGCATGAATCAGTGTTGTGTGATAAAAGAATAATATATTATCTGATGCATGTTAATGGGTTGATTTTGAAAAACATTTATTTACCTCAGAATACCAATCTAAAATATCTGTAATAAAGGCTGCTTCATTTTTAGGCTCAAATGCTTTCGGAAAATGAGAACTGAATATTTAGTACATAAGACCAATCCAAAAAATATGTGTATTAATGACTATACTCTTACTAGGTACACTTATATTAGGAAAATGAGTATTATAATACTATTATACGAAATAATAATATTTATTTATCGCTTAAGACTAATCTAAAATATGTACTAATGCTCATTTTTAGTCTCACTAGCATTAGAAAATAAGAATTAAGTATTTATTTACCACATAAGACCAATCTAAAGTATATGTGTATTAATGACTGGGCCATTTTTAGGCACATCTGTATTAGATCAATGAGAAATAGATAATTATTACTACATAAAGCCAATCTGAAATATATGTGAAATAATGACTTTGTCATAGCTCACTTGCATTAGAAAAAAATGAGTGACGAAAATATGTAACGAAGAAAGAAGATTGAAGTTTTAGGTACTTGCAAACAGCTCACAAAGTAGTAGCTACATGGTTCTATCTGAATATAAAACTTATAACTAGAATGTTCAAGATTGTACTTTCTCTTTTTACAATATCGTCTTTCTTACTCCTCTCTGCATTTCTTAACGCTTTTACTAATATATTCTGCATATTCTCCCCAGTATTAACGTTTATAAAATTGTTAGTTTACTTTGCTTTCTACAGCATAATAAAATGGTTCATAAATGTAGACTCTCATATCGTTGTACACACTGCCTCCGTTCAACGCTTTCTATAACACAGTGAAAATATTTTGAACTCTGCATTGTTATGTGATGCCGAATCATCTTCGTGCTCTAACACCTCGTACTAGCTTTCGTGGATACACGTATATAGCGTTTTGAAAACGAAGGCTTTTTATGTAATTAAAATATATATCAGTTCACATACAGATTAACCATTTAACAGTTTTACCAGAACGCCTCTCAGGGAGATTACATTTTTTTGCCAGTTTATACGTGTATATCAGGTTGCTGATTTGTCGGAATTTTTCACTTTTCTCAATAACCAGTTCATAAAAGATTTGTCTGATGCTCCATTAAAGTTCAGGCCAGACGATGACCAGATGGTTAGGTCACTGATCTTAGCTACTGGAGTTAGTGGGTTCTAATCTCACTGTGGAATGGATGTTCGTAGCCATTCGGAAAAGTGATTTTAATTAGTAGGTCCCGGTTTCATTAGCCCTCGAATTAGCCTTTTGCAACCATCTGCTTTAGCCTTTTGAAACCATTAGTTGTAAAAGTAGACCGTAGTTCTCCAAACCAAACAGTTAAAGTTTAGATTGAAAAATAACTTGGCACAATTTTCTGTCAGGCTTTAATAATTTTCGACATACACACATACAAAAAAATGTTATGTCGTTAAAAAACATGACATACGTAGTACACATTATATATATTTTCTGAAAACACGGAGAATGTGCTGTTCCCACAATTTGCATCAGTGAAGCTCATTTTTGTTTAGTTTGGTGTGCTACAGTCTACTTTTTGCTACCTTAGGGAGACCGGGAACTATTGCTTATTCAAACGTCTACGGATGGCGAGATTCGAACCCGCGGAACAGAATTCTACCATTCTACCATCGTCCAGCGAAGCTCGTCGAGCCTCTAACACTGATGAATGGTCTTTGATTCTGAAATATTTAAACAGGAATTGCGATTTTGTCAATTGCGTTTTAGTAGTTCTGAACTTCAAAGGAACTAAGAAATAACCCTGGTGAGATTATGTATATGAAGTAGAAGATAATTGTTAATTCGAAGATACATTTTTATTTGACATAAAGCCTGATTTCTATTTAATTCCTTGAATTTCTACTGAAAAATAGTCCTAATATTGAACAGCATAGTCAGTTTAACTGAACTTCATCCCAATCTTAGTTGCGTCCTAAATAACTCGATAAATTATGACGAGTACAGTGCCATTGATTAAAACATTTTGAACTATTGTTTTATTTCTCCAGGCAAATTCCCATTGATTTTTGTCGAACGATGGCCAAATGGGTAGGGAGTTGCTTTTCGGTATCGAAGTTTATCTGTTCGAACCCCGCTGCCAGCATGGGTGTTCGTAGTCGTTCGGAATAGTCTTTCGCCACTATGTCCCGTTGTCATTAGTCCTCGTGTAGGAAAACAGTAACGATAGCCCTCCAAATCATATCAAACCCATTGTTTTTTCCAGACAAATTCTTACTTGTTTGGTTTACGTATTGCTTCACGTATATTCAGAGAAATTGCTGATCTTTTTCTGACTAGCGGTTCCAATTTTTTACGGCTTGTCGAAAGTGAAACATTACTTTCAATTATACATTATGTACATTTAATAAAGAAAACGAAAAATTCCATAAAAAAGTGAAAGGAAAAAATTAATGTATCAAAATAAAAATACTGTCAAAATCAGGTTAGTTTTTATTTAAAAAACATTACAGTTTAAATCTTGGAAAAAAAACTTGTCAAATAAAAGTTTTTTATTAATAAGTAGGAAAAAAAACATAGTTTTTTTTTTCGAAAGCTAATGCGCATAAAATGCGATTTTTTCTTTCAGGAAGCCAAGAGTAAAGTGAGTCCGCAAAAAATAATACTATCATTTTTTAGGAAATATTTGAATAGTTAATTAATGGATTAAATACGCATTATTCGTTAGTTTTGTAGAGATAAATACAAAATCGATTTAACCCTTTCTGGACGGGTGTGTGTTATACATTAAGCAATATTCGGCTCATCTATGGCATCTATGACGTCTGCGTCTTAAACAGTTTGTGCCTTTGCTAGACAGCTGCAATGTATACACGACAATTCCATGAAATGGAATGTAAATAGCCATAAGTTTCCGAGAAAATTATTTGTTCGTGAAATATTAAGGTACGGGACCATAACTCGCTTTTAACAAGCAAACCAAGGTTATTGCTAGCAATATTTTTTTTTATAAAATATTACATCAAACTGCATTAGCATTTGATACTGTAATTGCTGGATTCGAGATTCCTCACAGTAAAGGACTTGGAAAATGATGAAACGAGTAGGCTAGGATTTGAAAAATCTGTTGGTATTATCACTCCCAAGATACCGAGACATGATAAGTCCATCGACAAAAGCGTCGGTCGGATAACCGAAAGAGGAGTGATGAATTCGATTCTCAAGCCTGCCAAAGATCCACTATCTTCATTAACGACGACTGGGGCACGTTAAATACCTTTCTGGTTGCAATGTTCTCAAAGTTCAAACGGTACTTCTGGAGGTGTCAGGCCAAGCCTATGGGTTTTCTACTTGGTTCCTGCTTCTAAATTCTGAGGAACCAGTGGGGAGAATGTTACTGGTGTCCTCACGTTTCTTTAAAGTATAAATGCCCTCTGGAGGCGCTAAATGAGTTACAGCTTCAGAGCCTTATTTGACGTAAAGATATCTGTATTGCCAACTGCATTGAAAAGAAGATACTTATTCTCCAGTACATTGTAGATGAAATTCAAGCTAAAGCAGATGAAACAAATAATGAAAGGGGTGATGATAACTGCAGTAAGTTTATATTGGCAGATTAATCCTGCCATTGTCAAAGATCTGTGTATTAATAAGGTGATTTGTGAAGGAGTGACTTGATTCAGAGAATCCACAGGAGGCTTATTTCAATGGACGCGAACTAACAAGTTAATGATCCATTAAGATGAAGAAGTGGACAGGGGGTCACCTTAGGCTAAGGGGTTAGGACTTGTGGCCACCGGCAACGTCAAGAG
This sequence comes from Pardosa pseudoannulata, assembly GCA_032207245.1. NCBI lineage: Eukaryota > Metazoa > Arthropoda > Arachnida > Araneae > Lycosidae > Pardosa > Pardosa pseudoannulata. The sequence continues at coordinate 87,166,136 of CM063506.1, forward strand.
GTTCTCATGGGAAAAGTGATGTAAAACCATGGGAGGCATATGGAGGAGGATCCAAAATGCTTATAGCAAATAGAAAAAAGTTTACACTCAATATTTATTGCTATGGGTAAATCTTATAGGATTGCAAAAACGATTGGGTTTGAGAAGGAGAGAAGACAAGGACCCAAGAGTGAGGTTTTTGCTGAGATTCCCGGAGATGTGTTCTCGAGTGACCGGTCGACGTGATTGGTTCTCCTGCCTCCAGGGAGTGACACCCTTCTTCGTTCCTGTCAAGAAATCCGTACCTGAAATCACGGTGAGCCATCCTACGACAGATGCCCGTTGCCGTCCTCTATTTTGCGTGCGTCCATTCTCCCCACATCGCCATCACCATCTTTACTAGAGTTTGAGTGAGCAGAAAAATTACGAAATCTTTGATTGAAAAAAAACATTTTTTTAAGAATCAGGTTTGCCACATCTCTCCCTGATGATGAAGTGAGATTATAGGAGTGTTTATTCCCTCGGTGCAATTAGAAAAAGATCGCAGAATGGAAGAACATAAGAAAGAATCAGACGTAATCAGAGGCTGATTGCACCATTTATGTAGTGGTAGACGGATGCCGCCTTCCTTGACTCAATGACTGAGACTAGCGTATCAGAAATAATCTAATCAAGAACAAAAATCAAGCAGACTTGGCTAAAATTGACAATATGGAATAAATATATCTGAAATGATTATTATCGTGTACCTCTCGTTTAAATTTAGGTATATATCTATGATCAAATTTATAGTGGTATTTATTTTTGTTAGTCACAAGGACTAAATATTATTTGGGTTGCGTTGCGTAAAATATAAGTACTAAATTCAACCCCAGGTTCTGAGAGACTACAGACTTAAAATAAAAACTAATAAGCTAAATTAAGATTGACTGAAATCAGCTTTAAAGTAAAAATAAGTAAATTTATTACAATTACGTATACATTACAAATATATAAAATTTTGATTAAGTTTCATAAGATTTACTTTTTTAACATGATTAATTTAGGTGCCACACTAATTAAGATTTGACAATAATAATTTCCTATCACTTAGCTAACTATATATATAAGAGAGAGGACCCAATCTCAATTTCAAAATATATATAATAATGAGTACCTTTGTGGATCTATTTGGTGTGCCAGGAACACTGCTGGTTGGGAGCTATCCAGGATTGGGTAGGTGTGGTAGCAATTTTCAATCTTCCGTTGGTCTGGTCAGGGGCTTCTTTCAGAGTATTTGAGGTGCGGCCGTAATATTTGACACAGGAACACTGCTGTTACCCGCGAGATGTTCCAAACGTTTTCGGAGTCTCTGTCGAACTCAAGGATATTCTCCTTGGACTCCCGAAGTCTCACTGTCACAGTCGTCTCCTCCGACTTCTGACCTCTCACAGTAGGACTATTCTACTCTACTCGATTCGACTCGACTGACAAACACCCCTTCTTGACTTTTCTTTTCTTATTTTATGTATTTTTCATCTGTGTCCATTCTTATCTCGCTTCGTCCAATCAGGAGAGCTGTAAAAATCCAATTGGTTTCTTTTACCCCGCCTTAAAACAGCAAATGTGGAAAAATCTTATCCCTTCAAATTGGGCACTGTCCCTTAGGAACTCATAAATAACTCCACAAAGGTACATTCTTATTTAGTGTCATGTACGGAGACGGGATTCTAATCTGGGACTGGGATCAGATCCCCGTCCGAGAATCCCACACACGACATTGAAATAATTTTATATTGGTCCTTTCTCCTTTACAAAAGATAGGATGAAGTCAGATTTAGATCTCAAGCATTTTACTTCTCGTATTAATTAATCAATTATATTACTGATCTAAATAGCCTCATAACAATTATGAAGTTTTAAGTTGTAAAATTACTTGAGAATAATGAGCATGTAATGATATTTCATTCTTTTTGCTTATAATGAAGTTTCCAAGGTAACAACAGCAGCTCGTGAGATTTGCGCTATGTATGGAGAGAGTACCATAGCTAAAAACAGCTCGTGTTTGGTATGACAAGTTTATAAATGCAAATTTTACCTCAAAAATAAGAAATTGTTGTTTGTGTCCATGTTCTGGGGGGCAACCAACTAGAAAATCAACTTATTCTCTCATTTATATCTTCATGTTTCTATTTTACTTAAGTATCAACATTTTTTCAAGAAACTTGGTTCATTGCTTCACATGTTCTGTACTGTGTGATTGCGTTTTCATTATTTTATTAAACTTTTCTACAATATGGCATAATACATGAAGATGACACTCTGAAATATTCCATTTTTTTAAATTAAAGTTCTGCGAGGTCCATTTGTACTTATGTGGTGTGTTGTGTGATTGCGTTTTCATTCTTTTATTAAGCTTTCCACAGCATGGTATAAACATGACACTCTCAAATATTCCGTTTTTTAAATGTGAATTTTACAAATTATGCATAGTTTGCTAGAATCAATAAATAAATTCTATTTTTAAGCGAATTTGAAAGGGATTTTCAAGTTCAGAGAGTCTTAAAAATGTATTCCATTTTTTTAAACTTCGAATTTTTCTCCCTTACTGAGCTATAAAAGGTCCCTGAACTCTTCCAAAGAATATGACAATTTCTCTTTACGCACATTTCATTGAAATCAGACCTGCTCTACCTTAAATTTCACTGCTATGGTAAATAAAGTAGAATTCAATTTAAGCATTGGATTCGACAGAGAAGAAGAGTTATTTTCATTTCTGATTTCGTAACAAATGTTTTTCTCCTCAGGAAATGTTAGATACGGAATTTCACTTTTGAAAATTTTGGATTTTATGGAACAACGTATTCGTATGACGGAACAGAATATTTTTTATTCAGATTGCTTCAAAAATCGAATATCAAAGAAATATTTCTCTTTATATTTTTTTAACCAGATCGGAAGCATAAAAGAAAAAATAAAATTGAAAGAACATTTTTGTTTAAATATGTTACACTGGCTGACGTATGACTTATTTTTATCTATTAATCAGTTTCTTCGCCCAGTGGGAGCTGAAACCTCAACCACCCCCTTTCAAGGGGGGTGCTTGAGGTTTCAGAGGAAAATTCCTTCGACATTCGCTCAAATTATTCTTTTTTCAGACCTATTACAGTGAGGGGTAAGAGTTATTTAACCCCTTTACGCTCGGGTTATTTTCGCAAAAATGTAACGAAATTGTTGCTTGTGTCCATGTTCTAAGGGGCGACGAACAAGAAAATCAGCTTATTCTCTCATTATTTATCTCCATGTGTTTATTTTACTTAAGTATCAACATTTTTTCAAGAAACTTAGTTCATTGCTTCACATGTTCTGTACTGTGTGATTGTGTTTACATTATTTTATTAAACTTTTCTACAACATGGAATAATACAGGAAAATGACACCTTGAAATTTTTAATTTCTTAAATGTAAGTTCTACGAGGTTCATGTTTCGCATGTGGTGTGTTGTGTGATTAAGTTTTCATTGTTTTATTAAGCTTTTCCACAACATGGTAGAAACATGACACTCTGAAATATTTCATCTTTTAAATGTAAATTCTATGAATTATGCATAAAGTTTGCTAGAATCAATAAATAAATTCTATTTTTAAGCGAATTTGAAAGGGATTTTCAAGTTCAGAGAGTCTTAAAAATGTATTCCATTTTTTTTAAACTTCGAATTTTTCTCCCTTACCGAGCTATAAAAGGTCCCTGAACTCTTCCAAAGAATATGACAATTTCTCTTTAAGCCCATTTCATTGAAATCAGACCTTCTCTACCTTAAATTTCACTGCTATGGTAAATAAAGTAGAATTCAATTTAAGCATTGGATTCGACAGACAAGAAGAGTTATTTTCATTTCTGATTTCGTAACAAATGTTTTTCTCCCCAGGAAATGTTTGAGACAGAATTTCACTTTTGAAAATTTTGGATTTTATGGAACAACGTATTCGTATGACGGAACAGAATATTTTTTATTCAGATTGCTTCAAAAATCGAATATCAAAGAAATATTTCTCTCTATACTTTTTTAACCAGATCGGAAGCACAAAAGAAAAAATAAAATTGAAAGAACATTTTTGTTTAAATATGTTACACTCGGTGACGTATGACTTATTTTTATCTATTAACTAGCTTCTTCGCCCAGTGGGAGCTGAATTCTCTGAACCCTCATCCACCCCCTTTCAAGGGGAGTGTTTGAGGGTTCAGAGGAAAATTCCTTCGACATTCGCTCAAATTATTCTGTTTTCAGACCTATGACAGTGAGGGGTAAGGGTTATTTAACCCCTTCACGCTCGGGTTATTTTCGCAAAAATGTAACTAAAAACATCTGGGTTTTTATTCTACATTTGAAATGTACTAAATATAAAAATGGGTAAAAACAAAACAAAAAAATGTGGATATGTAGCTGCATCATATGTCTCGTTATTTGCAAAATGTAAATATTTTTTTATTAGCACGTATTTTCTACCCGACATGGTGTTTGCAAAAAATGGAGTCCAAATACAACTCTTTCGGAACCAATATTGTAGTCATCTTCCGAACACCTCATTTACACAACATTGGGCAGTTATTGCTTGTGGCTCAGTTTTTACTAGTTATCAATTTGTGCATTACTTGCTTTGAGTTTGCCTGATCTTCATTTAGGAGTGTAGGCCTTTGATCACTTGAATGGTTCTGGCCAAACTGTTCGGGGGTTGAAGTGTGTGCCTTCGCATGATGTGCGGGCGACTTGGAGGGGTTTTGCACATATTGTATTAGGTGACTAGTTATTCGTGCGTAGTTGCCAAAAGAGCGAGTACACCTGCTCTCTGTGTCCCCAGGTGATGACTGTGACCAATGGGGTATTGTCTGTTGGCGAGGGGCATAATACTTGCTTGGAGTGCTCTTGGCGTGCTTGCAGGAGCTAGTGCTGCGGCCACACTTTGGTGGGTCAACTTCTAAGATTGCCATTGGTCGATTCTCATAAATTCTATTGGCTCTGAGCTACCCCATTTGGATCTCATAGTTATCTTCTTGAACGCTGCTTTGAGTGTATCTTTATCGTGATCCTGTAGCTCTGCTATCTCCATTTTTATTAATCTCTTCTTTTAGGAAAAAAAATACTAAATTCATTTTTTTGTCACCTTACCATGTTAAGTTACTAGGTAACTAAGTAACTAGGTTTTCTGAACTCTAACTCAAGTTCAGACTAGTTTGAACCTGTAGTATCCTAGTGTACTTTAAGATCTTACTTAATTATTATGCTATTTTTGACTTTACTTTTTCTTTGCCAAAACTTAAGCAACCATTGCCCTTTTTTATTCTCTTGCCCATGTCGTAGCCAAATCATAATCATTAGTTGTTTTGTGTAATCTCCCATGTAGCTCAGAACTAGAGGGCTAGTCCCAGGAAGTTCTGTGCACCACTTTCACTGAGTCACTGAGTTGGCGTGCTTGGAGCACTAACGGTTAGAACAAGCAAACGGTAGTTTCTCCCCCCATCAGTTTTTTGAAAAGGCGCCAGTTTTAACGTGAGCCATTTTGGGTTGGAGTATTGATTTTTCTCACGCTTTTCTAGGTGCATTAGAGAGATGGGTGTGTTCCAACTTATTGTAATTGCTTCTTCAATACTTATTAATATCAATAAAATTGTCTTAAAGTAATTTTTAGTGTCAGGGTTAGTTATTTGTATGAGCTTTTCTTTTCTTGGGACTTAGCGTCCCTCGTGGGTAATTGCTGGCCCCATCTTGGTTTTGAACAAAATCCACTATACGATCCTTACTTAAGTCTTAACACATAATTTAACACTTAATGCAACTCTCAATGCAACAAATATAATTTTTCTTCCGGTTTATATGTAATGCTCATAGACATTACAATAGTGGAAAAAATACGCATCTCTGGCAGGGTTATATACCACTAATCCTCCGAACTTGAAGATGTCTTTGGCCTCGTTGTTTGTTCTTGTACAGAAAATAAATTTACTTGCTCAACAATTTTTCCAACTAACTCATCATCAATAAAATAATTAAAAAACTGTATCGGATTAGTGAATGATGGAATTTGGGATCAACTGCCGATTTTCCAATAAATTCAACTGGAGCTAAAGGGGGCGGGGCATCTGTATTTATCCTTATTTCTGCCCATTCATTTATTCCTTTTCTTTGATTTTCTTCTGTTTCCAAACTCGGAATTGAAGTCGAAGATCCACTTTCTGAATTATTCAAGTTAAATTGCTCTAATTCACTGTCACTTTCCATTAGAACCCTTCGAAATCAAACATTTCATCAATATACATATACGCATATAAATAAAAAAACGCAATTTTCAGAAATTTTGAAGGAGTAAAAATGCTGGGCATAAATACTTACAAAAGGTTTTGCAATGTTTTACAATAGTATATAACAAAGAAAACAATATTCACTAGTTCGAACAAATATTCAACAGCGTCTGGCCAGTCTGGATCATTCACCTCTTGTGCAAACTATGAACAAATTGAAACCGGCGAGCAGTTCTCGGGTTGATGTGATTTGGAATGCTTGACTTGAACGAATACTGTTCGTTCTAAAGCATTAAGTGGTTAAAAGAAGTAAAAAATGTTTGTTACTGCAATATAATCATGGTATCATTCGAACGTGAAGCTTGCTTAAAACGTAACACGCTATTGCTAGTTAAATAAAAAAATATTTCCAAAAATTTAAAACAAGTGCTGCTGCCACAAAGAATCTTACATATACTGTTTATTTCAGGTCACTAATCTGTAAAAATAATTAATGTAATTTAAAATTTCTTGAATAAAACAAAGAATTTAGCCTTTTCCTTATTTATGTCAGCCGAGAGGAAAAATTTCTGCATTTTACTTGATAGGAGAGAAGAATTATTATATTTCTATTTATATTTCTATTTCCCCAAACCTCTAGCAATAGTTTATGTTGATAATTATACAAGTTGATATAATTTTCAAGAAAAGTTTTACGAAGCGTATTTCACGGCATATTGCCTCTTATGATGCGCAGTAATTTGGAACAACTGGGGGGAGTATTTCTAATAGAATGTAGGGAAGCTATTTCTCAAGTAAAGTCAAAACTCTTACTTGTTTTAATGGGAGAAGTGTATAAAGAATTTTAAAACAAATTCACTAGAAATAATAATTGAAATAACAGAATTTAGTTGTTGAAAGTTTAGAGTCTACAATTTTTAGTAGTAACTGATACTTCAAATTAATATACTGTAAAGAGTAAAACTCTGACAATTATATCCTTAAAATATTATAGACATTTCTACTAGAGAACTGGATATTTTGAATATTTTCAATCATATTTTAAATATTTTTAAAAAATCTTTGTGATAAGAATTAGATTATATTAAATAAGATTTTATTCGAAGATCTAAAAGAATATGTGTAAATACAAATGGTTATATTATATGTTAAAGAATTGTTCATTAAGAATTTTCAATTCTGCTACTTATGAGATAATAATTAACAACAATTAAGAGTTTAGAGGTAAAGGGAATCTTAGGCCGCAAATATGGCATACCTATCTGTTTAGAAATTTAATAAAATACTTTCTATTTCCGTTCTGAAAACAGTATCCGAAAACATTATTTAACCCTTTCGCGAACCTTGTTAAGATTACATCCTACCTCAATGATCTTACGTAAAACACCCTGCGGCCCCGCATAAAACCCACTATAGACCTGCTAGCATTCCGTATAGCATTAGTTTTTCAGTTAATTTATGGATATATCTCAAGATATTAGAAAGGCCTTTCTGGTAGCTTCAAAGCAAAGAACCGTGCGGTTTCAGATGGTGTGCAAGTATGGGAAATCATGCCACAGTTAGTTTCCAACTATAAACGATGAAGGAAAATAGATCATTAGTTCATGAAAAGAAGACCGTTTACATTGTGTTCAGAATGTGAATGCAACAGGTTTTTCATCTTTCAGTGGTAAATAATCGTTATTAAATTGAATTTTCCTTACGATTATTAACACTAGATTTACTGATGTTGATCATATACCTATTTTTACTGAAGTGAGCCAATTTGACTCATACAAAAAAATTGAAGTTTTTTGCAAAGAAAATAGTTTTAAATTAATTTAAATGAAATGTTTATCATAAAAAAATTCATGGAAAACATTTTTTACATATAATATCTGTTTTTGAAACACATTTTCCGCAGACATTTCTATTACATTTAGCACAATGGTTTCTACATCTGTTTCTTTTGCATGAGTGTTGAACTTGACAATTCTTCCGTGCGTCAGTAGCATGAATTTCTGTCATTGGAATGGAAGTGTTCTCGACTTTTTCTCTACATTTACTTTATACTATACTTTATATACTTTATATTTACTTTATACTATATTTATTACTATATTTATTTATTTTCATATACATTCTATGAGTCAAATTGGCTCACAACCGTGAAAATAGGTATACCACATTTGATAATGCGAAATGAAGGGGTCTGCGGGGAAGAGGAATGAAAGTTTACATATATTTTATTGCTTAACTAAAAACTAACGTATGTTTTTGAAAAGTGATATTAAACTTTTATATATATAAAGTGATAAATTTTTTAATGAGTCGAATTGGCTCGGTCCGGAAATCTAGAGTTAATGGTTCCGTTAGAAATATACATACCACACTTTAAATTGAAATATGAATATAAAACTTAAAAAAATAATGCACATTACCTTACATATAAAATAAAATAAATAGAAAATGAAAGAACAGCATAATCTATATATATTCTGATAAATATAATTAAATATAATAAATGATGATCTTGAATAGGTAAATTCTTAAGCCTCTTTTAAATGAACTTCCATTATATGCTTGAAGGAAGACAACTAGAAATAATTAATAAACATTGCAATTATTATTTATATTCAGATAAGACAAAATATATTAAAACACGTAACCACCCCCGAAAAAAAAGAGCTAGAGGATTTTCTTTTCTCAAAGAATAATTTTTCATCTCTCTTTTTGAAATATTCTCGACAGTTGTTCCGAATCGCTGAGCATTACAAGAGGCAATATGCCGTGAAATATGTTTCGTGTAAAGCCCTTTCCAGAAATGATATGTTTTACTTATGATTATCGGCAAAAAGCACTACCTGATGCTCGAGAACACATAAATTTCTGTTTTCATCTGAGGACCAACGCAGAATTTTTTACTATTTGCTGATGTCACTGAGAAAAAGAAAATATCCACTGTGTTTTCTGAAAAGATGTAGGTTGTGTAAATAGCTTTAAGAAATGGAGGGAATACTTATATACGTGGCTTTGCAGAAATGTCTTTTTTTAACAGGTGGACGGATACTTGAGTTTATAGTCAAAGCAAAGATCACTATGTGGCATGAAGGCAATAGCCTTCCAAAACGAAACGGTCGATTTTAGACATTACGGCTACAGCGTCACAAATGTGCACTTACCTTCGTACAAGTAGAGGCTTAGTGTCATGTTTTGGAAACAATTTTTTAGGTTGAATTTCGTTTTCTACCTGTTACGCAACTTGAAGCTTCATTATGCACGTGGCACAAGGGAGTATTGTGATCGTGTTTCCTCTTGAATAATTTTTTTGTCATTTATTTATTTTTGTTTGATTATGAACTAACATTTCGTGTAAAACTCCCCAAAAATACTTTCTAGATCACAAAAAATTTACTTATTTGAGTCATTAAACCTGTCATTTACGTTTTTAAATTTTTGCTGTTATAGCCGCTATCATCCCATTGCTTAGTGTCTAGAGCCCGCTGGCGCCATGACGGTTTTAGCCGTAAACTAATTAAAGATGCTGAATTAATCAAAATTAAGTTTATTTAAGCATAAAGAGCAAAATTATACTTCTAATAATCTAAAAGTTTCAAAAACATATAGTGTTAATTTTCGAACTTCACTCTTTTCTAATGTCCGTCAATGTGTTAATACTTGGAAAATGAAACTTTCATTCAACCACTGATCAGGATTTATTATTTTGTTTTAACAATTTCCATTCACAAATTGTAGAATGATTATGTCATAAAACAATTTGACAGTGCGTAAAGTAACATTTCTATTTCAGAAGAGGCCGTTTGAAAAGAAGATAATACAACTTAATGCCAGAGGAAAAAGTAATGCAACTATGTCTCGCTATATATTATCTTCCTAATGAATTTAAGTTATATATCTTTAAAAAGTTTATTCGTTTGTGTATTTGTTTTTTATACATAACCACACTGTTTGCAATTGATTCGCTAAATTTTGGACATCATTCATATAAACCATCAAATAATCACTGCCAATATTAAAACCTCTGCTGTCCACCCTATGACGTAATATGACAAGATAAATTAAAGTTGTCAACTAACATGCGGTCAGTAAGGATAAACAAATTATTGAGCATGTACCAGATAATTCTCAGCCAAAAAACAAACCATTTTTTTCCTGCCTCATAGAGTACTGTACAATTCTTGAAAATTAAAAATTTTACTGATCCCATCACATGATGGACTCTATGCTAGTAAACAAATATTTTTGAAAGAGCAATGAAAATCTATGCCCCCAGAATTTAAAATCTTTTGTTACAGATAAAAATACGATTATCTAGTATTCTCAGTAAAACTTCAGCTTAAAATATTTTAAAACTTAAAATGCCTTAGGAGATTAGAAAAATTCTGATATACTATCAACAGAGGCTTGTAGCAAAACATTTTGAAATAAATAAAATGTATCTCCACGAGATTTGAAAGATACGACAATATGAATAAAATAGTATACAGAGGAAAGACTAAAAATTAACAACAAATAGATTGGTTCCATTAACAAGGATTAGACATAAATATACAAGAAATTTAAATTTAATAATATTGTTTATAAGAGAAATACCGTATTATAATTCTATTTTTTAAAAAAAAACCCCATTTTTTTACTAGACAAACAATGAACTTCCAGCAGAATAATATTGTTGAAAATGCTTTTGTTCTGTTTAAAAAATAAAGATTATTAAATATACATTCCTAGAAATATTTGAATGATTTGTTTGTCGAGAATGCAAAAGTAAATACATTTATAAAACATCTTTCTTTCTATGGTTTAGGAAAGCAGTTTTGGGCTGTATTGCGGAACTTAAGTACGTAGTACTTATATTCCATTTGAACAAATACAAGATAAAAATGTGTTGTTCAAAATAATGTTTTAATTTTTATACATTTGTATTTGGCTGATATGTAAATGGAGATAAATTGAGCATTATAGTGTTACTATACTGCCGAAAAAATATAATTATATCGAGAATGTCGTGAACATCATTATTAATGTAATAATGTCTATAAAATTTAGAGTTTGTATGATTTTTTGAAAATAAAATTCTGTGGGTTCATTCTACCAGAAAGTCAAAGTCACTATAACTGATTGTACTGAAAATTATTGAAAGTATTCTCCCCTACATTCGATGCACATTGTAAGGAATTTGGACCTCACGACCAGTGTCTCGCATATGTGTGCCCTTCTTGATATCTGCAAGATAGCCCCCATTGAACCCTTCCACCCGGTTTCCCTTGGGGAAATAAGACCCAGCGGCTAAAGGGGGCTGATAAGGTTTTTCGGATGTGTTGCTTGTTTGTTTTTGAAGAGCATCTGAAAAGTAGGATGTGCTCTTTTTGGGAGGGCTCAAATCCCCCGAAGCTGACCCCCCGAAGAGGGGAGAGAAGATATGCAAGAGAGCAGTTCTATATGAGGATTTGAGA
>CM063506.1:87190343-87210343 GCA_032207245.1 Pardosa pseudoannulata
GATCAGGGAAACGCTAATCAAAAAGAATAAAAAATTGCTCATGCTTCGGTTAAATTACATTTAATGAGATCTAACTCTTCTGGCATGATTTGGTAAAGCGAAAAAAGGTATAAACAGGATTAACTATAATTTTTAATCTGCCAAGATTTGCTTAGTAAAAGTATAAAGGAAATTCAATATAGTATAACTTTATAAAAGTAAAATTTTCATTCATTACACAGAGATATGTAACTTGGAATAAGTTCATTAAAAACTCTTTAGTTGATTTAGTGCAGAAATATCGAATTTAATTAGTAAACTATAATTTTACGGAGTTAGATATTGTAAATGCAACTTTCGGATGAGATTGGTGTGCAATAGGCTATGCATTATCTGAGAGAAAAAAGTAAAAATTTGAATGAAAAGAATCTAAAAGCAATTTACCGCTGAAATTAGAGGTTTAATGATCTTGCATTTCGAAAGAATATAAGAAATTTCGACCGCATGATATTGTTTCTACTTAAATCAAAGATCACTAATTGAAAATATCATCACAGAAGCGATTACTGAAAAGCCCTCCAAGCCAAGACAAACTCGATGATTAAAGTTGCTGTATTATTTTGTGAAAGTACAACAGCAAGAGAAAACGAGGCCTAATGGGCCTTCTGCTTAATACCAGTTCCAAATGGCTGCGAACATCCATGTCAGCAGTTGGATTCGAACTCACGAACTCCTATACGGAAGAACAGCTCTCTACCATTCGTCCATCGTTCGGCTCTGATGGTCTCAAGCAAGCGATATATGCACAGTTTAGGAACCAATCCAGGTCTACTAGCTGAGACCAACCGAAGAAAAAATATTTGTTTAATAAACAATTAAATTTACATATATTTGTAAATAAACTGGAGTAAAAGAATCAACTTACCTCAGCCGGGTTATAACCTACAGCCCGTCGTATGTCAAACTACAACATAAACCGAATACACCTATTTTTCGTTGCAAGATGAAAAAAAACATAATCCATTTCTCAAAAATTTTTGTTATCACTGAATTGAAGAAATATGAGGAGAGTTACGTAATGAAAAAATTGTGTTAAATATAGCATCTTTCTACCTTATTGATATTACTGAAATATGGGTATTTTTCACGTCTTACGTCATTTATTCGAAATTTTAAAAATTACTTTTGAAATTTTATCATCTTGAGTTTAGTCTACTGAACTATTTATCACTTAAAAATAAAATATCCTAATTAAAATTTTACCTCCCAATACCACCTAAAAACATGTTAACAAGAAATATTTTCTAAAATATCTTAATTAAGCTTCTTCTCTAATAAACGCTGACGCAAATAAGATCTTGAAATTTGATTTCTTTAGACTAATTTATTTTGCTTTCTAATGAGTGATTTTTTATCGGTTGCGTAAATCTCAGAAAAATAATCGTATTTTCTATTTTTGAGCATTTAAAGAACACGCCATCAGCTAATTATCGTTGTTTGCTTAATGATTTTACTAAGTAAACTGAATTGCACTGAAAAATTATTTGCAGTGACATGGGGTATTCATAACTGGAAAAACTGTTCGTAGTACTAAGGGCCATATTCACAACGATTATAATACTCGGATCTAACCGCGAATCAAAATTTTTGTATTTTTCAACGAGAATCCGCGGCTTTCAGCTCTTTTTTTATTCCCCTGTTTCTTATCCCCCAAATTTGGAGGAATTAATTGCCCAATCCACGGATACTACATTTTACGCATCTGTTCTGGGCTGAAAACAAACATGGCGGATATATTTTCAGATTTAGAAGTTCTCTAAGTTTTACAAATGTTGGAAATAATAGAAAGCCGCAGGAAAAGATTTGTTCATCCAGTTAGAACAAATGATTTGGATTGTTTGGATGATGTGTACTTACGGTCGCGTTATCATTTTAATAAATATAAAGCTGAATCATTAATTCGAATGATAGATGACACGATTTTAGCTCCTACGGAAAAAAATAATGCTCTATCTTCTGCTGAAAAATTTTTGTTAGCAGTAAGGTATTTTGCTAGTGGATCTTTCCAGATTTTTCAGAAAAGATTCTGCCTCGGTTTCATCATTCCTTTCATCTTCCTTTTATATTTTCCCATTCTTATTTCGTATGCAAATACCAGTAAAACTACAGATCCTTGATTAAATTTATAATTTCCTCAAACGACATATATGTCTGGTTGAGTAAATATGTAAATCAACTTAGCATTAGAATTAACACCGGAGAATCTCGTTTATTGACCAATCAAAACATCGCTTACGTATTTGCAATAATTAATAAGGCGATTTCACGCAGTAGGGCATATTCTCAACTTCTGACAATTCTGACTTTAGTTTCAAACGGAAGGACAGTTTATTGTTTGTCTATTGGCTGTTGTAAACATGAAAATGAATAGGAAGGGCATTATAGTAGTTCGTGACGTTGCGACAAATTGCTTTATAGATCAGGAAATCCACTCATGGTGCATAAGACAACAGTTTAAGTCACAGTTAACGGAGTGTGATTGCTGATCTACCGATTCCCTGATCCGTTCTTTGATCCTGGATATCCCGATTTTGGTGAATATGACCCTAAATAAATTTATTTCAAAAGAATACCATACATGATAACACCACGTTTGGTAGACCATGAAAGTATGTCTACATTAAATTTGTCATTACGAGGAAATGTTTCGAAAAATTATTTATTAGAATCGTCACCCGTAAATAACAAAACGAGTGAATGGCCAGTCTCAATTGTCATCGATTGCACCCCATTGAATAAAATTTATTTAAAGACCTTTTTGAATATGAAATATAATTAATTTGTTGATACATGAATGATATGTAAAAATAAATTGATGAATTCATTTATTTTAGTGATAGATGTATTTATTTTTAAAAGTGTAATTTGTAATTTAAAGTTACAAATTGAACACAGTTTATAAAATTTACATAATGGCTGTTACCATATTACAGTCGACATATGTCACTGGTGACTTCTGCGTAATAATGATGTCAGAAATCACCAGAAATGGGAATTTAGTACCATAAATTTCCCTCTCTGACATCATTATGACGCAGAAGTCACCAGTGACATATGTCGACTGTAATATGGTAGCACCCATTGTTAATATAGTTGACAAATCAAAGTCATTAACTGTAACTTTGAGAAAGCATGTATATGATGGGAGTCAGCCAACTGATTAGGTAAAATTCGAGGAGCTTCACAAGAGGCTTGAATGGACCAAGATGGACTATTCAGAAAAATTAAAGAACATATATGGGACAACTAGAGGATATATTTATGCATATATTAAAAAGTTAAGGTGTTAGAAGTGGTATTTAATATTATTGTTAGTACAGTCAATATCGACTATATGATCACCCGCTTATAAGGGCACCCCACTTACATGGTCAGTTTTCTGAAGTCCCGTCTAGCTTAACCCTTTAACTGACAGTGGTTTCAGAGCGAAACCACATGTTAAATTATTTCACTGCTTTTGAAAGACATACGATGTATTTTTTAGGTCTTTTATATTTATGACATTTCCTACTCACAGCAGAGAGTATACAAGAGCTCCATATTTCATTTGAAATATACGTGGTTAAACATACTTTACCTAGAAAAGTCAGTAATATGATGTTTCCACTTATAACACCAAATAAAAAATATCTATCTAATCATCATTTATAAATAGTTTGTTTGGTTTTGAGCACTACGGTCTACTCTTCTGCAACACGATGGCTAATCAGACCGAGACCTACAGCTTACAGCCGATTCCGAACGGCTACGAACATCTATGCCTGAAGTGGGATTTGAACCCACGAATTCCGGTACCTAAAAGGAGCGCTCTACCATGAGAGCATCGTTCGGCTCTAGATTGTTTCGTTTTTTCTTTATTATACCCTTTTTATGATAATCATTGTTTCCCTAGCATAATTAAACCTTAATAAAAGTAATTTTACTCCGAACAAGGGTTTTGCACTTTTAACACCCCTCAAATTCCACCCCACCCCCTCAAGAAATGTAAAAAAATTTTCATTTATATTTATAAAATTTATAGATACCATTTATGAACTAATTTCATTAAATCCCAAAGAATTTATATGAGCGACCTTTAAAGGGTTAATAGGGAGCATGTGTTAAAGCGCACCACTTATACAGCCATATTCTTGTTGCCGGTTATATGGTCAGTTTCATGTTTTCAACAATTTTCCGTTTTTTTTTAAAGAAGTCAGTGCAAAATTGGAGAGGACCTGGATTCAAGCCTTTATCTTCTTCCCTTTCCCCCTTTCTTGTTTGTGTACACTCATCGTTGGAATTTTCATCCTCTCTCAGTTCTCGTTTCCCCTGATAACAAGTGGGCATCTGTCTGTTTATTGGTTAAAGTTATCTCTCTCATACATGACCCCAGGTTCTATTTTAATAACTCCGAAGCAGCAGATGAACATTTAAAAGCTATTTGGGATTTAGAAAATGTTGTGTTAACAACCAACAAAAGGCAGCAAACTTGTATATCTGATTATTTTTAAATATATTGAACATGAATGCAGGCATATACGTGTGCTGTAATTTGATTAGCAAGCTAATAAATCCTCCCCAAAAATATTGTTTTTTTTAATGTAGCTTTTACTTCTCGAATTAATTTTTAAAATGTTCTTAAAAGTATAATTATTTGTTTACAAGCACTACATTCTGATATGTGAATATAATCCTGCCACAATACATTAGGGTTTTATTGTTCCGCATATATGGTCTGATTTTTCTGGATAAGCTGACCATATAACCGATACAGACTGTACTACCTCCGGTTGCTCAAAGTAACCCAAAATTTGCTAGAAAATTACAATTCCGATATAATATAGTATTCAAAATGTGGTTTTTCTAATTTAAAACGTACTCGATTTATCCTGTTCACACACACATACATAATTTCGAAAATGGTATTCTAGGAATTACGGAAATCCAAAACATAAAGATCAGTCGAAATATTGATGTCTCTTTTTTGTACGATAATAGCATTTTTCCTATACTACGTATGCGACAAACTAAAAAGCTTCAATTAAAATAAATTTATTTCAAAATATTATAAACATTATATGTTAGAAGCAGATTTTAGACAAGAAATTCCAACCTTTCAGATTTATAAAAATAGTCAAGAATGAAATCTAATAATTATAAGCAAATTTCAAATTTCAAAATTGCATTTCAAAAATGGTATTCTAGGAATTACGGAAATCCAAAACATAAAGATCAGTCGAAATATTGATGTCTCCTTTTTGTACGATAATAGTATTTTTCCTATACTACGTATGCGACAAACTAAAAAGCTTCAATTAAAATAAATTTATTTCAAAATATTATAAACATTATATGTTAGAAGCAGATTTTAGACAAGAAATTTCAACCTTTCAGATTTATAAAAATAGTCAAGAATGAAATCTAATAATTTAAATCAAATTTCATTCATTTTTGAAAATTTATAAAGAATTACATCCAATAAAGAAGGCGATCTGTAATTAATGAAGCAACGCTCTAACTACTTACTATTTCAATTGCTATATTTAATTAGATAAACATTCAATTGTGATTCTGAAACTCTAGCTTGCTTAATATGATTATGCTGAAAATTAAAGACAACATTTATTATTGCTACTAAAAATAAACAATATCCACTATGTGGTAATAAAAAATCAATGCAAACTATAGAACAATATTCTTCACAGCGAATATGAAGCATCAGCAGACTTGATTTCTACACCTTGCAACGGCTGCGAACATCCAGTGGTAGGGGTCACTTCAATGTCGAACTGAGCGGAAGTCTGTATGCTGAAATCGGCTGCTGCTGGCGGCGGAGTCAGAGCGAGGCACGCCGAACTCAGGTGAAAGACTGGTGTTGCCTGAGTGGCGGATGCTTATATCGTACAGTGTACTCTTCGGTTAACAGTTACAATTTGATGAAAAAAATAAAAATTAGCATAAGCAACTATTGTAAAATTATAAGTGATTACGTAAAAAAATATAAATTAGTATTATATAAAAAATAACCAGTGCGACGAGTCGCCACAAATATAACATCCTATTCATAAGTGGGAGCAAACTTTTTTAATTATATATTTTATATAATCATGATCACGGTCCGACAAAACCCGGGGGCCAGGTAGCCCGGAAGACTAAAAAAATGCCCCTGGCGACTTGCTTTTGAAATTGAATTGCTTTCTGGCGACTTATTTTGAATTTTACTGATTGCCTTGCTATCAGTGAAGATGATATTTCTAAAATTATGACCATATAACCAATACAGACTGTACTAAGACAATGGTAACATCTTCGACAAACCTGAGATATGAGCTTTTCAACCTATTGCTATTAATTATTATCATTAAATCAATCAAATTGTAAACCAAATAGCAGACTTAGGTGTGGAAGATGTATCACTGAATATAAAATTATTTTGAGCCACTTTTAAATGTACATTATAATCCTCATATCAGGTTCGGATTGAGTGAGATGAAACTTTCGTTGAAATTTATATATCAGTTGATAGTTTTCTTTCTCACTGTAAATAAAAAACGTATATTTTTCCTTAAAATTTTGAACACAAACAAACGTTTGACAAACCTGAAACAGGAAAAAAGTTTGACAAACGTGAGACAGGAGTTTGTCAAAGAAAGAAACTTTGACAAACCTGAGACATGAGCTTTTCAATCTCTTGCTATTAATTATTATCATGAAATCAATCAAATTGTAAACCAAATAGGAGACTTAGGTGTGGAAGATGTTTCTCTGAATATAAAATTATTTTGAAATGTTATTTTGAGCCATCTTTAAATGTACATTAGAACCCTCATATCAGGTTCGGACTGAGTGAGATGAAACTTTCATTGAAATTTATATATCAGTTGATAGTTTTCTTTCGCATTGTAAATAAAAAACGTGTATTTTTCCTTAAAATTTTGAATACAAACAAAGAAACGTTTGACAAATTTGAGACAGGAAAAAAGTTTGACAAACCTGAGATAGGAGTTTGTCAAAGAAAGAAACTTTGACAAACCTGAGACATGAGCTTTTCAACCTCTTGCTATTAATTATTATCATGAAATCAATTAAATTGTAAACCAAATAAGAGACTTAGGTGTGGAAGATGTGTCATTGAATGTAGAATTATTTTGAAATATTATTTTGAGCCATTTTTTAAATGTCCTTTATAACTTCCTTACAGGTTCGGATTGAGTGAGAGGAAATTTTCATTGAAATTTATATATCAGTTGATAGTTTTCTTTTGCATTGTAAATAAAAAACGTGTATTTTTCCTTAAAATTTTTAACACAAAGAAACATATCTAAGGTTGGCCTACGCCTTACAGTTTACATATACGACAGCAAAATCCTATAAATGTAGAAATGTGCAATGAATATTGAAACGTGATTAATTGAATAATGAGGTCTCTAACGCATTGGGTTTCAATAGCTGAGTAAGCAAGTATAAAGATTCACATTAAGTTGTCTTTGTGTTCAGGAAAAAAAAGGTCCAAAAATAACTTGAGTACGGATATAGAAATGAAACCTTAATGAATATGATACACCAGGAACAAAAGGATGAAGAAGGTATTACAATAGAAGAAAAGTTTTAGAAGATGTTTGAGGTTTGAGTGGGCTGGTCGTTCTAATTCTGAGACGAGACGAAGGTGGATCAAAGGCTAGGAACTGTCATCCCTTTGATCCCCCGCCTTTTAATTCTTTATCACAATCGAAATGAGATATTATATGTGTCAAAGGTATTAATGGGAAAGTGGGCTTTCAAAATTAATAAATTCTGTTTTGGACTAAACTGCTTGAAACTTTAATGTTGTAAAATTTCTTCTCATACCTTACAATTAACTTCTGGACTACTCATAGAAATTATAATTCGACGATTTTATTAAAACTAAAAAAAGTGACTTTCTATTTAATTAAAAAAAAACAGAAGGAAAGGCCAATCGCTCTTCAACATTAAATTAGAAATTAGCCAAGTCATGGTAATGGATAGTCAATCCTCAACAATTGCCATTTATCACACACGTGGCTGAGAGATTGGTCAGTAGGTACATAAAAAAGTAATTTTTGTAAGAATTGGAATCATAAAGAAATCCAAAAAGAACATGGAGCAAAACAAATAACAGCCTGTGACCACACAATATGCTTTTAGCAACATATTTATGTATAAGTGTTTACAATTTCGAGGTGAAAAGTTAGTAATTAAAAACTATTTCAAAAATTAAAAAAATATTTCTTGACAGAATGACTAAAACCTAACAATTTGGGTCAGATATCTCAAAACATGCAATTCCTGACTTAATCAGTTTTACCTGTACACTGAATATGTATAAAGGAGTCCGTTTGTATATGTATTTCTTGTACCAGCTTTTATATGTACATATATTTATTATTATATAAGTCCACATTTCTTGTTGTATCATCAAATTTTTGAAGACATTTTTTGATAACGCCTAAAGGTAACTACTGTTATTAAAACACCTTTCCCCCATTCTATCATGTAATATGAAAATGTAACGGATGTTATTTCTGTTAGTTGATGATAGATGTCATGTACATGCATTTTTGTATCTTACTACGAGCAATAAATAAGCTAACTTGTAGTATCCCACACTAGTTTATTTTAAGATGACTCTGCTCACAATAATTTTTACAAATATTTTTTATGTTAAGATATAAATAAATTGACAAAAAACTCTTAATTTAAAATGTAGTATATATACGTAAATGTGTGCCAAACCAATCAATGACGCTAAGTACTTCGTAATTATTATCATAGTCCTTTTATTCTAAAGAAAACATCTTATTGCGACTTAACACAGACGTTAGCTGTATTTTTTATGAAAAGCACCATGCAATCCGAATATGAATATAATATACATATCTCTATAGCGAAAATTCTGTACAGATGTCTGTGTCTGTCTGTCTCTATGCATTCCAAAATGGTCTATTAATGTGGATGAAATTTTGCACAATGTTTCAGGTTCATAATGAGAATTGTGAGAGTCCAGCTATGTTTGACATAAGGTTTGCGAAACTGATTTGCTCGCCGCACTCACACGTTGTGGGTTGAATGCCAAAATTTTTTTTCGTGACTCCAGGAAGCGTGTGGTGTGGCCAGTGAAAATAATTGCACTTAAACTTCACCAAGTTTTGGAGAATTGTGATTGGTCTCCAGGAGGCGATTCAGGACCATCCTTGGAGTCCCGGTCCTTCTGGGCAGAGCCGGGAAAGGACGCATTGTAAAAAGGACAATGGAACAACGAACACATCAGCACAGGATAATGGAAAAAGTATAGGGTTGCCTGAGAGAAAGAAGGAAGGAAAAGAATGCAGCGTTCTCTTGGACATTGGCAATTTTTTTTGAGGCGTAGCACGTGGAGTGCTTCTTTTACTTTTTAATTTTTTATATATATTTTTTTGCATATTTTCTTGTCGTTTGTTCTAATTTTGAACATTGTAATATAGATCAGTGGTATTAAACTATAATTAAAAGCAATATAAAGCAACTTTGGGTTATCAATGATTTTGAAATAACAATGCAATGTACTACACCACAGCAAGAATGTAGAAGGCAAGTGAAAGTGGATTATAAATCAAGGTGGGCTTAATTATTTTACCTAATTTTATTAAGCATTACATTTTATTTTAATTTCAGTTTTGCCATTTTCTATCCCTTTCCATACCCGATCCTTTGCAATGCATAACGATGCAATCTCTTGTAGAATTAAAACCCTTCAATATTTTATTTATTCCACATGAGACATATTTTTATTTTTAATGTATCTTGGCTGTTTTAAAATAATCTCTCCAAAATTGAAGTTAAAATTACGTTAGCGAAGAATAAATTGGGAAAAATTGCCCTTATAAGACTTTTTTTACGTTACAACTTGTCTGACATCAAAATAGACCACAAAAGGGTTTTCAAAAGAATACGTGATGTCAGTAATTATGTATATCCAGATTGAAGGCTTCACAACAGTTACAAATATTTTAAAAAATATTGCTTTTTTTTAAATTATAAGTATGCTTTTGAATAGTACAAGGAGTAGTAAACTTAATATATTTTTTTCTTTATCAATAGTAAATGTCATTATGAAACATAAAAATTCTTTTCCAATATTCGAAATTTTCAAAACAAATCCTATAAATATGTAGAAGATAAGCATATTTTAGCTCTATTAATGAGAGTGTAACATCTGCTATGTTTATGCTTATAATTTTAGACTGCGGATATATTTCAAATCTAGGATACGTACCTGATTTAAGTAAAACTAATACATTTACAGTTGAAAAGTACTCATTGAAATAGCTTATTTTTGATTGGATAGAAAATTAAATATTCTCCCCTGTTCAGAATATTTTTTCCTAAATCCTTAATAAAGTTTTAACTTTATAATTTTTTTTGTTTTATTGTATGAAGCGCATTTCTTAAAATACGTACTCAATGAAAAAAAAATGGACATCTACTTTCTGGCAAAATAACTTTTGAAATTTGTAAATTAGAAACTAATTTTTTATGCCAAATAAATTCTAATTTTGTTTTTTATTATGTGAACATCAATTATATCTATGAAAGTAATATATTTTATTTTATATCATGATAAAGGTAAGTTTTTTAAAAATTTTAAATGCCTATACAGTTTTTAGTTTTTATAAACTTAAAAATATCAAATACCTTTAAAGTTTTAGGTTTAGAAAATAAAACATATAATTTATTTAGATTTCATATAAAAATTATTTTCCAATATGCATAACTAAAATGTTATCTTATGGGTAAGTGAGCTTTTTCATTTGGTATATATTTTTTTTCTATGGCATTGAAAAATATTTTTTAAGGACATTTTTTTAATAAGCATTCATAGAATACCCGAGAAGCTGTTACTTACTTAGAACTACCCGGGGGGGCATATATAGCTTAAGGTATGCTTGTCCCTGTTGAATCCTCGTAATTTAGAAGCAGGAACCAATCAGAAGACTCCCAGGCTAGTCCTGCCACATTCATAGGTATTGTTTAAAACCTTGGAGGACAATCTGGCTGCAAACCTATTTTCCTTGTCCCAGTAAAAACCGTTGCAGTTTACGCCACCTAATAATTAAATCTAGCATTTAAAAATTAAAATAAAAGTTCAGATCTCCTATTACGCATGCGCGACTCTGATCTCAATATCAACCGGATTCCATCGTGTGAAGGCGACACTGGACTCTTAAGAGTGAAATCACTGCGTCATGTACACGAGACTTTGGTCACGAAGGGGTTAAGAAGTAGGGACCAATCAGAAGACTCTCAGGCTAGTCCTGCCACATCCAGAGGTATCGTTTGAAAACTTTGAGGACATTCTGACTGCAATCCTATTTTCCTTGAACCAGTCGCCATTAGCGAACACGGTGGATTTTATTCCGATTCGAGCTTTGATACCGTTACCCACTAGTTACAAAATCGTTTCCTTTACCAACTGAGCTGAATTACGAACCCAACTCCAATAATCTTTACAAAGCTTGAGAATTATTACTAAACTAGGGCTTGACTAAATAACTGGATTCCTCCGCCAACTTGGCGATAATGGTTTAATTATAGTCCCCTAAGGTTTTCTCCTGATCTCACGTGTCCAAACAATCTGTATCTATATTATAATTTATATGATATTTGCATCCAGCTCCCCTTTTGTAACTCTTTTCTTACATATTAAAAGTGTGCAATGCTTAAAAAAATTAGATATAACAAACCATTAATGGTTCGTTATGGCTGATTTTCAATAATTTGGAGCTCTTGCGCTCTGTAAACTGTTAAGTGATTAATTGCCCATAAAAGATAAATGTCCGGTTTTCAAGTCGTTTTCTTTAATTAAGTAAGAATTAAGTAAATAATTCTATTACGATGGCTCACTGTGCTTTAATTAAAGTCGCCAGAAAAAGCAAGAAATACAATGTTTGGATGGATTACCTTTGTGTTTTACTAAATGTCGCCAATATTTTCGCCAAATTTGCCAAGGGTAACCCAATTCTTAAGTAGTCCCTTAAACTAGAAATTCATTCTAGAATGATCGGAGTTGTTTGTTTTAAGATGAAGGGAAAAATGATTATTATAAAGAAGATTTTCTGTCTCAAAAGGTGTTATGTTCACTTGATTTATTAGGTTAGTTCAGACTTTACAGTGTAATAAAATAAATATTTTTGAGTAATTTCCGGTTTTTATTGTACAACTCTAACACTTTCAAAGGCTTTGCCTCTCTGACGATCCACTGTAAATATTTGAGTAGGAATATTTCAAAAATGTTATCTGGTGATATACATCTAAAATCCCTGCAATTCTGTGTCACTAGCAATTGATCTTCTTTTAAAATTTCAAACTCAAAAGCATATAAAACCATGAAATCAACAGTATTGACATTTACCATAAAAATCATGCCTATGTGAATGGAATACAGGGCAAAAAAGGATAAAAATTTTGTGTTTAATGTAAATCGAAATTTAAAACGAATGGAGATCTAAAAATAGGTTTCATAAAGGTGTGAAAAATATAAATGCATGACGTACGCCAATAAAATGAATTTTTAAAGTACTCTTCATATTTCTCGATACGATTTTTCTGATTTCAGGTAGGCTATAAAAATATAAAAAGGAAAATTTAAATTTTTTTACGATTTGAAAAAAAAAAAAAAAGGAATTTCTGTAACGATACCTAATAAGGAATCTACTGTTTCAGTGACAATGAAAATATGTTTTAAAACTTCTCATTAGTTGACCACTAGAATTTTTTAGGATATTGAAAAGATAATTATAGGAATGTCACACCCTTTCAATTTATCTTCATAAAATAACAGAGTAAATATTGTAATGGATTTATATTTTAGAGTCTAATTAAAAAAAAACCGTTATAAAAAGCAAAGTAAGTTTAAATGGTTTTTTAATTAAAATTTAAAATTTTTAAAAATAAATAATTTTTATAAAATAATTTTTTAAAGTTTTTGAAGAAATCTTTATGGTTTTTTAAATTTAATATTTTTTCCAAAATTTCTTTTGGGGTCTAATAATAATTTTTTCCATAGGGGGGGTGGGGGGGGGGGGGGGGGTGGGGGGGGGGGGGGGGGGGGGGGGGGGGGGGGGGGGGGGATATATATATAGTGGGGGGGCGGGGCAGGGTGAGTGGGTGTGGGGGGGGGGGGGGGGGGGGGGGGGGGTGGGGGAGGGGGGGGGGGGGGGGTAGGGGGGCGGGGGGGGTGGGCGGGTGGTGTGGGGGGGTTGGTGGGGGGGGGGGTGTGGGGGGGAAGACGGGGGGGGGGGGGGTGGGGGGGGCGGGGGGGGGGGGGGGGGGGGGGGGGGGGGGGTGGGGGAGTGTTGGGGGGGCGGAGGGGGCGTGGGGTGGGGGGGGGTTGGGGGGGGGGGGGGGAGGGGGGGGGGGGGGGGGTGGGGGGGGGGGGGGTGGGGGGGGGGGGTGTTAAATTATCTATAAAATTATCTATCTATGTCGGAGGATATTGTTTGATGACTGAGAGATTAAAACTTCTTTAGCCTATTCACTCACTTCATTTGATATTATAACGGTTAACATCTTATAAACTGACAACAGATGGCAGCACATGTACATTATTGTTGTATTTTACTGTTTGAAAATAATAAATCAACTATTTCGTAACTTAGCAACCAGTTTTTATAATTTCTCGATTATACATTTTCCATACATAGTCATTCACTTACGTGTTTTGATATTGTAACGGAGATTCACCTTACAAACCAACGACAGATGGCGAACTTTATTCTTGTATTTTACAGGATGAAAATAATATATCAATTATTTCGTAATTTAGAAACCGTTTTTTTTTAAACTCTATTACATTTTCTATGCATAGCCATTCACTCACGGGAATGGTTATTATATCGGATATTTGCCATTCAAGTTGATGACATATGACAGTGAACCGCGGTAGCTCAGTAGATAAAGGCAGCGATCTTGTAACTGAAAGGTTGTGGGTTCGGAGCTCTAAGTCGGCTTAAGATCTGTTATGCTCGTTAAAAGTGAATGGAGTTATTAAAACATGTTCGTAGTTACAATGTTCTCCAAGTTCGTAAACAATACCTCTGGGGGGGTGGCAAGACAAGCTTGGGGGTCTTCTACTTGGTCCCTGCTTCTAATTTACGAGAACCCATCGGGAGTAATGTTACTCACGTCCGTAGCATTCCCTAAGCTATACGGGCTCCTCGAGAGATGCTAAATAGGTAATAGCTATGTATTGTTATAGGTTTGGTTTGGTTTGGAGTGCTACGGTCTACTTTTTTCAACACGAGGGCTAATGAGACCGGGACCTACAGCTTAAAGCCGATTCCAAACGGCTACGAACATCCATGCCACAGTGGGATTCGAACCCACGAACTCCGGTACCGAAGGCCAGCACCTTAACCAATCGGCCATCATTCAGCATGTACTGTTATAAAGGTATATGTGCCTGTATTGCCAACTGCATTAGGAAAACCAATAAACATATGGTGGTACATGAATAGCTGTTTCGTAACTCAGCAATAAGTTTTTATTAATTACACTATTTTCTATACATAGCAGTAAAGAAGTGTAGAGCGATTTTTATGATTCTTTTAAGACCCCAACCGGAAAAAAAGCTATTTCTTAAACATTTCAAACATACATGATGATATCAATAGGATTATTTCGATTATTAAAATTACCAGGAGATATCTAGAAAATGTAAGCATATTAATGAAAAAATATCGAAATTATTGTTGAAATTTAGAAATTATTTGGCATTTTCTAAAATTTCAAATGTTTTCAAGCAATAAATATTCTTTGAAATGCATAAATTGCTTTTATAAATTTTAGAATCTAGATTAATTTTATTCTTCAGACGATAATTAGAAGTGTCATTTCCTACAACTTATTCTATTAGCTTACCAATAAATATTTTATTGCCTCTAAATATGTTCCCAACGAATCACATCTTATTAAAAAGATGGAAAATTCCTTTCATGAAATTCTTAAATTTGATTAGATACTAGACTCGGATTTTATGTTTCAAAATCCCTCTCGTAATTAACCTATGAGTGACATGTTTCATATCATTAAAAAGTTAACCATCATTCACATTTAGCTAATTAGTTAAAATCAAGTTCAAAATTAGTATCAATTAAAATCAAAGCACTGCACTTAAACTATTTCCTTTATGTGAATAACTAAATCATAACTGATTAAGAAATAAATTTCACGAATATGTTTAAGGAGCTAAATATTTTAGAAAGGAGTTTGTCAGACAAGCAATTCAAATATTATGAAGGTCACCTTTTGAAATTTTTACAAAAGGCCAATGGGAGGCTCTAATGAAATTTATCTTCAGGATATTTTTAAAATTTACATGTTTTTAAACATTGGAATCAGTGGCATCATACAGATTGTCTGCATATTTTGTTTGTAGTGAATGTTTAAAAGCTCCTCCACAGTATGGTCCACTGCAAGCCATTACCACCGTCTAGAGGAGGTTGTGATGAGGCGATTTAGATCTGTTATATAATTGATTGTTTCATACAAAAAGTAAAATGTTCGGGATCTAAATCTGACCTCATCATATGTTTTGTAAAAGACAGAGGACCATATATTTATATCCTACGGATACTGTTGTCTTGTACGGTGGTCTCGGACGGGGTTCTGATCCGAGTCCCAGATTAGAATCCCGTCTCCGTACTTGACATTAAATAAGAATGTACCTTTGTGGAGTATTTATGAGTCCCTAAGGGACAATGCCCAATTAGAAGGGATAAGGGTTTTCACGTTGGTGGTCTCAAGGCGGGGTTTAAGCAGACCAATGAGATTCTTACAACTATCCCGATTGGACGATAAGAAAGAAGAGGAGATAAGGTTGAAATAAATAAAAAAATTCTAAAAATTGAGTGGATGTTCGGAGGTCCCAAAGAAGGTGTTCGATAGTCGAGACTAGAGGAGAGTCCGACAGAAGGTGTGTTCAAGAGTCGAGACGAGGAAAGAGTCCGACAGAAAGTGTTCGATAGTCTAGACGAAGAGAGGAGTCCGACGGAACGAGTTCGAGAGTCCAGCCAAGTCCGACGGGAAGTGTTCCTACATCAAATAGCACGGCAGCACCCCAAACACTCAGAAGGAAACCCCGGACCAGACGGACGAAATATCCAGAGATACCCATCAACCAGCAGTTTTCCGGGCACACCATCTTTACTCCCCAAAGGTACTCCCTTTTACATACATCTTGAAATTGAGATTAGGTCCTCTCTCTATTTACAAAATTACTTAAGTATTAAAAATTATCAGAGCTAATTTAGAAGATGTTGACAAAGCTTATTTTATGAAAAATAGCATCAGTTTTGTATGTACATAGATGTATATATATTATAATAAATTTACTGTTTTTATATTAAGCTAGTTTCGGATGCTGTTGATTTAGCTTTGAGTTTATCTTCATATTTATGTCTGAAGTTTCTGAGAACCTGTGGTTAAATTTAGTACAAAAATACTTTACACAACGCAATTAAAATAAAATCACCACTATACATTTGATAACAGGTTTATACTCAAATGTAAACGAGGACTACACGACAGAGGTATGGCTGATTGAAGTCGACGATGGAAGACGATATAATGGCCTTGGCGGAGGAAGGCTTCAGAAGCTGTGTCTCTCCAAAGATCAAAGGCAGCCATATGCGCAACAAAAGTGCGCTGTAGACCCTATGGACAAATCCAAGCTCTTGGCTCATTTAGTGGCCCACTGTGCCCGTAAACCTCCATCCAAGATCACCATCAGGAAGTAGTGAACAATTGGCCATAGTGTGGAGGCTACATTAAAGAAGCAAGTGAGTGAAAATAGGGAATAACTCATAAAGGTTTCCGTTGGATGATTTTTTATGATTTTAAGAAAGGACTCACTTGACAAGAATGCATAGAATCGCTTTGTAAAACTTTTGGTAGTAAAGCATCATCAGGAAAGACAATTTATAATTGGTTTGCAGAATTTCGTCTTGGTCGTGTGTCAGTCAAGGATAAATCTCGTGAAGGACGACCAAAATCGGTAGTGATTCCAAAAACATCGATGCTGTGCGCAAGATGATCAATCATCTTGTATCGTCATGTCACGTATCATGAGAAAAGATGCATCTCTTAGCATATCACAGATATACGGCAATATATTCGATTTTGAACTAACATTTAGCTGATAAAAAGATTTGTTCCAGATAAATTCCGCACAATTTGACAGAAGCCAAAAAGAGGCTCGTGCAAATTGGTGAAAGGAAATGCTAAAAAAATTCAAATTTGGAACAGCAAAATCGGTATACAAAAATATCACAAGCGACGAAATTTGGATATATTCGTATGAGCCGGAAACTAATCACCAGTCCACTGTCTGGGTATTTCAAGATAAACTGAATTCTACGAAAGTTGTTCGTTCACGAAGCACTTCCAAGAAAATGATTGTTTCTTTCTTCTGCCTTACAGGACATATCGCAATCATTCCTTTAGAGGATCGAAAAACTTTTAACTCTGAATGGTATACAGCAACTTGTGCCAAAAATTAATCAACGAAATCAGGAAACACAACACAAATCGTTCTTCATCACGACAATGTCAGCTTCCACACAACACGGGAAACAATTGATTATTTGAAGGATAAAAATATTAAATTAATGTCCCATTGCCAATATTCTCTGATTTGTGGCCTAAAGACTTTTTTTTGTTCCCGTATGTCAAACGAAACATGCGTGGACAGAATTTTTCATCACCTGAAGATGTTGAGGCTTTTAAAATCTATCTTTCTGAGATATCAACTTCAGAGTGGGAAACTGCTTCAAGAATTGGTTTGAACGGATTGAAAAGTGTATAAATCGTAAAAGCGAATATTTTGCAAAACAATAAAGCAGTTTGTTCCCACAAAATTATTTTTCATTCTAATTTTTGTATAAACTTAAAAGGCAACCCTCATATCTCTATATCTCTGCTTGTATTGTAACTATGAAAAAAGCTTGAAATACGACGCAATATAAAGGTTTTCTAGTGGGAACAGTTAAATCTTTCTTTACAGTAATTAAATTACTTACATTGTCAGAGACAAATTTCGATGATTAAATATTTACAATGTTATGCACTCTTTGCAAAATCATTCTGTAAGAATATATACTAAACAGTTTTTTGGAGATAAAATTAAGAAATTTTAAGTACAATTTGAGTATTATGAAGTTTTATTTTAAACGAGCACCTTTTAGAAACATTAAATTTCCATGGACTATAAATAAAAAATAAAAATTACATTATTTTCTGTCACATACTTTGATGGTTGTTTAATATTCATTTGCTTTTCTGAATCTTTTTTACTATTGATGATGGATTTTTAAAAACATAGGAAGAATTAAGTTTAAAATTTAAGGGAATGAAACCTTAGAATTAGATTTTCAAAATATTCAACTTTTATCGGCATTTTTATAATAAACATAAATAATTCTGTTACATAAACCATACAAGACACTAAAATCTACAAGAAAAATTTTTTTGATTAAAATATACGTGATTTTTATAAAAATTCAATAATCAATGATTATTCTCTAGAAATA
This sequence comes from Pardosa pseudoannulata, assembly GCA_032207245.1. NCBI lineage: Eukaryota > Metazoa > Arthropoda > Arachnida > Araneae > Lycosidae > Pardosa > Pardosa pseudoannulata. The sequence continues at coordinate 87,208,946 of CM063506.1, forward strand.
TTTCTAGTGCATTCTAAGTGATCCATTAAATGTGTATTTGTGATCTAAACTAAAATTACGTTGTATTAAAATATTGTAATGCTTTATTCAATTCATACGTTTATATAATTCTCATATGATCTGGCATATTTGAAGTTGGAGGTGTGCATTTTCAAAATATTTTAGTTTCCGCTTTAGTTTTATGCTCATTTGGTGGATATGATCATGTTCAGAAATCAATCTGTGGACAATATATGTATGTATTGAATTCAATTACTGTCTTTGAGAATTTTCTCATCTTAGACCTGTATAATCTATTGAATCCTGTGTGAAATAAGCTAACCAATCTTTAAATAAAAACTGAAAATCAATAAATTTTTATCACCATAAGTCTTGGAACCCATTGAGCAAACAACTTATTAGTTTGAAAATAGAAATCTCAGAGAATCATTGCGCAACATGAATTGTTACCAGTTACCACAACATCCCATTAGATATTTCTTTTTTTTAGAGTTTTTCTCTGCTCATTAAAATATTTATATAACAGTTTTGTTTACAAAATTGTTATTCCGGTAAAAAATTATTATCATGTATGTTACCAATCTTTGACAGCAACTTACTACATTGTTGCAATCTAAATTTACAATTACTTAAGTTACAGTGCCAATCGTAATTATGCTTAATTTTTGTATCTCAGTATATTTAAGTGAATGAACTTTTAAAGAAATTAGAGTTCACTATGTAAATAAAGTAAACAATTAAAATATTAGATATCATTGAATTGGTAGAGCCCAGAACATGTGTTTAGAAATCTAAGCAAACAAACAAATGGATTTTTTCCACTAAGAGAGCTTCCAATTTCAATTTGCAAACAACTTGTTAGTTTGAAAATTAAAATCATGAATCATTCCGCAATATGAATTATTACCAAAGGTACCACAACATCTTATTCGATATTGGTATATAATTTCTTTACTCTTTAAAATAATTATATAACAGTTTTGTTTACAACATTGTTATTCCGGTAAAAAATTACCACCCTTTGATAGCAACTTACTACATTGTTGCAATCTAAATTTACAATTACTTAAATTACAGTGTCATTCGTAATTATACTTAACTTTTGTATCTCAGTATATTTAAGTGCATGAACTGGGGGGGGGGGGGGGGGGGGGGGGGGGGGGGGGGGGTAAAAGATATTAGAAATTAGATATACTTAATATTAGAGAGCATTGAATCGGTAGAACACAGAACATGCATTTAGAAATCTAACCGAACAAACAAATGTATTTCTTCCACTAAGAGAACGTCCAACTTCAGCACTCATCCATCATGTAGATCCGAAAGTACTAGCAGTCAGTCTCCCTGGAATGGCAGGAATCGGAATAAATAATTTAGATGTGTTCTGCATAAAATTCT
>CM063506.1:87212843-87262843 GCA_032207245.1 Pardosa pseudoannulata
TTTAACTTTAATATTTTCTTAAAAACCTCCTCTCTCCCATTCTAATTCCTCAAAATCTTTTGCCTAGCCTCTAAATGTCTTAATCAAAGAAGCGTTCTCGCCCAAAGTTTTCTATCCTTTAGATGTAAATTTTCAGTCTATTCAACACGTTTCCCAGCTGTCGCCGGCAAATGGCTTACACTTAAATTCGCTGAGTAAGTGGGGAAATTCTTTCTGTTTTCGATGTTGGATGAATCTCTGTTCGAGCCGAGTTATTTTTTTTTTGTCTGTCGTTGATTCTTAAAGATGTCCGTTTTAGCAGCGCTATAATAAAGTTTTAATTAGTTTTGTACTGTCCTCTTTTAGTGGCCCGACTGCCTCGTTTTTACTGCTAGTTGTTTTAGGCTTCTTCTTGCCCAGTAGCCCGGGCAAGTAAACATAATAGGGGTTACATAATTGTTGTGACTAGAGGAAAATAATTGTTACATATATATATATATATATATATATATATATATATATATATATATGTATATGTCATTAAAAATAATTCTTTGATCACAATTAAAGTTATAGACCATAAATTTTAATTGCCAGGGCTGGCTTGGCAAGACAACTCTACTACAGTCATATCGTTTAGGCAACATACTGGGACGCTAAGAAACCAGCAAATAATCATCTGAAATGTCTTACGTAGGCAAGGATGACCGTACACATGTTGATTTGTGAAAATGCCTCTTTGAGAGGAATGTAAATCACGTGGACAATTATACATGATAGTGAGACTTAAATCAGTGGTTCTTTTGTAGCTTGTTGATAGATCATGGTGGAAAATAATGCATACAACAGCATAAAGATAACATTGATCCTGGGTGAAATGTCGGTTCACAAAAAGTTTAAGAAGACTCCCTGTAGAAACTATTATTTCAACTTTTAACTTTGAGATATGTAAACGGAATGCAATATCGATGAAGGACTTCCTTGAACTAAATTATTTTTAGAATGCAGGAAGATACGTATGAGGTGGAGGAAAAAATTGAGTGGGTGAAATCTGGTGGAACAACTTTCTGTACAAGTTGAAGTAGCACTATCCCTCCCCCATACACACACATCCTGGGAAGAATACAAGACGCGCTTTCTTTCCGAAGGAGGATTTCTGCTGATAGCCCTGGTGTGAGCAGTGGACATGACACTGGTCAAGCAACAGCAAAAAACAGATGTAGTAATTTTTTATGTATTGGTCATTTTGTCTAAAAAAATAATTATTATTTTTTGTTTGGTAACTCGGATTAACTCGGATTCATGAGAAACTCGAACAATCGAGTCTATTGTATATAATTTTCAACGATTCATAAACGTAAAAGTAAAAGAAAATTTAAATACAATACATTCGATAACAAGGAAAAAAAATAGGATGGAATTTTTTCTATACAAATCACACTAACGAGTAATTAACATATATCATAATTTGTACAATCTGAGGTACTACAGCATACTCACAGATGTATATATATATAATGTATGTATCTATATTTTAGAGATTTAATCAGTAAACTCTCAAAAGTAATTCGTTCTACGCTACTAGGCTTCCAGAGAAAAATATCTGAAATTCGAAAATGTTTGGAAAATTACATAGAGAATTTTTCTCTCTCAGTAGTAATATGACAGGCCCTTCTATCAGAATTCGAATTACGTTTGAAATCACAAAATACCCTTAAAATTCCATCTCGTCGAATATTCTGGATAGAAAATATTTGAATAAGGAATTTGGAAGTACGAAAAATAAAACATTCTTGTGCTTTTCGATTTTCTTCATCAAACCACATTTTTTAAACAAATGGAAGGGAAGTTGACAGGATTTTGTGTGATGGAAATAATTCCAACATAGAAAACTAGAGAAGTGGAGTCCGCTATTTCATTTTAAAAGATTTTGGATAAGTTTAAAACATAGTAAGCATTTTACAGCATTTTTAAAGCAGTTTCTTTTTTCTTTTTTTTGCTATATAACAACAAATTTAGTAATACTTGGCCTTATTCTGCGTTTAAATATAGCTAAACTAATATCTATTTTTGTTGGACAAAGCCATTCTTGGTGTGCTGTGAAAATGATTTCCTTTCTGGTAATTACTGATTATTTCATCTTTAACCCATTTTTGTTTGATTTTTCCTTTTTTTGTGAAATAAATCATAGAGATTTACTCACTGTTATACATTAGATATTATTAGTTTCGTAACTATTCAAACATATTTCCAGAATATTTGTTTTACCCTGTACAATTTACTATTTAATTATTAAATTATTTTATTAATAATTTACTACAATTTATTAACTATTTACAGATAAATCAGTATGTTAGACCATGTCTTTTTATCACTATATTGTCTAAAAACATGCTTGACATTAACTTTTTAAAATTTTTAATGTTTTTGAAGAATTTAACACTGATTGGCTTTTAATAATTGAGATACACATGAAAACGTCATATTTGTAACTATAAAATTTCATATTCATTTCCGCACACCATTTTAGTGGTTTTTCAATCTTGAGCTGTCCTGTAAGTTTGCAGAAAGATATTAATTGTAATGGATTAAAAAAATCCATGCTTCTGAGTTTGTTAATATGAATATTCGGAACTACTTAAGAAATGGGTTCCCCTTGGCAAATTTAGCAAAAATATTGACGACATTTACTAAAACACAAAGGTAATCCATCGAAACATTGTATTTCTTGCTTTTTCTGGCGACTTTAACGAATGCACAGTGCGCCATCGTAATAGAATTATATACTCTTACTTAATTAAAGAATTTGACTTGAAAACCAGATATTTACATTTATGGGCAATTAATCCCTTAGTAGTTTACAAACGCAACAGCTCCAAATTATTAAAAATCAGCCTTAATGAACCATTGAGGGTTTGTTATATCTAATTTTTAAGCATTGTGCACTTTTAATATATAAGAAAAGAGTTACACAAGGAGAGTTGGATGTAAATATCATATAAATTATAATGTAGATACAGATTGTTTGGACACGGTGAGATCAGGGGAAAATGTTACGCGACCATAAACTATTATTGCCAAGTTAGCGGGGGAACCCTGTTCTTTAGTCAAGCCTGAATATTCTTCTTTCTTTCCACCAAGTACAGTTTTCATTAAACGAGTTTTTTCAAACATTGGCCATATAATTCAAAACTTCTCAAATCTGTTATGCATTGATAAATGCTTGAAATTGTGGAATTTTTTGTAGATTTTTCAAGATTGTCTCTTGGCAAATTTGGCAAAATTATTGTCAATGTTTACTAATACACAAAGGTATTCCATCAGAACATTTTTATCCCTTACCATTTTTTTGGTTACTTTAATCGATGCAGAGTGCACCATTATAATATAATTATATACTTGTAATTATTTAAACAAAACAAGTTAGAAACAGGGCATTTATATTTATGGGAAATTAATCCCTCAACGGTTTACGAAACCAACATATCCAAATTTTTAAAAATTAGATATAGTGAAGCATTAATGGTTCATTATATCTAAGTTTTTTAATCATTAAGCGCATTTAATATAAAAGAAAAGGGTTGCATAAGGGGAACTGGACACAAATATAATATAAATTAAAATATAGATACAGATTGTTTGAAAACGGTAAGATCAGGAGAAAATACTAGGCTACCATGCTTAGAGCTTTATCTCCAAGTTGGAGGGGGTAGCCCGATCTTATGTAAAACTGAAATTGTTAATGTGTTTAACAAATGCAACATTAATCCTAGCTGCTAAATAATTTAACAACAGTTTATCATTATGTTGATGGATGGCTACTTATATTTAATAAATAATTACTCTTATAAAGATGACCCAGTTTTTCCAGGTTTTTAAAGCTAAATTAAAAGATTGATACAGTACTACACAATTATTTCTCCACCTTGATCATGGTATAACACACAAATATAATTGTTTTATTAATATTCTTATCTATTGAAAGTCATGTTTACAAAATTTAAATGATTTTAATTACATTTAATTTTGTTCTGAGATGTTCTATTAATAGCATTTATGCTTAAAATCTAATTAATATTTATGTATTACTCTGAATACAATTACTTTAATCTCTTAACAATCGTATTATTTTGTGAAAAACTATCATAAAAGTGCCTATTTCTTTAATTCAAGAAAATTATAATAAAACTATGTGTATGTATATTATAGGTATTCATTTTCAATTTTTGGGTTTATTTTCATCTTAAAATAAATGAATTTTATAGGAAAAGTCAATATTCAGGGTAAAATATTTGGTAATTGTAAAATTCCCAAATATTTTTGTAAAGTTAACCACTTAACAATCTCATAATTTCGAGGAAAACGATGATAAAAGTGCCTATTTTTTATTCCAGGATATTATATGAAACTGTGTGTATGTATATTATAAGTATTTATTTTTAACTTTTAGGCTAATTTTGAGCTTCAAATAAAATTAATTTTATAGGAAAAGCCAACATTCAGGATTATTGTGATTGAATGTTGGTTTTCAGCAAATAAAATTTTTTTAAAAATATATGTTTTAAACACTGAAAGAGGAATTTTTTACATTTAGGTATAGAATAAATAAATATTAATCATTTTTCTAGTTTGATAAATTTCAAAGCATGAGATGCGAAGTCCCACATCCCAATGTAGACAGTAGTACCCAGTTTCGTTCCTGCATCTCTTATTGTTTTCATCTATTCTAGAACAACAAACTTTTCATTCTCTTAATGATTTCTGCTTCTTATCAGTGATAAGTATTTGTCTAATAAAATGATTTTCAATCAAACGGTTGAGGCTATTATGAATGCTTGACCCTGCCTCTTTTTGCGATGGTATATGTTATCGAACATTATTCAATAAGTTCACCTACTTAAAATCAACGGAACATCAAATGGGAGTTTTTCCACCATGTTATTTGTAAATAAGGTAAGAGTTCAAAATAGTTTGATCGAAGACATTACAAATAGTCTGTTATTGCCATCGGGTGAATAGATTGAGAAATAAATAGGATTTCGAGCATAAGAGATAGTTGTTATATTTTTGAACGTTACTTTTGATCACGGACGCGAAAAATAGAGGGCGAAACTTCAACCCTTCATTTTGACTGGAACGAGAAGGAAGGGATTAATATCATTGAATACAATTGAGAAGTAAATAGGATTCCCGCATAAGAAATAGATTGTTATATTTTTGAACGTTACTTTTGATCACGGGCGCGAAAAATAGAGGGCGAAACTTCACTCCGTCATTTTGACGGGAACGAGAAGAAAGGGATTAATATCATTGAATACAATTGAGAAATAAATAGGATTTCGAGCATAAGAGATAGTTGTTATATTTTTGAACGTTACTTTTGATCACGGACGCGAAAAATAGAGGGCGAAACTTCAACCCTTCATTTTGACTGGAACGAGAAGGAAGGGATTAATATCATTGAATACAATTGAGAAGTAAATAGGATTCCACGCATAAGAAATAGATTGTTATATTTTTGAACGTTACTTTTGATCACGGGCGCGGAAAATAGAGGGCGAAACTTCAACCCTTCATTTTGACTGGAACGAGAAGGAAGGGATTAATATCATTGAATACAATTGAGAAGTAAATAGGATTCCACGCATAAGAAATAGATTGTTATATTTTTGAACGTTACTTTTGATCACGGGCGCGAAAAATAGAGGGCGAAACTTCAACTCTTCATTTTGACGGGAACGAGAAGGAAGGGATTAATATCATTGAATACAATTGAGAAGTAAATAGGATTCCACGCATAAGAAATAGATTGTTATATATTTGCTCGTTACTTTTGATCACGGGCGTGAAAAATAGAGGGCGAAACTTCACCCTGTCATTTTGACGGGAACGAGAAGGAAGGGATTAATATCATTGAATACAATGCGATTGAGCCAATTAATTTGAATTCTATTGTACATTTAAAATAACCTGAATGAATGAAATCGCTTTTAGGGCGGCTCCTGGGTGTGAAACGTCCCAAGAGCAGAGAACTGCGACCAGGGGTCTGTTGTACCCGAATCCAAGGAAGAGAAGAGATGAAAATAATAAAAGGGAAAGGAAAAACAGATCGTTGGGGTATCTTGGATTCTGACAACCGTTTTTACAAATAATAATTAAGCCTGAGGCGCCTTTACATATTTTAAAATAAAATATATTTATGATAGGTAAACCTTAGGGGCTTACCAATTTTAAATACGTAAACCCCTGAGGGGTAAAATAACATACCTAAAAGTTTGGCTTTACGACTATATATTTCAGTTAGAACAGCAGTTCAAACACGTGTTAAGTCAAAAACTAATTTCTGACATAAAAAAATCCACCCCTACAACAAATGTTTATCAAATATAGAAACAATGTAGAAAGATAAAAAAATCATATAAATAATTTTTTTTTGTAAAATGATGGTTTATGTTTTAATCGGATAGAACCTCATGAATAACACTTTTTGTTGTTTCGTTATCCATGAAAGTATCCTTAAGAAATGTTCACGCACTTTCTGCGACATAATTGGGAAGTAAAAGGACTGTAAAACATTAGAATAAGCTTTGGGACTTGAAAGTAATTCAAATAAAGGAGATCCCTGTCTTTTATCCTGTGTTTTATCGTACAGGTATTTCATTTCCACATGGACAACAAGGAAGACGCTGGAAATAAAATCTGTAGGTGTTCAGAAATTCAGATACATTTAAAACAAAATAAAACTAACTAAGTTAAAAAAATCCGATGTGTGTGTTAGCAGGTTAATAAAAAATTGTGAACAAATGTGATTTATTTGGCAATTTGCATTATAAAATCTCACAGAAACTTTAAAAAGCAATAGTTCATTGATAAACATTTACATAACAATTTGTGCTGTTTAATTTGATTATATATTATCAAATTTAATCCCGTAATTCTGGCAAGTCTCTAAAAATGAAGGAAAAAACAAAAATAGATAGACCAAGGAAATTATATTTCCCTTACACATGGCCATCCAGAAAGGTGTGGGGATAAAAAATGCAGGTGTTCAGAAATTCCTATACAATTTAAATAAAATAAAATGATCGAGTTGAATAAAACCTAATGTTTCTGCTTATAGGTTAATAAAAAATACATAATTGTGATTTGTTTGGAAATTTGTATCTCGGACTCTCTCATATACCTTTTAAATTGATTAATCCATTGAAGCAATTTTTGCACAATAGTTTGAGCTGTGTGCGTTTATTTTCTGTTATCAAATTTAATCACGCACTTCTGGCAAATCTCTAAACATCAATAAACCTCGAAATCAGACAGATCAGGGAAAAAAATCCGAGTATCGATTTCACACTCATCGATTAAATATCGATTAAGGGTGTGTCTCCAGATGGTCCTCGGAAATTTTGTGATCCACCTAAAATTGCACTGTGATCGAAGAAAATTGAATGGATTTCTATTATATAAAACAAGCAAAAACAGCTGGTATTTGCTTTCCAAGGTACTATCCAAAGTGAAAAATGAGACAATTTTGCATTCTCGATATGGTCTAGATTTTCAGTCGGAATTATTTGATTATTATCATTATTATATTATTATCGATCATATGATGTTAGAGTAGATTAAGGGAAAGGGTGTTCCTTTTTTTCACGGAAAACATCTTATGAAGTGGATAGTTGTATTTCTCTGTCTCCATATCTATCTATCTATCTATCTATCTATCTATCTATATATATATATATATATATATATATATATTCATATATATGTATATATATGTATATATATGTATATATATGTATATATGTATAAATATACATATATGGATGTATATGTATATATATGTATATATATATGGTAATATATATGTATATATATAAGTATATTTATATATATGTATATATATGTATATTTATATATATGTATATATATAGGCATATATATAAATATGTATATATATGTATATTTATATATATGTATATATATAGGCATATATATAAATATGTATATATATGTATATTTATATATATATGTATATTTATATATATGTAAATATATTCAGATATATCAAATGTCAGATTTTTAATTATGGATCCCATGAAAACTTTTGTTTTGAAAAAAAATAGTTAAAACCCTCACACGATGTGAACTTCTGTACGTATTATGCAGAAATTGTCCTTGCAGTAAGAAGATACGTGTTGACTTTGCAATTCTAAGAAAGTAAATGAAGATGTGAAATCATTGTGTTGGGTTCAGATTTGCAATCATTAGTGGATTACTTTCTTGATTTATTAGTGTCTATAAAACATCTGATTAAATTTTTCTTCTATTTTGACAACTAGTTTGGAGTATGTAAACTTGATATTAGAATGCAATGAAATTGATATTCGAATAATGCAAGAAAAGCTTTGCTTTCAAAAACAGTTAAACGAGTTCTAGAACTGCCAATACTATTTTAGAAATTACAGATCTTAACGTACAAAATTTATATAATTAATAGATATTTTGCGTGCATAAAATAAATATAAAGAAAAATCATTTTTTAATCATAAAATGTAAAATTTATAATTGATTTTTAAAAGTTGACAAATGGGAAAACTTCCGAATTTGGCCTCATTTAGAATTTTGGACGTTTGGGTTTGACGCTGTCTTTTGTATACATACATATAGATATGTAATTGGTAGAAATTCCTCTTCACCGATAACACGGGAAATAACTCATATATTTTAATTTACAAGACTTTACTTGGCAATGTAATTGAGATGAAGTTGGCAATGTAATCCAGATGACCAGATCGGGTCTCACTCAGAACTTAAGACCACAAGAATGCCTTATTTTCATTCTAAAGTCGTAAAGTCAGAGATATCAGCTAACATGAAATATCTAAGAAAAATCTCCGAAGAATCTAAGAGAACAACTAAAAAAACCCCCTGGGAAATAAGAAGGAAAATGTCCTAAAAATCAAAGTAGAAATCTGTCTTCTATACCTTTCATCTTCTTTTTGTCTAGAATTTTCTAAATTGGGTACTAGGGAACTATAAAGTTTTAATTAATTTGACCCCTTTCCTGAAAGAGGGAACTGTAGTCCCAGTGGTTACTTTAGAATACGGGTTAAAAAGGGGAAAGCAAAGAGATTCAGGGTTTATGCCCTTACTTTACATTTGAAAAAACCTGAAAATATTTTCCGTAATGAGGGTTTGTGACTATAAATTTACTTTGGTGTGAGTGAACTATCTAATTACTGGATGTATGCTGACAGTATATTCCTTAAGGGTTCGTCTTCGGTGTTTTATACATAATCTCCACATAAGTGTCCTCTTACACACATACACAGATACACGCAAATTCATACATACCACACATACATATATATATTCATGAATATATATGATGCATACGTATGCACAGAAACAGGAATTATAGAAGCGGTAGTTGAAAATGGTTTTAATGAAAATCCATAATAGATGTAGGCCTACTTAATCAAAATCCCTATAAAAATATTATACATATTCTGTTCATATGTAATCACAACAAATTATTAAAAATAGACTTATTTTCATTCAATCTGAGCTTTTTTACCATGACGTATGATTATAAAAGACTATGAGATTACTGTGCCTTCGAAAAGGGGAGAATTCAAATGCGTTTTAAAGTTGAGAACATTATTCACTATTTTTGTCGAAAAGATGTAATTTTAGGTCGAAAATGATCATAACCAAGATCATAACCAGTGACGTTTAGAGAACGAGTTTCTGATGCGAATTTAAATGAAAAATTTATTTCAAAGTTACAAAATACAAATCAATATACTTTCTTACCCGCAATAATATCCTACTACATAAAAAGCAGAAATAACGAATGAAGAATGCTTATTAGAGCTTGAAGAAGTTAACTTAAGCAATTCCACGATTAAGTCCTAAATAGATCCATTCATCAAGTTAAAAGTACATAGATTCGAGAATTGTGTAAATAATTATTCATTTTAAACTTTAAGTTATTCTCTATAATTTGTAATTCAAAGAGAATTAGTTGATTTTACTTAGGAAATACTTTACTATACACTAACTAAAATTTAAGCCTGGGATACATTTATTACTAATAAATGTTTCTAAATGATACAATATTGGTGCAATATATGTAAATGCTCTTTAGAATGATGTACATGGAAGAAAATGTATGTACTGAGCCAACTTTCTGGAAGCAGATATTTATTTTAATTACTTAGATAATGAACTACATTACGTACTGCGTTTGCCATTAATCCCGTCGTTCTAGTCCTGCTTGCCCTATTGCTTTCAACCATAATTCAGAATACCACTCTTCCTATTCATTTCCAAGCAATGTAGTACAATTCATAATATGCGCCTAGCATCAAGAGTTATTTTAATTCCCTAGTATTTGCTTACATGAATTATTTTTCTTTGGATTATTACGCATTTAATAGTAAGAGGAAATATTCGTTTTAAAACTTGAAGAAATATAGTTTTAAAATTTAGAACTAAATACTTTTTAGTTTAAAGTTACTAAAATATCGTACAAATTAAATTAGATACCACAATTTAATCTGGAACAAAAATCTAATGTCATGGTTAAGGTATATAGACATACTCAGTACCTAGGAATGTAAGAAATTATTATATAATTTTTGAAAGGTAAAAGAAATGAAAATTATAATTTATCTATATCTGTAATGAATTTATATCTGTATAAAATAAGTATCATGATAAAATATCCAAGCTACAAAATTTGCTTTGATGTGTTATACTTACATGAGTAGCATAAGTAAGATATTTCTTTTAATGAATAATTTCTTTCCATACCATTAAATATCCAACAGGATAAGTAATGTGAATTTTTGGAATGTCGGTGTGAATCTCAAAGAACCACTGTCCGCATAATGAATATTCTCTTCTGATTAATTAAAATGTTATTTATGAAAGAAAGATTCCTTTCATATACAATTCGTTAGCAAAGAATGAGTCACAAGCCAAATGTCCAAGAAACAAAATACTTCAGAAATTGTCGCAGTGTGTTGTCCTTTGATGCTAATGACGTATTCAAAAGATTTGACTAGGGTAGTTATAGACTCCTGAATGATTCGGAACTAATGACATGCACTTAGCTCTATAAGAGAAAAGATAGAAAATGTTCAATATTCCAGAATTATGTCCCCAGTAGTCATTAGACAAAATTATGCCGCCAAAGTACATACTAAAGAGTTGATGCATTTAGTCTAAATTTTTACAAATTTGGCGAGCTAAAACTTTATTACAGGAGCCCGGTAAGCCTACAGTTTACATAAGATTTTTTTTTTTGATATCTCGCCAAATTGACAGTATATTGGTCGATTAGCGATGTATTTAGCGACTCATTTTCACCAAGGTTAATAAACTAGTAACGTTTTTGACACTTTTGGGGTTTGGCATGTCTAATATGGTTTCAAGCGTGTTGTGTAGTGATCTTCTGAACACCTCATTTACACAACATAAGGCAGTTATTGCTTGTGGCACAATTTTTAGTATTTATCAATTTGTGCATTACTTGCTTTGAGTTTGCCTGATCATCATTGAGGAGTGTAGGCTTTTGATCACTTGGCTGGTTCTAGTCAAACTGTTCAGGGGTTAAATTGCTTGCCTTGTCATTATGTGTGGGTGATTTGGAGGGATTTTGCTAATATTGTATCAATTGACTGGTTATTCGCCTTGTTTCCAAAGAAGCTATTACAGCTGCTCTCTATGTCCCCGGGTGATAACTTTGACCAATGGGGTGTTGTGCGTTGGTGAGTTGCATACTATTTGCTTGGCTTATTCTTACCCTGCATGGCGTAGTGACGTTATAAGAATTGAACGATAGCTTCCCATTATTCGTCTTTTTCTTGAAGAGCCGACATGTTTGGTTGGAGCCATTTTTTTGAGGATTTTCTTTTTTTGGGGTACATTGTTAGAGAGATGATAAGTGTTCCCAATATGTTGTAACTCTTTTTTGATGCTCTTTAATATTAAGTAAATGTATCATAATGTAATATTGGTGTCAGTATTATTTCAGTATTAATTCTTGCACTTGCTTTCCTTTCTTATGGACTTAGCGTTCCTTGAGGGTAATCGCTGGCCCTATTTTGGTTTGGAACTTGAATGAAACCGCTATACGAAACTACCGTAGATTATCATACTTGACACACTTTGCCATGATCTTAATTTAACAAAGCCATAAAGTATAAAATGGACGCCCAAACTCTTTAGTCGGTTTAGTTGTATGCAAAAAGTTGTTCAGGGCAGTCCTGTGTTAAGGTGCTGTTTAATCAAAGGTATTATAGTACGCCTGTTGCATCCTAGTATAATGTCTTACTATTTTGAACGATGATTATTTCCTGATTACTTACACTCATCTGTATCACTGTTTACGTAAAAATTCAATAAATTTTTTTTGTCAGCCAAAGTCAATTCAAGCCTTAAACTCTTATATCCACAACAGCATACAAATGTAACGTAATTCATTTGTTATGAGATTTTGATTGTGGGCGTTGAGAAGTGTCCTCACAGAACACTTGAATTAACTAGACCCATACAGAAAATCTGGAACAACTGTGGAAGACATTTTGCTGTCTTCTCAAAACAAATAATACTCTAAAATGTATTAAAACAATTAAGAAACATATTTAAAAATTAACTATTTGCTTAAGCATACTATAAATCATCAAACTATTCCTCATTTATCTAAATCTGTTACATTTTATATAACTAAGCAGTGATTATAATTTATATCTTAGGGTTAAAATATTGTTGATCCTATTCTTAAATTATTTAACTCATAAAAATAACTCATACAGTGTAATATTCTTGTATTTCATTTCACTGATAGCATAAGTAATTGCACCAGTAAGTGGTGCTGTTTCAATAAATCGTATTGTTCGCAAGTTTAAACATTTGATTTTTCTTTAGAATTCTACTTACGTGACGAAAACACTTAATGACTGGGAAAATGCCAGAAACATTCGGAAAATTAATTGCTTAGTTTCTATGCCCGTAGCCTGGCGTTCGGGAATAACTAATCACGGATACGTACATTATTTGTGATACAATCTTTATGGGTCAATAGCATGAGCACAATAGAAGACTGCATGTCTCGATGATGGTGTTCGAGCAGAATTCCATTTATCATGTTCATTAAGTGCATTAGACGGGAAAGAAGATATCACTCATTTCTCTTTTTCTTTGTGTTGACACTAAGTGTTTGTGTACTTGTACATCTGCTAATGATTCAAATATAGTTTATGGAGGCGCTCTTCTCTTAACGCAGCGTCTTCGTGAAAGCAGTGGGGATGAGATGTGGAACTTTTCGAAATCGTAGATAGACTGTGTTTGTATAAGTCTGTTTTGTAGAGGTACAAATAGTACTAGAATTAATATATATTCAATATTACTTTATAATGTAGTTATGCTCCTTAACTAATCCTAGATAAGCAAATTATTTGCGATGTATTCTTTATGGCACAATAGGATGAGCACTATATAAATTTGTATGTTCCGTTGATGGTGTTTAAGATGATATTACTTCCATTGTATTGTTCCTTACTGGGGTCGTCTACATTAATTTCGAGCCACGACGGAGCCTCTCGTAGGTCAGCAGCACCCTGTGGTGCTGTGGTTACTGTTGCGGCGACTTGTTATCGGTTAACCGTATGGTCCAAAGCTGAGTCGGTATAGGAATTCCCTTGCCATAGTTATGAAGTAAATTAGGTGTTAAAGAAGATATCACTCATTTCTCTTTTTCTATGTGATGACACTAAGTGTTTGTGTACTTGTACATCTGCTAATGATTCAAATATAGTTTATGGAGGCGCTCTTCTCTTAACGCAGCGTCTTCGTGAAAGCAGTGGGGATGAGATGTGGAACTTTTCGAAATCGTAGATAGACTGTGTTTGTATAAGTCTGTTTTGTAGAGGTACAAATGCTACTTGCATTAAAATATATTCAGTATTACATTATAATGTAATTTAGCTCTTTAACTAATCCCAGATATTCAAAGTATTTGTGATGGATTCATGGCACAATAGCATGAGCACTATACAAATTTATATGTTCCGTTGATGGTGTTTAAGATGATATTACTTCCATTTGATGTAGTTATGAAGAGAATTAGGTGTGAAAGAAGATATCACTTATTTCTCTTTTTACATGTGATAACACTAAGTGTTTGTGTACAAGTACATCTGCTAATGATTCAAGTATTTGTAGTTAAGGGAAGTGCTTCCTTAACGGAACTGCTTGGCTAAAAGCTATGGGGATGATATATAAGAGTGTTAGTTATCGTGAATTTTCTCACTTTAGTAAATTACCTGGTAGTGGTTCAGATAGTAATTGTTTACTACGCCAAGTGTGGTTTCAACAAAAATTTTAGCATGTATCAATAGACTATTTTCTTTTTAAATAATTATTCTACAAATACAGTGATACAATTATTAATACTAATCGATAATGGTAGTTTGGTTTAATACTTCTGTAGGGAGCAATTCCACAAAGGATAGTTATAGAAATAGTCAAGAATTGGACGCTTTGCCGCTACGGAGAGTAATTTCCTGTTATGCATTTCCTCTAGTGAGAGGACACTACAACAGCCATGTTCATACTTACAGAGCAAGTTCAAGGGTCAATCCACATGTTCAGCCAATATTTACATACCCCCAATATCTTTATAATGAAGTTATATCCTTTATCCTTTCAAGAGCTTTAGTTTCTTTTGGAAAGTGAATGATATGCGTGGGTGAAAACTGAAACTCACAACGGACAACCTTTGCTAAATAGATGCAAGTGATGCTAGCTTGATGATTCCTCTCAATTATAATCATTCTCTAAAAGAATATTTTGCAATATACCAGATGCAATGCTTTATTTTTTAAAATTTTTATTTGTTTTTTTCCTTCTATTTAATTTTTTTTGCCATTTGATCGCATTGAAATATATTCTTTTAACACGGGTATCAGAGCCAACACTTTTGAAAATTGGGAAAAATTAACATTTTATTTGTCACGTGATAATTATTTTTATTTATTCATACATACTTTGATTTTCTTTAAATGAAGGATCTTACCAAAAATACTTTTAGGTTAATTTAGATTAAGAAATAGATTCCCTTTAATATCTTTAAATATGTTACGGAATGAATATTTAATTTAAAGAAAATAAAAATATTAATTTCATAACAGGCTTAGCGGCTGCATGCATTTTCGCCCATTAAAAATGGTTGCGGCATTATGTTCCAGTCTAATGTTTATTTCTCTTGAGAACATTAGGCCTCAAGAGAAATAAAATAATACTAAACCTTCGAGTTTGTTAGTCCATTAAAAGAGAACACTGCATACATTTAAAGAAAACTAGATACCTCAAATAGATAGACATATAGATGGCAAACGTATCAAATGAAAAGGGGTAATATTGTTTTTAACCCTCTAAGCGGTTCACACGTATATTCCGCCAAAACTATGATTTCTTCAAAGCGGTTGTCACGTACAATTTTCGAACCTCCAAAAACGTCCCGAAAATGGATGTAATGTACATTTCTGCCAGTGTTTTCCCCTATGGAGTTTTGAGGTAGGAGGGTCAGGTCGATTGTTTAGGAACTGCACACCTACTCCCTGAGGCACAAAGACGCTGATAGCTTTTCATGGCTTTGTAAATCTCTATTTCGAAGTATTTCGTTTGCGGTAACAGATGTATCTCTCATTGCACCACTTAAATAGCTTGGATGACTTTCGTAAAAGAGATAGAAATCATTCTCTTAAAGAATATTTTTATTTGTACTTTTAGAACCCATTATTTCTTATGGAATGATCTTCGAGACTTGACGAGCTTTATGTGGATTAAAAATTAACAATCTATAATGTCTATTTATATATCTATTTATAATCGGACGTAAAGGGACAGTAACGAGGGTGGGTTTCCCGTATTCCAATCTAGTCGACAAAGGGTGAAGTAAAAAAAATCATAGAACACTTTGGTCACTGACACAATGAAATTTTAGCATACTTTTTGGACACTTTTTTTCCTTAGTGTGTTCCACTCGGAGGATTAAACTACTAAAAGGTTCATATTTGTTCATACACCTCATTAGTAGTGTCGAGATTTCTGAAACAAAAATCAAACAATGGCATCGCAATTTCTTACTTTTTTACAAGCAGAAAAAGTTAAAAATCCAAATATCTATTTTAATTTATTGTCGAAATCATTTTTATAAAAATCTACCAATTCATCGTTGTCGCTGTCCATAAATTCCTGATCAGAAGGAATCATTCCTGGGTCGTAATACATCATCGGATCGAAAGGTACATATCCACATTCGCAGCACCGATAATACAGGTAAGTCACCACACCTTTACACCTTTGACACTTCTCCGATTCTCTATAGTTCGGGACGTCAACCTCGGCCTTTTGGCATCGCTTGCATAAAACCTTCTGCGCTTCTGGTATCCGTTTTCTGCGTTGTCTTTTTTCAACAAGATATCGGTTTGGTCTTCTGAAGTCTCCACCAGCTCTATCCCTCATGTTTAGGGTTGAAGCAGATGTATAGGGCACCCCTTTTTGATGTCTGAAATTGAAAAACTTCGTTTATTAGTATGCAAGCCCTTTGCTGTTTAAAATTCAGAAAGAAATTTCTACAGATAATACTCTACAGACAAAGTTTTATTATGTTGGAAGGTGTATTAAAGTTTTTTATATTGAACAAGAGAAAAGAAATTTGTCTATTGATATATTTGGCTTATAAAAATAAACTGTTCATATTTAAAATATGTGGAGATTTTTATTAAATACTACAATTCTGCATAAAATGAAATGGAAATAAAACAAAGAATAGCTGTCTTGAGTAATTTGAGTAATTTGACATCTTATGATATTTGAATCAGCTTGTTTAGGAGTATATATTTTTTAAGACCAAACGATTTTATTTTTATCAAATGCATTAACATCATACGGTAGATGCCACAGATTATTATGTAGCCTCCTCACTCTAGCCAGTTCATCACTTCCTAATGGTGAACTTGGACGATGGTTTACCGGTTGCATCCACACAGTGGGCCACTAAATAAGCCGATCGAGTGGATTCGTTCATAGGGTCAACTGCGCACTTTAGTTGCGTATCCGGATGCCTTTGATCTTTGGAGAAAAACAGCCTCCGAAGCCATCCTCCGCCAAGGCCATTTTATCGTCTGCCATCGTCAAAAGGTATAAGTCATACCCTCTCCAAACGGTGGTAATGACTTGCAGTGGTCCAAAGTGAGGAGGGGCTTTTAGAAAAAATACTTCTTACTCTAATTTTATGCTTAAAAACCTGACTATCTAATTGACAGAAACACCGTATTTATACTTTACTTTGATTTGAAGCCTGAATTCGCTTTCGTCAAATTTTTAGAATAAAGCAGCTATGCCGGTAGACTGGTAAACAGAACTTGCAGATTCGTGTAGGAAAAAAAATTCCCCGTTAATATGAAGTATTTTCAAATTAATCCCTCCTTGCAGGTATATTCTAAAAATTTCCTTAATAATATTGTTCATTTTTACTGATTCTCATATCTAAACAGTATACATTGGCCATGAATATATCTTCTCTTCTGGAGAAAAATCACTTGTTCTAAAACATATTTTAAAATTTCCTGTTATATATATATATATATATATATATATATATATATATATATATATATATATATATATATATATATATATATATATATATATATATATATATATATATATATATATATATATATAAGCAATATTAAAATACCTTATTTACATATTTTAATATTAATTTAATAACTTCCCGTCATCAATTCCGTTATTGGGGTTTCAGAGGTAATTATGATTTTTTCCTCCAGAAACGCTACAGACTTAATCCAGTCTTTGTCTGTACTTCTTTGACTAATAATAAACTCGTTCTCTTTAGACATGGGTATATTTTATCACGTGATATAATATATCTGCTTAGGGATTATTCGCAGTCTTTTTACCTGAGGAATCCATACTTAAAAAGTGTGTCTGCACGATGTTCTAAAAGTTCTTGCTTGTTGTATTGATTTGATGTATCTTAACCAAAAATAAAATGTGTTGCACTTTTTGATGAATCTCGGCCATATTTCATACATATACAATGTTATTTTTACCCTAAAAATGAACCAACTTAATTGTGTCTATCTTAAAAGAAATTTCGGGCTATTCTACCGTTTTCTGGCAAACTTGGCAAATATCTTTGTTTTACCTATCTTATCTATATTTTTCATATTTTTTATTTATTTGTGTAAATGACAACTACTGACGACTACGAGAACACCAAATTTATTTCTGCTAGGCTGAAATAACCTTATATAACTCTTTTATGCAATTTAGTTTAACTTAAGTTTTCCATGTAATATACTCTTAACACTCTGCTTGATTGGCTCCCTTGTAAGATTAGATACAAGACTATGTACATACAGATTAAGGGACCAAATTGTAAAGTATCGATAATTTATTGATTTGAACTTACATTATAATTCATTAATTGATTTATATTATAATTTCGAAAGAGTTAACACCAACAAAATAAACAAAATTCATTCTATTATAACAGTTTCATTTAAATTTTCTTACTTTTCATATCTCATTTGTCCAGGTCCTTTGTTTTCTTTTTTCAATTTCGACCACTGATCGATCAGTTTATCATCCTTCATTATTACTTCTTTCCAAAAACTATGGCTTATATCCGGTAACATGGTTGAACTCTAGAATCTGGAATATTTAAGAAATAAAACAACGTAGCGTTCTAAAACAACTTTATATAGAAATGGATTTACTTTTTAATAATGCAGAGTTTCTTTATAAAATATTTAATAATGACACATAATTAAAATTCTATTTTTGTTGAAATTTATTCTTACATTTTAGAGAAGTATTTTTATCTATAAGTAGCATAAAATCTTATTTTAGACAAAGAGATTTTAATTTAAAAGAATATTTATCTTTTTATCTATTTAAAGCCCAAGTCATTTCTTCCGACTCCATATCTTTGCATATTTTAAGAAGTCATACAAAAATGTAAAATAATTATTATTTTCGACTTCTTATAGCTTGAAAACTACCAGTTTTACAAATATAATTTTTTTTACATAGAAACTTATTTACAGACATACCTCATTCATTTTTGAAACATAAAAAAATTTTTTTGTTAGAAATTTTTAAATAAGAGATAATTTATTATTAACAAACATGATATCAAGGCTAACGGGCATGATAACTAAAAATATAATTAAGTTAAAGAGAAACTTATTGTTTTAAAACATACTACAATATTTCAAAATAACTTTGATCCTAAATTGGTATGTATTTAATTTACTTATATACAGGGTGTTTCATATTGAATGGGACAAAAAGAATAGCTTAGTGTGACTGCCGTAATGGATTTATTCAGCCGAAACAAATTTATTCTGCAACTACAATTATACAAGTTTTATTTGGCAACAGGGAAAAAAGTATCGAATGACGAACTCGCCACTAGAGGCGCTGTTAAACAAAATGTCGTCCATGCAGGAGAAAGCGTACTGCATTTTCGAATATGCCAAAACCTCCTCGTTAACTGTTGTGCAAAGACATTTTTGCACGAAATTTCATAAAGAACCCCCTCATCAGCATAACATAACTACTCGTATTAAGGCAAAGAAGTGCGCCTTTCTTTTAAACGTGTACCTCAAGGGTGAAAGTACGACTTATGCCCAAATGCGTCCTCTTGCTTTATAAAGAGGTGCCTTAGCAGAAGGCCCACAGGCTTGGACGGCCAGAGGTATTGATTGAGTGTTTGGAGGACATTGTGACAATGAATCCCAGTGCCTCAGTCAACTTTAATGAACACGACGGATTTTAGGCCGGTTTGGTCTTCGGACTTGCAACCCTCCAGTTCTGAGAGTGTTGCCTTTGCCAATTGAGCTACAGCTGCTCATGTAATATTTATAACAGAAATTACTTGAAAATTTTGTAGATTGTTTATCAGATTACCCTCTCCTTGTTTTAAAAGTAAAACACGTTCTAAGAAAACACAAAAATTCTAGAGGCTACTTTTTAATGGTATCTAAAATGAGACGTTGGACATTAAAGGGTTATACAAGGGTTGGAACTTTAATAGTGGCAACTATTTATTTACACGGAATACAAAAGCGATTCATGTCACATTGTTCATGTAAGTTGTCATTCATGTAAGTTGTCAGCATTGTGTATCACCCGTTTCTAACGATGTGGAAGTGGCAGAACACCTATAGCAGCGCCTGTTCTGTTAATAGTTCGAATGGACCGGTCTATTGCCACCAGAATCTCTGGAACAGTTCTGAAGCGAATGCCTCGAAGTGGTCATGCAGAATGATAAGGGCGTTCTGCAGATGAGCAGAATTGTTCTCATGCTTAGGCTATCCTCCAGAATGTGCAGCACAGTCATATGCGGTAACCCTGTCATTCGGAACAGCTCATGAATCTTTTGGTATCGATCACTGTCCATTAGTACGGCAACAGCATGCACTTCTGCATCGCTGACACTAGGACGACTTTGCGGATGCATATATCCCACATTTTGGCGTCCTTCATTGAAGGCTTTTACCCATCTTGCTACAGTTCTGTAAGCAATGCAGAATCCCCGCAAGACTCTCGGAACCCTAGATGACATTGTGATGTACGACCTCTTGCACATTGATCTTTTATCCATTTTTGTTGTTCTTGTTTTGAAAACATTTTAACAACGCTTACTTTAGATCGCAAGCTAATACAAGGATAAGTTTTTCGAGTCACTCCGCATTTATATGACGTAGAAAGGACGAGTCTTTTTGCTGAGAGGTAAGATAGGCATATCGCTTACGTGCGGTATACGCACCTTCCCACCAAGTTCCAACCCTCTTATATCTTAAACATATTAATTTCCAAATCCCGATATGATATTATCTGGCGAATAAAGTTGACTTAGTTTGGCGTGAAAATCATGGATGTGTAGAAATTTATCGCTCTTTCATATAAGGCGGATTAGTGTTTAGTTACGAATATTATAATTGCTAATATATTTTCACCTTACCCTACGATTAATCTATTTAGAATACCACCCTTTGTTTCAGAATTATAAAAAATAACCCAATTGATCTTTATTTTGAAATAAAGGGATACAAAGTTTATAATTAGAATTGCTATATTTAGTTGTACATTATTAAATGCAAAGCATACAAGAGAGGGAGTTAGAGGATAAAATAAAAAACAGAAAAACACAGCCCATAAAAGGCTAATACTTGAAAAAGGAAAACAATACGTTTTATAAACTTTTAAATTGTAACATGCAAAGTCGAGAAGAGTAATAAAATATAATCTTTTTTCAAATTTTTCCTTAAAATAGGATATCAAAATAATGTTAAAAGAGCTAATATAAATTAACATTTAATATTTAGTATTAATGTATTATTAAATAGTAATTATTATGTAAATTAAATAGCGATTAATAACAGTTAATATGTCTCGTTTATAATACAATATAATTACCACGACATAAATATAGCCATACGTAAAAAATCGCCACAGGGATTCTATATTACAGTTGTTTCATATATTTACACAGAGAATTTGATTGAGCAGTTGATACATCTTATAATTTCTAGAATTAAATGTAAAATCTCCAAATATAAAAAGTCGCATAAGGAGTTCTTTAAGGGATCTGTAGCAAGAAACAAAGTTTGGTTATACTGGGAATAAACCAAATGACATGCTACGTAATTAAAATACCTATTTGAGATCTGAGAAATAGATTACTAAATTGTTGTCTGAAATAACATTGATAAATATTAATAGAACAGTAATAAAAGCTTAGCATAATATTTATTATAGGATGTAGCATTTAATCCATAGGCTATATGGGAGTTTCTTGAGAGTACGACTCTTTTGTTATGCTAAATTTATGATTTAAAATAGTAAGATCAACTAGAGATTTTGTTGATAGAGATTTAAATGATACATTCTACATAATTTAAAAGAAGATGCTTAAAATTATCAATATTAAGATTTTTACTTTGACTTAAAAAGGAATTTGTATCGCTAATAATTGTAGTAAAACCAAAGGAAACAAAAATAGAAAGTTTATAGATTGTATTTACATACAATCACGTGAGAATATACCGCTGTCGTAGGAGGAAATTTTTAAGTGCAAATAATGCTTGTAAGACTGACGTCATGACAAATTAGGAAGTAATTTCTTCACTGCATGACATTAAAAATTGTAACAAGAGTTAAAGCTAAGAGAACGTGAATGTTGGCATCTACTTGTAAAAATAGCTTTTAAGGAGACAAAGGAATTTTCAAATGACAGATGATTAGAGCAGAAATAGGAAATGTTATTGGTCTTAAAAGAATCAAACTTTGTTTCTGTTGGTTCTCATTTCCCTTGGTATAGGAAAGCTTATACTAGGTCTAGAGCCCGTCGTAAAATGTGACTGGTCCATGGCTAAGCGTAATGTACAGTTTCACTTGAACAAGGAACCATGAAGGCTGAAGACTGACTAAACAGGAAGAAGGGGTGTGTCTGTCAACTTGATGAGTATTGCTAGGGTAAAAGAACGGGCAGTACTAAAGAATAGGGTTCCCCTTGGCAAATTTGGCGAAATTATTGGCAATGTTTACTAAAACACAAAGGTATTCCTTCCGAACATTGTATACCCTGGTTTTTGGGCGACTTTAATGGCTGTATCCCAGTGTACGGTACGCTATTTTGGCGATTTTTTGGCGTATTTTTGGCGCCATTTCTCGGGCGATACTTATTTTCTCCTTGTCAACTTCACCCTTTCTCTCCCGTTAAAAGATGGTAACCTCGTTCTCTCCTTTGGTTTGTGAGCGTTATCGGATCCTCTTTGAAGTAACTTGCGCAATAAATGATGTGATGTCATGATGATCTAATTCTTGTTTGATCCAATTATATTAAAAGTTGTAGGAGGTAAGTTTGAATTTCAACACTTTTTGCCGTTAATTTAACGGTTTTGCAGCTTGCTACATTTCAATCTGTTTTTCACCAGTGGAGTGGTTAAGTTCTGCATTCTCTTCAATCGTATTTATTTCAAAAATTTTATTTGTTCTAATTTTATAGTATTTAAATTTCTTAATTAGTATTTGTTTTTAATTTTATAGTATTTAAATTTTTGTAATTTCTATTTGGCTTTAAGTTTTAATTTCTGGTTTTTAAAATTTTAAGTATAATGGCTTCGCGGAGTCGTGTTTCGCCAATAGTCGCCAAAAACAACATGGCGGACAAGGAGCGTACCGTTCACTGGAAATTAACCCCGGGCATTTAAGGGCAATTAATACCTCAACAGTTTAGAAGGCCAGCAGCTCCAAATTATTAAAAATCAGCCATAATGAACAGTTCATGTTTCATTATAGCTATTTTTTAAGAATTCAGGAGCATTTAATATATAAGCAATGGGTTCCACAAGGAGGACTGGATAACAATATAATATAAATCAAAATATAGATACAGATTGTTTGGAAACGAAGAGATCGGGAGAAAATGTTAGGCTACCACGCTCAGAGCTTTATCGCCAAGTTGGCGGGAGCACCAGGTCCTTCAGACAACCCAGAGAACGACTTAGCTCAAGTAGTTTCTCGGAATTTAGAAGCAAGGATCAAGCAGAAGACCAACTAGACTTGGCCTGCCGCCTCTAGAGATACCGTTTGGGAACTTTGAGAACGCTAAGACCATAAACAAAACTTTTCCATTATCTCGGCGTAGGCAATAAAGTCGCCAATAATGATGCAACCAACGCCAAACGGAATATCGCCGATGGTAACCTTTAGCCAAAACGTTTTCAAAGCAAGTCACTACCATCTTTTTTTATTGGTCACGTCTTTTACTTAATACAAAATATTAACGCAAAAAGCAATGAAAATTTGGAATTTGTCCAAAACAGAGGAAGAAGCAGTCAGATTCTTTCGAGAGAAAGGCATTTTTGCTGAAATCGCAACTTGTGATAAGAATCAGGAAATAAATTGCATTTCAGAGATGAAATTCAATGACGCTGCAACCTTTCATCTTGTAGCTGCAAAAGAAGTATTCTTAAATGCACATGGTTTTAGTAATCGAAACTGAGCTTTTTAAAGTGTTATTTTTTATTTAGTTAAATTTTTTTGAATAATTTATCAACTTTTTTTGTGTATGTTGTGTGTTGTGGCCAATAAAGTATGCTCGGTGTGATTTGTTCCGGCGACTGTGTGATGTCGCCAAAAAAGTCTACTTGGCGAGATTTGGAATGGTATAATAAGGCGATTGCACACAGTAGGGAAAATCTCAATTTATGACAATTCTGGCTTTAGTTTCAAACGGAAAGGCAGTTTATTGTTTGTCTATTGGCTGTTGTAAACCTGAAAATGAATGGGAAGGGAATTATAGTAGTTCGTGGCGTTGCGACAAATTGCTCTATGGAAAAGTACTCCATAAACCTATTTTGTCAAAGAACAAGGACATCTTGTAATCTTGTAAACCTACGGTTGCGTCTTTGCCAACTGATCTATCGCTGCTCTATGAATATTCTTCATAATAAAATGATTTTTTTAATGGAATAATTGTTTTACTTCTTTGAAACTTGTTACATTTTCACTAAAAATAGTTAGTCAAACATCCTTATTTTTAAAATTAATTTTTTTTTTATTCCTGACGTTTTTAATATTAAACCAGTCACTTCAAAATGTTCCAGATGTATTACTTTTCTCCTAGTTTCTGTAGTATTTTTGGACCTGTCAATGGGCTTGTCATATAACAAGGTATGTTTTTTAAATTTTAAAGTATTTTCTTAAGTTACAGAGAGTTTAATACCACAAAACAACGAAAAAAATCGTTAAAAGTTTGTAGAGTTTGAAACAATTGTCGTACAAAAACTGTACTTCATACGTAAAGTCGTTACTCATTTTTGTTTCTTTATAAATACTGAAAATCTAATGAAAATATGGAAGTAATCGGATAAAATGCATGGCAGGAGAAACATTTTTAATACATTTTGTTGAAATACTCAAAATTTATGAAAAAAATCTTGTGTTTAAGTCAAAAATGTTTTCTAATAGATTTTAGTGTCATATTTTATGTAACAAAATTATTTATGGTAAAAAAGTTAGTGTAAAATATTGAATATTTAAAAAAAATGAGACTCAAGGTCCCTTGTGCCTTTAATGGACTAATATTTTAATAATATCAGGTTTGTTACTGCAAAATTCCTTCGAGTTTAAACAATACCTCTGGAGTTAGCAGGTCATGTCTAGAGGTGTTCCACTTGGTAGTTGTCATAACATTCCATTTCCTTAATTTTAATTTTGTTCCATTTAGTTTCCATTAATTCTCTAAGCTTCCCTTAAAAATTCTCTGTTTGTAACTTTCCTGCCATGCTCCCAATTATCACGTTGGTGGGGCTAAAAACCTATTTTTTTATCGCATAAGCCGCTCTGGATATTCAATCAGATGACATCACACATACCAGGAGCGTCATTTGGCTTTATCCTTGGCGACGCTGCATTGTAATAGTTTAATAAATTCGCCCTTTTCATGAAATGACATATCCCCACTCCACACACTGGCATGTTTTAGTACTGCGCTTGGCGGTCTTCCACCGTGCCGCCAGACCACTGGAATGTTGATGAGTTTTCCAGCCATCAGTAGTGGCCAGCCGTTTCAGCCCTGGTGATGCAAGAGATACTATTCACTCACTTAGACTTGATTTTGCACTTAGACTCCACTTGCTTCCCAGACTGGCGGTTCTCATCCGAACAGACAGGATGGAGGAGAGAAAGAGACCTGGATCCCGAAACGAGAAGAGGAGCTTCGAGTTCCATCCTCCATAATCGTCTTATCCTTTTTAGTCCATTTTTGTTTTCTCCTTTTTATTAATTTTTATCTTAAAAAAATTCAATCAATTGTCTTCTACTAATTTTTTTAAATTTTATATTAATATCAATAAAATCCATTAATTTAATAACTTTTCCTCTCTTTATTTTTAATGCCTATTGTGTTTTTTACTTTAAGATTTAAATGTAAGTTGGTGAAAAGCCAAATTCAATTTATATATTAAATATCGGGTTAAGGACATAACGCGTATTACCACTATACGTCACCCACTTAAGTAATATATTTTTTATTGTCTTTTCTATGGGTTTTTTTTTCAGGTACAAACCTTTTTATGTTTTGCTCGACTCCTAGTTCCCCATAGAAACCCCATTTCCACAGAAAACACCATATCAGAGTAGTAGTTTCCAAATTACAAGGATATACATTAAATAAGCACATTTTAATTAAAGGTGCAACCTCAATACGATATCTCATGCATCTAAATGTTTAATTATCAAGAATTACTGAGATTGAAATCAAATACTCTGGTTGCAGCAGATATACCGAACAACACAATACATAAAACAACATACATTTGTTTAAAGTAAAATACTAGTTATTTAACTTAGTTATTTATTATATGTGTTAATGATCTAATAGTTTACATTGGAACAATTATTTAAAAAAATTAATAAGTAGGTCAACCACTTTGAAATGATGGATGTCACACAGCAAACGCTTGAAATTTATTTACAGCAAATAATTCCCATTTTGATGATTTTCCAGCATATAATAGAACTCAATGATCTTTCAGTAGTGTACAATAAGGCTAAACGCCTAAAGTAGGCCTAATAATAAAATAATAAAAGGCCTAAAATAGTTGACTTTAAAAACTCCTTTAAGCTAATTTTAGAATCTTCCAGATATTCGTCCAATACAATTCTCTAGGCCTTGAACTCTAATCCTGAAATTTTTATCATTGAAGATAAATAATAGCTAACAACGAGGAAAAAAACAACTGAAAGAGGGAACGAACAACAAAAAAAAAAAAATTAAAGCAACTGAATAAACTGGACGGGTTTTCTTCTTTTATAGTCTCACCATTTAGAGAAAACTGCAAAATGCATCGAAATTATTTCAATTAAAATTTTTTCATTTTTAGAAAGTGTTAATACATTGTATGCAGGACAAGTAGTAGTACGTTTTCTGACGATTGATACTGGAACGCGGGACACGTACTAGTACGTTTTCTAACTTTGATAGTTGAGCGCGTAACCAGCACAACACCTCTCATCAGTTGCTTCGCGTTGTGGAACTCGCTAGCGAGGGATTACAATCACGTAAGCCAACTGGTGCACTCTTCTTAGACATCGCAAAGGCTTTCGACCGCATCTCGCATGTAGGCCTCATTTACAAACTAATCCAGCTCAATATGCCTGATGCTTTAATACATTTCTTACACAATTACCTTTGTGATCGTCATTTCACCGTCCGCATACAAAACACTTTCTCCACTTTAAAATCAATAACAGCAGGTGTTCAACAAGGCTCCATCTTAGGTCCCACCCTGTTTAATATTTATATTAATGATATTCCTAGAAATGATTATACTTCTCTAGCCTTGTATGCGGATGACACGGCTATAATTGCTTCAGCCCCACACGTTAACTCTGTTGCTAGTTACATTCAGTCACACCTGGACACTCTGGAAGATTGGTTTACTAAATGGAAAATTAAAGTCAACCCCTCTAAATGTAATGCTATTTATTTTACTCGTACTTACAAAACTCCCCCTAGATTATATCTACTCGACGAGGCAATTAACTGGGAAAACTCTGTAAAATATTTAGGTGTAATATTAGATAAAAAACTAACCTGGCGTCCTCACATAACGGAAGTCAAAAATAAAATGATAGGAAAATTAGAAAATTTAAAAATGCTTCTTAATAGTAAACACTTAAGTAATAAAAATAAAATTCTTTTATATAAAACAATAGTTCTTCCTACCGCTCTTTACGCAGCTCCGGTCTGGTCGTTTGCCGCGAAGTCTAATATGAATTTAATTGAAAGAGAGTACAAAATAAATTCATGAGGCGAGTTAGAGGCGCACATCGATATTTATCCAATGAAGTAATAAGACGTGATTTCAATATGTTAACGTTCAAACAGTCTTGTATTAAATCATCCCAAAATTTTTACAATAGCCTCAATAGTATTCCAAATGAAATAATAGCCGAACTTCCGGATTACGATCACTACAGCCCTTCTAAGAAACGCAGGCCTCGCACCGCACTGATCTCCTGACAATAGATAATCTACCTTAATCTTTTCCTCTCGGTGCTTATTACTTCATCCCCTTCCCTTTTATGTTGTTATGTAAATGTGATGTGTTGTGATGTGGAAAAAAAAATATAAAATAATAAAAATGAAAATAAAAATTATAAAATAATAAAAATAAATAAAAATATTTATGTGTATTTTTTATTATGGAGCAGAAATTGTACCTAACTGTGTTTGATGTTTGATGTTATTTGATCGTAAGACTCCATCTAGTGTAAAACCTAAAAGTGCCTACTAATTATTTTTTTTTTCTTTCAGGGTATTAATACTTTCTGCTTAGTATTTTGCAGGTTCAAGACTACAACCACCAGCCCTTACGATTTCTCTTACCCACCTTTTAATGACCGGCATCTAAATTACTCCTTTCTAAATTTAAAATTATATTTTTCTTAACAGAGCTCACCTCGCTTACTTCTTACCTTTAGATCGGGGATAAGGCCTTCTGGCTAAGGAGCCCCATAACCGCCCGTAATTATAGGGGAGGCTGATAGTTGAGCGCGGGTCACGTACTAGTTCGGGTTAGTGTAACAACATGGTTTGTGGGTACAAAAATAACGGTACAGACAGGAAAACGAAGCTGAACGTCCTTGTCTACTACATAGATTCTGGAAAAATTTAGACAAGTAAAAACTAGTTTTTACATCAGTCGATGCGGAACAACAGAATGGGAAAAAATTAAAATTATATACTACTATTTCTTATTGATTTTTCATATTTACGATACTATTATAAATTTATCCACTTAAAAATATATTTTTTATATATTTTTAGTGGATAAATTTGCTGTAAATAAATTTCAAGCGTTTGCTGTGCGACATCCATCATTTCAAAGTGGTTGACCTGCTTATTAATTTTTTTAAAATAAATGTTCCAATATAAACTATTAGATCATTAACACATATAATAAATAACTAAGTTAAATAATTAGTATTTTACTTTAAACAAATTTATGTTGTTTTATGCATTGTGTTGTTCGGTATATCTGCTGCAACCAGAGTATTTGGGATCAATCTCAGTAATTCTTGATAATTAAACATTTAAATACATGGGCTAGCTGATTGAGGTTGCACCTTTAATTAAAATGTGCTTATTTAATGTATATCCTTGTAATAAAAATCTTATGGTTGTTATTTATATATTTTATTTCTATATTTGTTTATATATTTCAACATAAAATACGAAAAGTTGGTTAAAAAATTAAATAATTTTCGAACTATTGAGATTTAACTGAATAACTAAATTTAGGCTCAAACGCCCGCTCCCGGTACAATTCCGCTGCGAAATGGACCCTCACACAATGTGTTAAAGTAAGAAAAGCTTTCTTTTTTGTTTGAAATAAAACTTTCGGATCAACATGTAAAATTGATTAACGTAAAAATAATTTCAAATACCTTTTGTCGATGTAGGTTGTAAAAAAGTTGTCATGCATTCCTTTCTTTCAAATGAATTACTTATACATTATTTACGACCGTATAATATTGAATCCTACTTTAACTTATTGCTTCAAAACCACTAATAGTTTTTATAACCGTAAGTCAATAGGAGAACGTATTTCTCCTTGGGGTCGAGGTTAATGGCTGTAGAGAGTACCTTGAAATGCAATACTCTAAACTTCGAAAGGAATATTGTAAATATATAATGCGCAAATAACACTAAACCTTAGAAAATCTTTCGACTTACGTATCTAAGTGCTTTCATAATTACGCAGTAAGAGTAGTATGTTTTGTAGAACAATTATTCCCGTTGAGGAAAAGCTTGTTGTTGTTTCTCATGCCTCATGGACAAACCAAGCCCGATTGAACATGCAGACTGTCATATTAAGACCATGGGGTGAGCCTTTCGTTTTAATGAGCACCATTAAGGTGAAAAGACGACTTCGCTCGAGTGGGTCCTCGTAATTTTGAATCAGGGGACAAGCAGAAGACCCACAGACTTGGCTTGCCACCCCAGAGGTATTGATTGAAGGATATTGCGAACTCGAACCTATTTTAAATGCTCCAGTCATCTTTAACGAAAATGGCGAATCTTACACCAGCTTGGGTTCCGAACCCACAACTTCTCAGTTACGATATCATTGCCTTTGCCGACTGAGCTACCGGGGGCTAGAGGAAAAGCCTTCTTTTCTAGAGCGGACACCTTGAAAATGACGCATGCAAAACGAGTGCATTGTTTTAAAGCATGGCATGAGAGGAATATGTATACATATATGTTCTTTTAAAAAGACTTGTGTTGGAGGACACCAGACCTATTGTTTAAGGACAATTCAGACGACTTCGAGCAGTGGGATTTGAGCCCACGTATTCCGGTACTGAACAACAACGCCCTACCCATTTAGCATTAATTCAGCCAAAAATAATTTGGACAAAACGAGATTGGAAATTTTGGTTTAAAATATAACAATTAAACATAACAATGAAATCGGAAAAGAAAGTTTAAAATTTTTCGATAGATAGACATTCACTTATTTAAATTTTCTGCGGAAGAGAAATATCTGATCGAAATAGAAGAACTCAAGGCGGTTTATTGGAGTTAGAATTTGGAGTTAGGATCAGAAGGGGAATGATATAAATTTCTAACCTTGAAAGTGAATCCGTATTTCTGTAAAACTGCCTGAAAAACATTGTATACATTCTCAATAAAGAGAGCTAACTCCATGCATTTTTGTCTACTATGCGATTTTAAAATTGGAGTTCAAAATGTATGATTTCAAAATCCTCACTTGCGATTTAAAAGCTAGAATTGCCTAATCTATTGATTTTTGGCTAAATATGACATACTTTTTAACGTATGTAAATTTGCAGGTTTACTTTGCAATTATTAGAAATCGCTAGGAAAAATAGAAAATTATTTACTGTAGGAAAAACGTTTTATATTCTAATTTTACAAAGAACAGAACAATCTTGAATTAGATCGTAATCGACTGGTTCAACTATATCATGAAATCCTTAATCTTTTGTCTGATTTTTTACTAAAACTTGAGCAATGATCAAAATCTCGAGGTTGAAGATTTAGATGATTAGGATACTTTCCTTATACTATGTATATCAGAAAGTAAAAAGATAAACCTGCATATTTAGATACATTCAGTTAAAAAGGTTTGTACAAGTACCTGTACATTCACTTAACAAGACAATGTCGCACAAAAATTAAATATTTTTTTTATGTTCATGTAAGAACCCCACAAAACGAGTTCAATGTGGATACATCCCTTATGCTATATAACTAAAGGTCTTATCAGCCGTCAAGAGTACGTATTAAGATAGCACCAATCTTGTAATGAACTTACAACGCAAACACCTGTATTCGTTCTCAAAGAGGAAATACAGTAAAATACACCCAATGGAATTAAAGGTAAATGCCTTATATTTAAACTAAAACATTTATTATGTAAATTATTTACAGATTAATACAAGACTTGATTAAGATATGACATGACCTGCAATTATTTGGTTTTTATACTCATCTATATTCTTGAAATAGTATTCCTTAACTGCTATGAGACCCAAGTAATAATTATGAATATTATGTCGGTTTAACTCCAGTAATTACAGGGAAGCAGGCCGGGGCTGTAAGCAGACTGACCGTCGGGGCTAGCATGCGGGTGTAAAGGGTCGTTTGATGGACGTCGGTGCTGTCATAGCTATAGTTACTTTGCTGGACGTCGGTGCTGGTGTGCCTGTCGTACGGATGCGGGATTGGGAATAGATTGCGGGACACGGCTCTCTGGCCTGTTTACGGGATTCTATATGCACCCATTCTCTATGCACCTCCGACCTCGATTCCTTCTCCAAATTTTTTCCACCACTTTGCACCTCGGTTCAACGCTCCCTTTTTTTCTCTTTCCCAATCACTTTTTAGTGAAATTTTCTCACATCTGCACGCCCTTCGGGAGTGCAGGTGGGATCATTAAAATGTCCCCTTAGGTGAAAGTTGACATTATTGCTTAGCCCCTGCCCCCATATCTCACGGCTACATCCCTGCCTGGGCTTAACTTTACACTTGTGCCACTCCATCAGCTATAAATCCTCCGCAGGGGTCCCCGTTAAAACTCGAAGTCAACAACTGCATCTACATTTTTCTTATAAATTTAGTCCACAACTGTGTATGCACGAGGAGACCATCGTGAGAAAGTACATCGGTACAAGCATATTTAGTTTAGGATTCCTTTTCCGCTGAAGAATACGGGGTTTTTTCAAGTGATATCGAAAAATTTTCAACCGATTCAAGGCTTCATCCCTAATCGACCTGAAATAAAATAAATCGATTGAAAAATTTTCGCCGTAACACAGGAAATCTGCACATTCTTAAAAGGGATTATAAACTAACGCATACATTTTAACGTGCGATAAAAAATTAAATATTATTTATCTTCATGTAAGGACCCCACAAAACGAATTCAATGTGAATCCATCCCTTATGTTATATAAATAAAAATCTTATCAGCCGTCATAAGTACATGTTAAAACAACAGCAGATTCAGGTTAGGATTCATGTTTCGATGATAAATACGGGGTTTTTTCAAGTGATATCGAAAAATTTTCAACCGATTAAAGCCTTCATCCGAAATTGAACTGAAATAAAATAAATCGATTGAAATTTTTTCGCTGTAACACAGGAAATCTGCACATTCTTAAAAGGGATTTTAATTAAACTAACGTGTACATTTAAACTAGCGATAAAGTCTTAAGTCAACAAAAATTCCTTACAGACTCTACCTCTTCTAAGAAAGAAGCAGAGCTTACCGAGAAGATTATTTCTTCTAAGGTAAGATCTTAAACCTCAGACATTATAAAAGTTACCTGATTCTTGCTAAAAAGGCATTTTATCTTCTATGAAAAAGACAAATATTACTAAGAAACAATAAACTTATATCTGCACATGGGTGAATTTCAAGAACCATTAAACATATTATATTAATGCACCTCTTCATCTTAGATAGCGATTTTCCAGTATGATTATATAACCTCAATGGAATTTAAATATTTTATTCATTTCCCAAAGACAAATAGCCTTTTCACAGTCTACGGAACATTAATCACACTCTACAACCCATTTCGTCCCATATGATACGTCAATACGACGCCCACAAAAGTATATTTTTAGCTGGAAAATTTCATTCGGATCTAAGTTACGAGAAAAACAAAAAGGCTTCATTTCTGTTTTCTGCGTCAATATCTTTGGGAGTAATTCTATTTGGGAGCAGAGCATTTCCGACGAAATATCCAACTTATTTCCCAAAATACGTTAACCGTGTTCCAACTTCAATTGTGGTTCATGTATAAGAAATCCATATATCGTATTCCGTAGGGAAACACAGACCGATGTGAGCTACTTGGAAGGTTGTCAAATCAAATTAAAGATTCGTAATTTGTGCTCGATGAGAAATGATGGGAGAAATCAAAGATACGGGTTTTTATCGCAATAATTCACTCCGAAGATTGTGGTTAAAATAATGGAATGGCTTTTTTCTGGTTATTTATAGAAGAAGGATGACGGTGAATGTTTTATCACAATGGCATGTTAAATAAAAGAGATGAAAGTAATAAAAGATGATTTTTGTTAGAGGAACTAATATTTCATCTTTGTCTAGTCTGTTTTGGCTTGATTTGGAGCACTATGGTCTACTGTTTTGCTCACAAAGGGAAATAAGACCGAGACCTAATGCTTAAAGTCGATTCCGAATATCCATACCAGCAGCGGGATTCGAACCCGCGATCGCCGGTACTGAAAAGCAGCGGTCACCATTCGGGCATTGTTCGTCCTTTTTCTGGTCTATTCAGAGGATTTAAGAAAGCAAGAATTGAAGTAATCTTCATTTTTAAATATATTTTAGGTATTTTTAAGTACATAAAATATAGAGTTTTAACGATCCTGGACTCGAAATATTATTTAATGTTTAAATTATAATAACTTTGTAACTATTTGTTTTCTTTTGTTGCATGCTTATACTATAATTACTAAGCATAAAATCACTTTCTTAAACTTACAATTAAAAAGATTAAAAACTTAAAATTTTAAATAGGTTTTAGTTTAATTTGGTAATTTACGTTTGAATAGGTCTTTTAAATTCTTTTTTCTTTCTGCGTAGAGAAGAGTAAAAATATTGGATTTTTTGAGTAATTTTGTGGGCAATTATTATGAAAACTACTGCTTTTAATTAAAACTCCGAAAGACAAACCAAAAAAAAAAATACGTAAAATGATATCTGTGCAATATTCCAATTAAGTACTTTAAATAGAATAAGATATATGAATTGAAATTTGATAAATTTTGGAAAAGGTATTCTGAGATTGATATAGTTTGGTTTGGAGTGCTTCGGTCTACTTTTTGCAACAAGAGGGCTAATGAGATATAAATAAATGAGACATCTTTGTGAAGTCAGAATATTTACAGTATTCAGGAGTTCTTCACATATTTTTAAAATAATCATTTAAACCTTTTTATCCATTTCTTCACATTGAAAATCAAAGACAAAGAAAAATCATACCCACTTACTCTCCGCTTATATACTTCAGTCATCTTTAAAACTTATTTCATGAGCATATTTATCGAAGAATTTTTTTACCATTTTATTTAGGGAGCACTGTACAGGCAGTTAACATAACTTCTGGGGCAACACACACATACAAAGTGACTCTTCGTGATTTAGAAGCAGGGACCAAGATGGAGACCCGCAGGCTTGATCTGCCACCCCGAAAGGTATCGTTGAGAACCTGGAGGACTTTTCAAATACCCCAGGTGCCATTAATGAACAAGGCTGGCTAAATCCCAGAATTCGCAACTCTCCAAGTTATGAGATCGCTGCCTTTGCCGACCGAATAACACGGTTCTAATGTATATATGTATGCAATGATATTTTAACCAAAGAAACCAACTTAATTATAATTACATTCTAAAACAAATTTCTGGTGATTTTATCCATAAATTGACCACCTTCGGCGACAGTTTATTGTTTTCCTTTTAATTCTGGTAACCTCTGGCGAAAAACTTTTGATTCTCTTTTAATTCTGTTAAGCTTTGACGACCACGATAACACCAACTTACTTTCTGCTTAGCTTAACTTTTCGTATATAACTACTAATATTATATAACTAACCTTATATAAGTTTCAGCTGTTAAAGTCCCCACGTGGTATACTCTGATAATTTTCTGATATGCTGGGTATCTTTAAGCTGTTAAAATCTTTTTCATTTCTTCTTGACCTACAGCCCTTCCTACTTTCATCTGTAATGGACCAGCGGTAATAACTTTGTTGATGCAAGCAACTGCTGGAAATTTTCCTCCATCGCTTTTGTCACTGACCCTAAACTCACTCTCCTGATACTAAGAATTGTTGTGTGTACCATTTTGAAATGATTGATGTCACACAGCAAATTCTTGAGATTTATTTACAGCAAAAATTCACCATTTGATGATTTTCCAGCATATAATAGAACTCAGTGATCTATCAGTAGTGTATAACACAAGGCTAAGTCTTTCATAGAGGCCAGAGTCACAGTAGTTACTTTAAAAATTTCGCCAAACTAACTTTAGAATCTTCCAGAGAGTCATCCCATTCAAATCTCTAGGCCTTGAACTCTAATCCTGAAATTTCTTTCATTGACTATAAATAATAGCAATAAACGAGGAAAATAATATCTAAAATAGGGAACTAACAAGAAAAAAGCAACTCAAACTGGACGGGCTTTCTCCTTTTATAATCTCACCATCTAGCGAGAAAATCTTCAAAAGGATCCGACAGTATTCTAAACAGTCCGCAATGTCGGAAAGTTGGAGCAAATTTTGGTAGCTCCTGGCGAAATATAGTCAACTTGGCGACAATGAGTTTCCGAATGTTACGAAATTGGCGATATCTCGACAAATAATGGAATTAATCATTTCCCACTAAATAGAAAGAAGCTCCTCCAATTCTTCATTTTCCACTGTATGGCGACTAAAATTTCAGTGCAACTATAACTGAATGCGCTTTACAGCAATTTAAATCCCACTTCATAAATATTTTATATTTATAGCATATACACAAAACGGTGTTGCAGAATAATTTATACACAGTAGTAAATTAATGCATAACAGTATATACTTTATTGATAATTTGTATGAACTGTATAAAACTATTTATGTATGCATTTTTATAAAAGAAACCTCCCATATAAAAGGTAAAGGGTCATTAAAATAATTTTGAAACCACAAAGTAGTTAATCATTCCTGAAAAAGACGAACCTTAAAATCTTTATTTTTATAGAATACTAAGAAAAATTATATATTTTGCTAAAATTAATTAATGATGAAAGTGTATTTATAGCTTTTTGGAGTAGGTAGGTTCGTCATTATTTTATCCTTTCATAAAATTATCAATGCAGGAAAGATGAGAAAAATAAGTTTGCATTCTCGGGAGAATATTGAGAAAATTTGAGATATTTTTCTATTTGAAAAGCAAAATTATTCAGTTGCTAACTGGACTGTTATTTTAATGATCAAAATGATAAATTAATGAGTTAATGCTGAAATGTGCAGTATTTGGTATTATCTACGGATTAATTAGATCTTCAAACAAAATGACATTTAGCTAAAATAAAGAGAAGAATATTTTTTTTTATTATATCTCCCGAAATTACCGGAAAATCTCTGGAACGAGAAACTATAGAGCAATTATTTTTCTTTAGCTTTATTTATATTTTTAGAGCTTTTATTTAGATTTTCTTTCTTTATTTTGAGGGAATATTTATTAGATTAATTTCGGCAATTCAAGGTTGAATTCCAGTTGTAATGTTTCTTTTAATTAAAAAAAACAGGGATAGGATAAAGAGCTTACATTACTAGAAAATATAGTGCATATCTAATTTACTAAGTACATAACCCGTTTCTGATACGGAAAAATCTCCTCTTTTTCCATAAAAGTGACTTTGCGACATGATTTCATCATGGAATTATTGTCATTAATCATTTAATGTATACTTAAATAAAGTAGGAAATAAAAATCTTGAAATTTTTAACTAATTTATGATAAAATAATTTATCCGCATAAAAGTGAAAACTTTTGTTTTACGGTTGTTAGGATTAGTTTCGATTTTTACTTAATTTAATGATAGGGAACTTACACAAAAATATTTACACAAAAGTTTGATTTTTAATCTCGATGTCTGCTTAAAAAAGAAAAAGTAGATTTGTCTTGAACCGCTTTTGTGTATATGTATAATTTTTCGAACGCTATAGTCTAATTTTTTTATCTAAGGAGATCTCGACCTACGGCTTAAAGCCGATTCTGGCTTTCAGCAGTGGATTCTAAACAGCTACGAACGTCCATGATAGAAGAGGAATTCGAACCCACGATTTCGGTACTGTAGGTGAGTGCTTTACCTATACGGCGATATATGCATGTAATATTAAAATTCTAAAACACATGCTCATTGCCTGGCACCTTTAAATTTAGAATCTCAGTCCCTTTAATTCATTTTTTACCGCGCATTGTGACATACTACTTTCTAGAATAAACTAGAATTAATTAAAGAAAAGTGATTGGTTACCGAAATGAAATCATTTCCAGAGCCACGCTCCTTCCATAAGTTCCTAAAAATGTCTAGAAAACAGCTTTTCCTTTGAGAACGCGATGTAATATATCATCAAATATTTTCTGTTTTGTGTTCTTTTTCGGTACGGGGATTCATGTGTTATCTGGTGTTCTAAATAAAATATGTTTTTTGTAAGTCTGCATCAATCAACTCGGCTACATTATTCTACAGTATTTTTAAATTACTTGGATGTTATATTAAGTTATTTAATGCACGTTCACCTTATGCAGGGTGCATAGTAAAGTCCTCAACCACTCTTTTTCTCCACACTTGTTGGCCATAGACATGTACTTCCAATTGAAAAATATTTCAAATAAGAAACATTTTATGGCATTTTAAAATTTAAAAATTAAAGTCTTAAATTTCATATGTTAATCCATTCTCTAACATTATGTTTCGTAAAATCTGGAAGCTTAACAAAAACAGTTTGACTTTACTTTGACAAAAAATGACTGGGATATTTAAATTTACAATTTGTTCAAATTGATAGGTTTTCTTTCTTTTTTTGAAAGAATATTTTTTAGGTTAATTTCGGCAATTCAAGGTTGAATTCCAATTGTAATGTTTCTTTTAATTAAAAAGGCAGGGTAGGGATAAAGAGCTTATTTTACTACAAAATATAGTGCAAATCTACTTTACTAAACACATCACAGTTTATGATACCCAAATATTTCCTCCTTTTTCGTAAAAGTGACGTTGCGACATGATTTCATCATCGAATTATTGTAATTAATCTTTTAACTTATTCTTCAATAAAGTATAAAAAAACTTATGATATTTTTAATTCATTTATGATAAAATAATTTAATCACATAAATGTGAAAATTTTTGTGCTACGGTTCTTAGGACTAGTTTCGATTTTTACTTAATTTAATGATAGGGAACTTACACAAAATTTTTAACCAAAAGTATAAAAATATAGGTATTATAGTTATCGGAATATTAAATTTTAAGCATTAAAAAAGTCACAAAAGGAACGCTTACCATATTTGAAGCATTTTTTTACAGTGGAAGTGGAAGTTGCAGAGAAAAAGGGCGGTAGAAAATTTTTGCTATGCATCCTGTATTAATCAACACGGTATTGAAAGTTGGGGCCATTGTTAGAATGATAAATTTAATGCTTAGTGTACCGATGTACTTACCCACGAAGGTCAGAACATGCATACACAACAGTGGAAGAAATTTCCAAGAAGAATTTAGGAGCAGCTGTTGACTTCGAATTTTAGTGGGGACCCCTGCGGAGCAGTTATAGATCACGGATTGGCCCAAGTGTAACGATCAAGCCCAGACAGGGATGTGGCCGTGAGATATGGGGGCATTTAAATTAGTTGATTTAAATCATGATTTTACGATGTTCACTCATAATTATATTAAAATTAATGAATAAGTTCGGTTTAATATGTTATAAATTTCCTTAAATTTTATATGTTTTACTATTATAGATACGTCGGCAATAGTCTCAGAGATATTCCTTGGGTTTCAAAATACAGGGAGCAGATGTATAAATTATTTCTAAAATATGAATTACCTAAAGGCTAGATCCAGAAATAAAATGATACTGATGTGGTTGAAATAAAAAAAGAAACTTTTTATTTTTTTAATCTGAAGTTATCGGAGAAGCTTCAAAATGAGCATATGGATCGCAAATGTTTATTAAATTTGTTTTGTTATTTCGACTGTTTTTGTAAAGCAAAATGAGTAAATGTTTTTTCAATCGATTTTGCATTTACATAGCATTTGAATTCAGTCTGAAATCATTATTACCACATTTATACAAAATTTAAAGAAGGGTTATTATGCTTATTAATAACCTAATTACATTTTCAGTAGTTGCGCGTAATCCATGTAGCGAATTGGTTCGTATTTTTCAATGATACGCTTATTATACACTTCTGATTTGAAGAGACTGAAAGAGTTATGATTTTTGTGGGAATTTCTTTTACTTTCTCTATAATTAAGACTAAGTACCATCACATTCTTTGCATGCATGGTCATTAAATTTCAATAACGTCTCAAATGCTTCGCACAAAAAAGGTGAAACTTATAAGGGGGAGATAATCCTTAAACTGAAATATGCTGCTTATGCTATTATTTGTAAATATAATGTGTGCACCTTATATACATCTTGGCTTACTTACGAGAAACTGGCTAACTCACTACACAATAAATTAAATTATTTTATAACATTTAGTGCATTAGTTGAAAAACCAAAGCCTGATTTTTGTATTTTTTATAACATTTTTCATTATTTTTATAACATTTCAGTATTATTAATTATTGAATAGTAAATTCAGCTTTTTTTATGTGCTCCGAATCTCTCAGTGTCTGCTAAGACATCAGCATCACAAATAGTCTTCCAATTAGCTTTGAGTAATAATAGTTTAATTGGTGAACTCTATAGCAAGCGTTACCTGTGTTCCTGTAGTCTTTTAAGTCTCCATAATTACTAGGGTGTTGTTTCTACTCTGTTTTCTTGGGTTTGGATTCTTTCTGTCTGTGCCAAAACATCAGCACTACAAAGGGTCTTCCTATTAACTTTGAGTAATAGTAGTTTATTTGTTACACTCTATAATTAACGATGTGTTTATAAA
This sequence comes from Pardosa pseudoannulata, assembly GCA_032207245.1. Classification (NCBI taxonomy): domain Eukaryota; kingdom Metazoa; phylum Arthropoda; class Arachnida; order Araneae; family Lycosidae; genus Pardosa; species Pardosa pseudoannulata. The sequence continues at coordinate 87,253,163 of CM063506.1, forward strand.
GATCAGTGAGTCTTAACCTATGTGCAGTAATCTCTTTAACTTCTTTATTAATAGAGTATAGTTTCTACTTTGTTTTCTTGGGTTTGAACTTTTTTTGTCTCTGCTAAGGCACTACAAAGGGTCCTTCTATTAACTTTGAGATATAGGAGTTTAACTGGTACACTCTATAATTAACGATGTGCCTATAATGATCAGTGATTCTTAATCTATGTGCAGTATTCTCTTTAGTCTTCGTAATTAATAGAGTGTAGTTTCTACTTTGTTTTCTTGGGTTTGGACTCTTTTTGTCTCTGATATGGTACTACAAAGGGTCTTCCTATTAACTTTGAGCTATGGTAGTTTAATTGGTACATTCTATAAATAACGACGTGTCTATAAAGATCAGTGATTCTTAACCTGTGTGCAGTAATCTCTTTAGTCTTCTTAATTAATAGAGTATAGTTTCTACTTTGTTTTTTTGGATTTGGACTCTTTTTGTCTCTGCTAAGGCACTACAAAGGGTCTTTCTATTAACTTTGAGCTATAGTAGTTTAACTGGTACACTGGTTTAGACATACGATTTCATTTGACCAGTGTTGTTGCCCTAATTAGTCAAATTATTATTAGTCTCATTACCAATGAATACCTAAGCATGACCAGTAATTTCACCTGTGAAGTTTCAATTCATCCATTTTTTTCAATCGAAAATCTATTCCATTGTTATAATGACAGAATGATGTCTTATGAAAGAAGATTAAAGCTAATCAACGATTATTTACTATGTATATCTATCAAAACACTGATTACATTCAGGGTGGTTAGGCCTTGATTTTTTTTTATTTGTATAGGTATTTTGATTATCTTTAAATAATCACGTATGAAATATAGTTTCTTTTCTTTACCAAGTGGAAAAATATATCATTAAATATAATGTCATATTTAGGAAGAAAATCAAATTAAAATATTTTAATCGTTTTCTGAGATTAAATTGTTTTATTCTTTGAAATTCACGAAACTAATGGTGTAAAATATTCAAAAATTAATTAAAATTTTGAAATAAACACAACCTCTTATTTGGAAATCTTAATACTCAGAGAAGTTTTGGCGTAAAGCAATTAGTGTGAAATTAAAATGTTTTATTCGTTTTCTGAGATTAAATTGTTTTATTTTTGAAATTCAGAAACTGAGGGTGTACAATATTCAAAAATTAATTAAAATTTTTAAATAAACACAACCTCTTATTTGGAAACCTTAATACTCAGACAAGTTTTGGCGTAAAGCAACTAGTATGAAATTAAAAATTCTTTAATCGTTTACTGAGACTTAATTATTTTATTTTTGAAATTCAAAAACTAAGGGTGTAAAATATTCAAAAATTAATTTAAATTTTTAAATAAACACAACCTTTTATTGGAAACCTTAATATTCAGACAAGTTTAAAGACATTTTCAGACAAGTAAAGCAACTAGTATGTAATAAAAGGCGTAAATGAGTTCAACATGATATATTCACGAAGCTATATACAAACTGCTATCACAAGATATATAATACATCCGCAATACTTCTAATAATGATCCATTACAAATGTCAGTGCAACGCCCGAAGCGTAATGCATTTCTTGTCAGAAATTTCATTAATGACTCAAATTTCGAAAAGAACCGAAGATCTTTCATATCACAAAGAAGTAATAATTGTGTTATATCGCCCGGGGACCATTCTTGTATAGTTTTTTTTGTTTGCAATTTACCAACAGTCGCGTTCACACTTTATAGAATTGAATAAGATTTGTTAAACTAATAATGAACTTCTTTTCATGTTATATATTCTAAAGTTTCTTTGATGTATGTATAATAGCTTTGTAGTAACATAAAGTTTATGCTTCGTAAGTAAAGAATCATAAATTATATAGATCCATAAGAACAGTTTATATTAGAAACAGTAAATAATTGTATTTATGACATGTATTATACATAAATATGTGTAAATAAATATGAGACAAGAATATATCTAAAATTTATTCCGATGTGTATTTATACTGTAAAAATGTAAAAACATTCCTTTTTTTCTGTGTCATTGAATTAATAAATATAACTGAGAATAAGAAGAAAAAAAGAATTTTTATAAGCATCATGATCAGAGACTGACAAAAGTTGTAAAATCTTAGGAGCCAGGCTCCTAACGATGGTCGAATGGTTAGGGTGCTGGCCTTCGGAACCGAAGTTCGTGGGTTTGAATCCCATTATGGCATGGATGTTCGTAGCCGATTGGAATCGGCTATAAGCAGTAAGTCCCTGTCTCATTAGCCCTCGTGTTGCAAAAAGTAGACCGAAGCACTCCAAAACCAAAATCAAAACCAAACTTAGGAGCCAGGAAAAATTCTTAGGAGCAAATGGCACAATTTCTTTCTTCAACCTAATGGCTTTAACGTGTTCACTTCAGAGAGAAACATGGGCCACTCATAATCAAATAGGATTTTTTCTACGACAGGACAAAGACAAGGGAAATATTTATTTGATTAGATTATGCAACGGAAAATTATATCAGGTAATGTAACTTTAAATCTTAAATTATTAACATTAACAGCGGCTTTGAGTTTTTGCTCTGAAATACCATCTATCGACTTCTCAGGATTAAATTTCTGCAAAGATGGTCCATTTAAGTGTATAAACATTAGGTAATTTAAAGACTTTTTCCTTAAATTTGAACTTAGTTTGCTTTTGATGACATTCATGGTACTGAAACCTCTTTCACAAGAAGATGTTAAAACAGGAATGTTCAGTACAATTGAAAGAAGATTTGTTAAATGTGGAAATCTGTCCTTCATCAAAATACACCTTTCAAAAAGAGAATTAAGTAATAAATTTTTCCCAAGAACTTTGAATGCTTACCATTCATCAATAATTTAAAAATATCATTTTCACTGATAGCAAGGAAATCAGCAAAATGTCGAGAAAGCAATTCAATTTCAAAAGCAAGACGGCAGGGGCAATTTTTTTAGTCGCCCGGGTGACCTGGTGCCCGGTTTTTGTCGGACCGTGATCATGATTATATAAAATATATAATTAAAAAAGTTCGCTCACACTTATGAATAGGATATTATATTTATAAAAGGCGTATTAACTGCAGCAATTTGCTTATAATTATTAGATTTGATTCTTGACTATTTTTATAAATCTGAAAGGTTGGAATTTCTTGTCTAAAATCTGCTTCTAACATATGCTGTTTATAATATTTTAAAATAAATTTATTTTAATTGAAGTTTTTTTGTCGTATACATAGTATAGGAAAAATACTATAATCGTACGAAAATGAGAAATCAATATATTGATTGATCTTTATGTTTTGGATTTCCGTAGTTCCTAAAATATAATTTTTGGAATTATGTATGTAAGGAAAAGTAAACTAGATCGGGAACTAATGTAGGCATTTTGTATAAAACCACCAAAGACTGTCCGAGAAAATTCTCAGGGCAACAAATCAAGGGCAAAAGTTCCAGCGTCCTTTAGCTTTCCCCTTTTTAACCCCTAACCTAAATTGACCACTGGGGCTACAGTTTATGTCCTCAGAAAAAGAGACTAACCAATTATAATTCTACATTGCCCTAGTAGACAATTTAAGAAATTTCCAAACAAAAACAACAGGCTCGCTATCGGAGGCAGAATTTTCTAGAGATTTTCCCACAGATTTTGACTGAGATGTTAAGGGCCTTTTACTTATAACTTCATGCTAGCTGACCACTCAGTTTTTCCTGTCCCTATCTTGAAGTTGGATCTCGTCCTAATACGTTCTGTTAACCCTCTAAGCGGTTCTCACGTACAATTTCGCCAAACCGATGATGTCTTCAAAGCGGTTGTCAAGTACAATTTTTGACCTTCAAAAACGTTCCGAAAATGGATGTAATGTACATTTTTGCCAGTGTTTGAGGTAGAAGGATCAGGTCGATTGTTTAGAAACTGCATCCCTCTTTGACTGACATTTATTGAGGGATCCACCCCTACTCTCTGAGGCAAAAAGACTCTAATAGCTTTTCACGGCTTTATAAATCTCTATTTCGAAGTATTTCATTTGCGGTAACAGATGTATCTCTAATGGCACCACTTAAATATCTTGGATAACTTTCTTTAAAAAATATAAATAATTCTCTTAAAGAATATTTTTATTTGTACTTTTAGAATCTATTATTTCTTATGGAATGATCTTCGAGACTTGACTAGCTTTATGTGTATTAAAAATTAACAATCTGTAATATCTATTTATATATCTATTTATAACCGGAAGTAAAGGGACAATAACGAGGGTAGGTTTCCCTTATTCCATTCTAGTCGACAGAGGGTGAAGTAAAAAATCTTGCTTTGGCCATTGACACAATAAACATTTAGCGTATTTTGGAGACTTTTTTTAATCAGTGTGTTCCACTCGGAGGGTTAATAAAGATCATTAGCTAAAGCGGTGTCATTTTATAGGCCATGACTGCAACCCCCCTCTTGAAGTTCGTCTTATTACACGTATGCGTGTGTGAACATGGTAACTCGAGCACGTATTAAATTAGAGAAACCACATTTTGAATACTATATTATAGCAGAATTGTAATTTTCTATCAAATTTTGGGTAACTTTCAGCAACCGGAAGTAGTAGTTACTACTTTTTTTTTCTGGTTATAATCTTTAAATTTTTCTAATACACCCTGCAGAAATTCCCGGATATTAAGCATTTTCATTTAATTTCATAAAATAACGTCTTGACATAGATTAAAAACATATGCTGTTTTTGTCTTGTGCCACTTGGTCAAACCAAGCACGATAAAGCCTTACGCTACTACGTATTAAGGCAAAGGGGTGAGCCTTTCGTTTTAATGAGCACCTCAGGTATGAAGTACGACTTCTTGCTCAAGTGGGTCCTCGTAATTTTGAAGCATGGACCAAGAAGGAGACCCATAAGCTTGACCTCACACCCCAAGAGGTATTGATTGAGAACTTGGAGGACATTGTGACCACGAACATATTTTACTCTCCCCAGTTACGTTTAATGAACACTGTGGATCTTAGGCTGGATCGTGCTCCGAACCCGCAAAACTCCAGTTACGTAGGTATTGCCATTGCCGACTGAGCTACCACGGCTCTTAAAAGTATTAATGATACAATAGTGGTTATATGTTTTGTAAAAGAAAGAACAAAAGTAGTTCCTTTTTGTACCCAGGAGCATACGAGAAAGGGATTCTACTCCCGATTTCCAATAGCAATGTACCATCATAATAAAATGTTATTCATGTAGTTTTAACACTTCACAATTTGTTATTATATTTGCAATATGTACTTTGATTCTCAATAAATAATTGTGCAATAATGCACAATTACCTTTTCTTTAGCCAAAAGAAAATATAATTCCCTAAACATAATGTTGAGTTTCCAAAGAAAATTCAAATACAATTGACTATTTGTCTTTTCAAATCGAGTTATTTAATTTTGAAAAACCAGTTTAAACTTTGAAACAAACATCATCTTTCTTGTGAAGACCATAAATATCCAGACCAAAGGCTGGTGCGACACGACTAGTGTATATTTAATGAAAAAATTTCTTTAAAGTAAAATCCTAACTTAAATGTTTTCTGTATCATCAAATTATATTTCTGAATTAGATTCTAAATAAAAGATGTTTTTGTAAGTGAATGTTTGTTACAATCTACTAGGCTACTACATTCAATAATTGCTTTATAGTGATATCTACAGTATTTTCGAATTATGTGGATGTTCTAAACACACACACACACATATATAATATGTATATGTATGCATATATTAATATCCTTTGAAACATATGTTCGTTTATTAAGTATTTAAAAAGAACGTTTCGTAAAAACTATCCGTAATTCTTTTTCCGTAATATTTTACCATGAATTCTTAGAATAACAAGTTATCATTATTAGCAACAGTTCAAGTCATTTTCACTTTAAGAATGATATAAGAACTGCCATTCAAGTATTCTAAAAATAGATGGCCTTCGTAAAGAGTAAACTAAAGTATAAGTTTTAACAAAATATTTACCCTTCTCTTTCTACACTAACAAAGATACAAAGTTAAATTGATTTTTTTTATTGAAAATGTATTTTCAGTTGTTAATAGTAGAAATATATGTTGGGTGTTTAATCTAAGCTATTGTTTCATCTCCTATGTACACCAAGGGATAGAATATATCCAAACCTGGATATTTTTCTTTATTTTTCATTCAGCTACCTCTAAATTTATATTTTAAAATGCAAACTTTTCCTAAGCAATATTTTCAAATGATAACAGATCTTGGCGTGTGGTGTGTGTTAAATTTAATTTGATTCATATAGTTAAATTTAGTTAAATTTACTCACTCATGCGCACAAAAACCTATAAATCAGTAAATCATAAATAAATAATATTTTTTTCACTCAATTTTAAATCTTTTATAGAATATCTTGAGTCATCTTTATTTCTATATTATGGAAATAGTACAGATCTTAATCCGATAGAAAATGTATAGATTTTTTAACGAATAGTTTAAAAATTGAAGCCCACAACTTTGCTAGAAACAGAAAAAAATATTTTCAATATTTAGCACTATGAAATTCTTGTAAACTGTGTTAAAAAACAACTGTATAGTACTATGGCATTAGGCATTAAATATTAATTAAGAATAACCTAATACTGTATAGGTTGTTTCAATGAAATTGAAAGTTTTTCTTCAAGATATAAAGCATAATAGAATACTGAATTATGTTTAGCATAGTATTTTTAATAAGAAATATTTACTTTATTATATGAGTATTGATTAAAAGGTAATGAAAAGAAGGATATAATTGCAAATATTCATAGCTGTATTTTTTTTCATATTTTCATGTAAATTAAGTAAATAACAGCTATTAACACATGTTTTTTTCAGTACACAGAAGCATTATGTAAAGAATATTTTTGTTGCAATGTTTCATTTTGAAATTATAAAAACTAAATCAATTTTTCTGAAGTGAGACACTTTTTTCTTGTCCCTCTGTGTATGCATATACACTAAGGTTAAAATTAAAACCGCTGTTGGCTATTTCCTGTTTTCTTATAGCAATACACAATTTCAGCATTTAAAATATTATTTTTTTAACAAATATTAGTCCCAAAACTTTCATATCATACTTTAAAATTTTCCAAGTTTTCAAAACAATAAACCAATAATTATAAAAACTGTAGTTTTAATAATATTTTAAACAATCTTTCATACAAAATATATCAATCTTCTTCGTCTAAAACCATTTTTAAGTTATGCAAGATACATATGTTTGTACACGCAAGCATCAAAAGTAGACTAGTCGAACGCTAGTCATTTAAGGTCAAAGTGAATATTTAAAATTTCCTAATTAATAGTTTGTGGTCGTAAAAATATATGTAATACTTAAAATATTCAAAATTAAGTTAATTGTGGTCAATGTAAATACTTTTGAAGAAATTATGCCCTGAAGTTTATTTTGATTATCGTACTTTCTTCCCTTTGTACAAAAAAAAATAATAATAATAATTTGTGTGGAAACAGTTTTGATTAAAATCATATTTCTACATAAGTCATGTCTTAAAATTTATATTAAAATACATAAAATAAAATGTAATTCTAGAAGAAGGAAGTAAAAGTACATAAAATGTCATTCTCCTGTAGTAAAAACATTATTCGACATTTCGAAATTTTGCAGAACGAAGTCAAGTCTCATTTGAATTTAATCGTCATCAAAGCTGAAGCAAAGTACAGTCTTGACTAATTAATGCTAGACAACTAGAATTTGCAAATGTGCGAAGCTTGAAGTGAAATAAAACAAGACAGCTTGTGGAAGGAGTTTTAACGGCGAGGAATTCCAATAAGAGGGATATATTCTATCCAGGGAGTGGGAGACGCATTTTAATGAACGAAACGTGCCTGAAATATAAATGTGCACCAGCTGTGACGTTGATGTAGTGAAATGTATTTCACATGATATTTCAATCAACTTTTGGCACTAGGAAAAACTTTACTTAACATTTTTAATTTGACTTAAAATTTAACTACTTATAATTTTACTTAAATTTTCATTATTAATGGCTTTGTTCGTACAGATATGTGTAACACATAAAATAATCAGAATTAAGTTAGTTGTGGTCAATATAAATATATTCGTTCGTACAAAATTTTACTTAAATTTTACTTTGTAATTTACTTAATATAACAACAAAGGTAGTTCTACAATGCAGCATAATAAATATTGTTGAAAAGTTTATCTAGATAGATATATGATTAAATTTTTATACCTGTTTATTTAAGCATTCCCAATTTTTCTATGTTTCTAAAACTAAAATACATGCTCTTTGTGCATGGAGTCGATCCCAAGAACACAAAACTATTAAGTCAATAATCGTTTTCAAAAAGTGAGCCTTATAGATATTGACATTTATTTAACATCAAAATCAAAAGAAAAATCATCCTTATAATACAAAGTAATTTCAAAAATAAATACTTATTTGAAAAAATAAAAATAATTGTTGCATAATCTGAAATACCTCAAGATTTGATCAATGATTAAGGTGATGAAGATTTTTTACTCGTGTTACATGTGTATCAATGTGCAATACAGAAAAAAAGACGTAAACAAATTGTAATTAAGCTTTAACTATTTGAAAATATGGGAAAAAAACATGAAAAAATGATTTAGGGCAATAATTTGGTTACATGTAAACGATAAAATGTATTCTTTAGAAATGATGTAAGATTTTTAATATGGCTTGTGGTCTCCTCGAACAGCTAAGACTGCTGAACACCTGATTTCCATGGATGTGATGATGTTATCGATAAGACTTTGGGGAATACTGTTTCCCTCCTCAAGAAGTGCTTTCTCCAAGTCTCGAAAAGTAAAAGGAGGGCTTGGTTTCGCAGCAATACACCTTCCGAGCATGTCCAGAATATGCTTGATTGGATTGAGGTCAGGAGAGCACGCTGACCATTCCTTACGCTGTATTGTTTCAGCTTCAAGCATGTTCTCCACAAGACGATGTGTATGCGGTCTGGCATTATCATGCAGGAAAACAAAGAAATCTCCAATGGCTGCAGAGTAAGGTATGACATGAGGTCTCAGTATCTCGTCTGGATACTTTCCGGTCGCCAAAGTACCATTCCGAATGATATACCGGTCCGTAAGTCCCCCTATGCTGATTCCCCTTATACCATCCAAACAGCTTGCCTGTATTGCAGCCTTTCACGAAGGAATGAGGGATTATTTTGAGTTCCCCTTTACCTCTGTACCAAAACACGTCGGGTGTCACACTCCAGACTGAATCAGAACTCGTCTGTAAACAACACTTGGCTCCAAACATGTTGCTCCCAATCTCGATGTTCAGTAGCCCATTTTTTTCGGGTTGCACGGTAGCATGAGGTCAGTGGTATTCAGACCATAGACCTACGTACATAGAGACCTCCTTGACGAAGCCTATTACGTACTGTTTGTTTGGTCACTCTTCGTCCTGTTCCAAGAGCAACTGTCTTTGCAGCTGAGTAACATTGTCTGTTCTGTTTAGAGGAGCTGTTAACAGTTTAAACCGGTCATCAGTTGCTGTAGTGGCACGTGGCTGACCTTTCCCTGGTCGAGGTCTAACTTTCACTATTTCTTGGAATCGATTATTCAACCTTGCAATCACACTTCTGGAGATTCAAACAGCGCCTGCGACACTACGT
>CM063506.1:87267843-87292843 GCA_032207245.1 Pardosa pseudoannulata
GATGATAACATAGAACGTCTTGAAGAATAAATTTTCTGCTTGATATATGCTGGATTCATAATAGTTTAACTGAGTTTTTTATTTAATTACAATATATGCGTATTAGAGAGTTTCCTTCTTAATTAAAAATGAAGTTTTAATATTTTGTTATTAATTGATGACTGAAACTAAAGAATAATTTGGGAGCATATTTAAACTTATCATTCCAATAATTTCCGGCATAATTATAATTTAATTAAATTTCTCCAGAATTATTGTTTATATTTGAAACGTTACTTTTGAAACGATAATGCCTTTTTTTCAAATTATTCATTAAGGGAAACTTTTTATCAACATTTTCTGATACCACTGTTTCAACACAGATTCTTAATATTATTTTAAGTTAATATTCGTTAACCCTAGGATTCAATCCTTCCTATTATTTTCATTCTTATTGCTCAGTTTTATGCAACAGCAGTTTCTTAATTTCAATAGTTTAAATATTATATTCAGTAAATATTTATAAACACTGGAAATTAACAATTATTATTAGTTTCATCCTTATTGTTCTATTTTATGTAACAGTTTATCAGTTTTAATATTATATTTAGTTGATATTTGTAAACCGTAGAATTTAATCCTTCATATTAGTTATATTCTTATACCTCGATTTCATGTAACAATTTATTGCATCTAATACTTGTAATATTATACTCTTTTAATTCTCTTTCTAAACCCTAGAAAAAATGCGTTATAAAAACGATTTCTAAGGACTCATGACTAATTGTGCAATATAAATGCAAAGTGAGAAATTAAAATAGAAAATTAGTTGTTTATTGTTTTAGATAAAAAGTATAGCTTTTATAAACTGTATAATTTTACAATTGAACATAATAGTAAAAATTAAAACTAGTCAAATGCTATCATACCATAAACAATTGAATCTTGAGACAATCACTCAACAATTTTAATTTTTTGGAATTAAATGTTCAGAAGGCTAAAATAACCTAGAGGTAAACTAAAATTAATAACCCAGTTAAATTAGATTTTCTAAAATAATAATTTGTTCTGCGTATTGTGAATTGTCAATTGTATCAACCTGTGACCGAAGGTTCTCCACCAAATCCTATTAATCTGTTTGACACAAAAACAGAGTACCCCTGCCAACTTAGTGATAAAGCTCTACGCATGGTAGCCTGGCATTTTCTCCTTATCTGACCGTGTTCACACAATCTGTATCTATATTCTGATTTATATTATAATGGTATCCATCAGTCCTTGAGGTCTGTCCTTATATATCAAATTCACGTAATGCTTAAATTAGGTACAGTGAACCATTAATAGTTTAATTTACCATTTGATTCAGCAAATATCACTAATAATTTCGCTATATTCGCCAAGGGTACCGTATTAAGTATTACCTGTTAATGCTAATTAGAATATATTTTATGAATTTTCTAGAAGAAAAATCGTTATTGGTTAAGAGATATTTTACTTTCCTTTTTCAGAAAACTCTCGAAGAAGAATAAGATCTTTGCTGTGATTTGGTATAGGATTCCTTATCCACTTAAATCTGTGGCAATGGTTGAGAACGTAAAAAATGGCTATTACTTTATATTCAAGAATTTTTTGTTTTACAAGAGATTGACGGAATAAAATACTTTTCAACATCTAAAGCAGACAGCAGGTTTTAGTATCCAATTGGGAGACATGAATAATTGAAATGATAAGATTCAGCTGATTTGCAGCTGATAAAAGTTGAAATCAGGGACGAAAAGTTTATTTCAGTTCTACAGTTAGCTAAGGTTAGTTTGTAGAAGAAGATTAGTGTCTATAACAACTGCAAGCGCTTTTAACTTCTCGACTGGTAGTGAGTCAATGTGTATTAAATTTAGCAGTAGGATATTTATATATACTCTGAAAATGTTGAGGTAATTTTTGTGACAATGTTCTACAATAAAATAAGATTTACATTATTAAATTTGATGGTAACTGTTGAGTAATAAAAAGGAAGCCGAATAAGGCGACAGACGTTTATTTGCATATTAAAAGTTATGTATACTGGGAAGAAAAACAAGTGTTACACAAAGGAAAGATTCCACTGAAAGCGCCATTTATCTTATACATTCCACTAGTGTTAGAAAATGAAACATGGAAGAATCTGTAGTAATTTTTAATGAATTTCCATACAGTAAAAGACAGAACACACAGAAAAAACACTATGGCTAACAAAAGACTAACTATAGTTTTCAAGCAAAATAATTTTCGACAGCTTATGCAATCAACGAGTTTCAGAAAGCAACTGTGATGCATAACTAATTGGAATGAGAAGATTCATGAAGCAGATAAAAGTTAAAATTAGAAGCGAAAAGTTTATTTCCGCTTCTACATTTCTCTGAGAATAGTTTATAGGAGATGATTAGTTACTTCCGATAACAATAGAGCTGTTAGCTTCCGGAACAGTAGTAAGCCATGGTGGATTAACCTCGGAATAAAGATGTAGATATAGCCCGAGGTAATCTCTCTGATAATGATCTTAAGTAAAATAAAATTTATTTTCTAAAAATCAAATATAGTAATAGTTTTACTGTAGACTTTTTTTATTAACCAGTGCATGCTCTTTTCTTCGCATTTTATAAAAATATAATTTATTTTTTACAGATAATTTATAATATACGCTACTGCATTTTATATGAATATTTATTGTAATCAAACTAGAAAAACATAAGCATCAATCTTTGTCTACATACATATAAAGATAATATATTTCATATTTAAAAATACATAAATTTTAAGATGAAGAAATCACTTCAGACTGCGAGAAAATTTTAAAATCAAATTTACCAGATACTTTATAAAAAAGAAGTTCGTAAAATGTTCATATTAAATGAAATTGATACAGCAACTATTTTGGAAATACATATAATATTTACACACACACAAACATACACTTTTTACACTTAAACACACACACATATATATATAATATATTGTATATATATGTCATATATAATATATATATATATATATATATATATGTATATGTATATATACACTTATGTCCATAAATTAAGGATAATTCAGAATCACACAGAAATTGAGCTCTAAAATAAAAATTTCACCTGTAGAATTATCACACACATCTTGAAGAAGAATATGCAAATTGCAGGAAACCACCAGATGGCGCGGATAGTACGTCACAATGACGAGAGTGTATGAAAGGGGTATATAAGGAATGGTAGCAAAGAAGTAAAATTGTTCACAAGCGCTTTAAAAGCCTTTCAGTGCAATAACCGCATAGCTATGGCACAAAGGAAGCATTTGGATGATTTTTTACGTGGTAGAATTATCGGACGACTGGAATGTGGACGTACCCAGCTGGAAGTATCCGAGGAACTTGGAATCGCCCAGAGTGTAAATTAAAAACTTTAGAGTTAAATATTTAATTGCACCTATTTTTTAACATTCAATGAATACACACACACACACACGCGCACACATACACACACACACACACACACACACACACACACACACACACACATATATATATATATATATATATATATATATATGTCATGCCATATGAGAATTCAACGAGCCTTGATAATGTCTTGATAGTGTGTTTATTCATAAGTATTGCACAGTTTAGCAGTCAACCTTCAAACATAGCGGCGAGTGGCTAGCGTTCACATTCTAACAAAGAAGCTACATTTGGCCAAGATTCATAAAACAACCCTTTCTGAAGACAATCTATTTTAATTATTAAGCGCCAAGCTCTTTTATATGGAGTTATTAGTGATTCATACGCCTGCATTAAAGAGTTTTCTGACTTTGAATCTCCAAATTATTAACTTTAAATTTTCAACCTGACACACACACTCATTATCATATATATAACACATACACAACACATACATACATACATACATACATACATACATACATACATATATTATATATATAAGGATATATACTATATATATATATATATATATAGCATAATGGGGTATCATCTTTAAATATACCGATACAATCTATTGCATTATGTTCTAAAAATATAGAAAAATAATCGAGATACAAGATACATATCTTGAAGATTTCGAAGATTTAATTCAAACTTCTAAATATAATAAAGCCCTAGCAGTCTATCTATTCTATGTGAGCATTTGAAGGCTAAAAAAAGCGATGCTAGATATGTGTTCCTGAAATCGAACGCAAATTGCAAATCGGCGATTTGCAGAACACTGCCTGATTACGCTATCCGAAATGCATCTTCCGAAGAGAATGCCATTTGGAAATGTAAACAGATTATAGTGGATACGTGTTTCTTTTTCCATCTGCACCAAATTTTCGGAATGCAATTTTGTTTCTTCTATTTGTGGAAATATTAATATGCGTTTCAACATCTCGATGTTTCGAATAAGAATAAAAGGAAGCAACATTGAACATAATTCGAAATCTGTCTCCGGACTTGTTGAATTCGGATAGGGATATCGGCGGTATTCTGAAAGCGGAATCCTTGGAAAGATATGTAATGACATTTTGTGAATAGAAACGAGGGATTCCTTATATAATGTGTGGGTATTTTCGAGTAATAATAGAATGTGTGATTCTAGTTTCAGATACGAATTATAGAATGCATTATAACAGAGAAAACTTTCAATTTCAACGAATACTTTTAGACTTTAACGGAAATGCATATTTTGGCGACTCTCAAATAAATTTTAACTATTTTCAGAGCTACTACACCTCAACATGTACTTTTTAAAATATCAACGGATTCAGTTAACAATTACTTTTCTGTGTGAAGTGAGTGCGATGTTTTTTAATGAGAGCAAAACTTTTCAACCGGTTTATTTTGGTTTTGGTTAACGTGTAATCATGCCTTTAACCCCTTAACGTGCATGCTCGAGTTAACTCGAGCGCGCTAAACTGGCCAAACTATGCACAGTCGAGAGGCGCTGTACTTTATGTTGCTATAATGTTTCACACTGGAATGCAATCGAGAATTTAAAATAAGAATGTGAAAGAAAAAAAAAGCAAGAACAATCTTTTTATTCATATTTATGATTTACATGGGATTGTAAGCTATAACACTTACTTATTCAAGTATGAGATATATTTTTTTTCTAAATTCAACGTTCTAAAATGTGTTCTTTGCATTAAAAACTATTTTTTAGCCGGCGTTTTTTTAAACAAAACAAAAAAACCCCTGTGCATTAAGGGGTTAATTTGTTGAAAAAGTTTCATTATTTTTGAAGAATTGCGCGTATCCTGCTACGGAAAAAAACAATTCTAAATTGACTCTGTTATTGAACGTGTACCTACTGGTCTAAAGAGAGATGCTATCAAATATGCATCGTTATTTGATTAAAATGATGAAATATAAAGAGGATATATAAAGTTTTTAACTTGTGTGTGATTTATGTTTGTGCCTTCGGAATTCTTACAAAAATAGGTCTAAAGTTCAAAATGCTTTAAAAAATTAATATTTAAATTAATCAGGAATATATTTTAAACTTTTAATAAAGTATTTTTAATACGATATTTAGGTTCATCATTAAGGCAATTTTGTTGTTATTTGGATGAGAAAAGTTGCGTTGAGCCTCCGAGGTCCAACGCGTTTTCGTGTAACTGTGGATAGCGCGCATCTTCGCGGGTTAATATATTTACACATGTATTTCCCGATTTATTCCTTTTTTAGTTCATAATTATAAATTATTCTGAATAAGGCAAACACCCGAGCCATCTGATAGTTAGTGCAGTAACTTCATTTGTCATCTGTTGGTTCACATCTGATTCGTATACATCTAAACAAAGCAACTAAATAATACGTATTTAAGAGACATTATAATATTAAGTATATGACTTTATATGAATTATATACAAACTTCTCTATTAAAATTCGTATTTGCAAGTAAAATTATTAAATATTTGTGTTAAAAAGTCATATATACTATATACAATGGAACGTATACGTCATATTCACCGTCATATTAATAAATCATATTATTGTATTAAATGTTTATGCCAGTCTCAATTTTGTATGATGTTTACATAGATGAATTAACCATGATTTATATTTGTTTTAAGTAATTAAGATACAACAAAATTTCAGAGAATCCAGAGAGTTAAAGCAAACACTCGAACTAGAAATTTCGAAAATCCTTAATATACTTTTAATTTTGTTTCCGAACTGAAACTTACTTCTCAAACTGTGCGTAATAAATTATTTCTTTGACGTTTTATGACAAATATTAAATGAAATGGATGAATCTCTAAGTAATTTTTCTCCCTTTTAATTTACGAACAAACTTCCAAATTTCTACTTATGGAAGTAAAAAATATTTATTTTATTCTGCATCATTCATTTTACTTGACATTTTCTAAAGTTAAAATATTTTGGTAAATATAACTGAGTGGTTTTGCTTGGTTTAGAAAGGAAAGGTATACGTTTTTGCTAAATGCTGTTCAATATGATGGATCTGAACAGTTATCCGTAAGCTAAAAAGGAAAATGCTTTATTTAGATGTTTGGATTGATATAAAACATTTAGTTGACTCAAACTTTATTAATTAAGTTGCTTTGATTCTATCAGACTCAAATATTGCCTAGAATTTAGTTTGCCGTGAGAGATGACTGCTATACTGAATATTGCTTTTAATAAAATTATTTCTGATTTACTGTGTATGAATGTAACTTTTTTATTAGTACTGTCCCAGATAGCAAAATTAGTTTGCGGCAAACTTACAGCAGTATGACTTTGCAAGCCTGCAAATTTGCAGCAAGTTCAGCATGAGAAGTCTGCAAGTTTGAAACAAGACTGCAACAAATCTAAAAATTTTCGCTTGCCTCAAGGTTGTCGTGACAAGGTTGCCCCACAGTTCTGTAGCAAAATAGAGTTGCAAAGAAGTGGTCCCGTTATGTTCTGTCTAACTTGCAGGAGTTTTACTGCAAGTTTGTCGCTTCAAATTTGTTATGACAAGATATTATCCAGAAAAAATCAAACTTGCTTCAAGTATGTATGCTATCTTGGGTTGAGAAAGTTGGAGGTTGGGCATCTTGAACATTGAAAGCAAGAACCAACGCACGAGTGAAGTTACCGAATAATTTTATAACGTATTACATAGCATCCGACAGAAATAGGCGAATAATGGTCGAATAAGTAAGGAACTGCTCTGTGGTATCGCAGTTCACGAGAATGAATCTCGCTTCTGCTTTGGATGTTTGTAGACTTTGGGAATTGGCTATAAGTTGCAGATTTCAGTCTTATTAATTCTCATTTAACAAAACTGTATTTTAGATGTTTTAAACTGTAGCGCTCCACTTTAACCATCAGCCGGAAATAGATTTTAGCAGGTTAGACTCGTCTACAGTGTCATGTTAAATAAATGACAACCCCAACAAGCTGTTTTATGTCAAATGTTAAGGGGATATAGTGTCCTGTGACAGTGTAAATCTTCATTATAACAGTGTTTTTTCATAAAATAATTTTCTCTTTGTAGAAGGAATTTGTAATGTTCTTTAACCCTTTGCCTGTATAGTAATCTGCATTAAATTTGTCGTGTGAGATCACCGCTCTACTGAATATTGCTTTCAATAAACTTATTTCTGATTTACTAATGTGTGTATGTAACTTTATTACTGATACTGTTGAGAAGGGTGGACATCTTGAACATTGAAAAGAAGCAAGAACCAAAGTATAATTGAAGTTCCAGAATAATTTTATAATGTATTACATGTTATCTGACAGAAATAGGCGAATAATGATCAAATAAGTAAGGAACTGCTCTGTGGTATCGCAGTTTGAGGGAATGTATCCCGCTGTTGGCATATATGTTGGTAGCCGTTTGGAATCGGCTATGTGTTGTAGGTTTCAGTCTTGTTAATCTTCAAAGAAGACGTACTCCTTTCCCTTAATATGAGTGACGTATGGCTCAATCGTGCTTGGTTTGACCAAGTGGCATCAGTAACAACAGCAAAATGTATGGTACTCTGCAAAATATTTTAGTTAAAATCTTGTTTTTTCTTTTATTTTTATGTATTTTCCTCCATTGAAGTAAATCTTTCTCTCCTGGAAGGATAATTATTGTTTACATTGCAGATAGCTTAACGTCTCTTTAAAGTATTTTTGAAGCATATAAGAGGAAAGTTTTCTATTATTTTTCTATTATTTTAATTGTGTCATAGTTTCTTTTCCCTCCACATGTTCAGATATTTATCGATATTAAAAAAATTATGTACTTCTGTTGGGATTTTTTATATTAAGAATTTTATATTTTAGAAATAGAACGAAAACATTATTATAATAGGGGTGATTTTCTTTAAAAGATGATTTAAATAATTTTTGGGCAAAATTATCCTTAAACCATATCTTCATTATTATAACTAAACAAACATAGTACGTTTAGTGACGAACTTAAAATATTTATCATAACAGCCCTTTTTTAAATCAAAAACAAGATAGAATTTTCTATTTTTACTAAATGAAATTTTTATCCGTACTATACCAACAATGTAGCTTAAAAAATAATTATTGGGGAAAATTATCCTTTAACACTTTGACTGCCATGGTTATCATATGTGATATCCAGTGATATTTCCGTTGAGACACTGGCTATCCGGATATGATAGTCATGGTGGTTTAACACTTCAGGCCATGGCTATCAAAGATGTTATCAGTTACATGAAAATCGTTATTGGAGTTTGATTGTTGGGCTCCCCTACGATGTGTTAGGTATACGTGGTTTGCGCAAATTGGTATATGTGACGATTTTATGAGCTCCAGTTTTATGAAAAATTAAATATTTGGAACATGCAACAAAAAAGGGAATATATATAAATAGAGAGAGTTTGTTTTAAAATATTGTTTGTTTTGAAATATTGTTTTTATATATAGTTTTATGTTGAAAAAATACAAATTACACAAAAAAAAAAAAGTTTGGCCCCGTTGTGAACATTTGCAATTTTGGCTTGGCAGTCAAAGTGTTAAGCCATATCTTCATTATTATAACTAAACAAACATAGTACGTTTAGTGACGAACTTAAAATATTTATCATAACAGCCCTTTTTTAAATCAAAAACAAGATAGAATTTTCTATTTTTACTAAATGAAATTTTTATCCGTACTATACCAACAATGTAGCTTAAAAAATAATTATTGGGGAAAATTATCCTTTAAGCCATACCTTCATTATTATAACTAAACAGACATAGTACGTTTAGTGATGAACTTAAAATATTTAGCATAATAGATCTTTTTTAAATCTAAAACAAGACAGAATTTTCTATTTTTATTAAATGAAATTTTTATCCGTACTTTACCAACAATGTAGCTTAAAAAATAATTATTGGGGAAAATTATCCTTTAAGTCATACCTTTACTATTATAACTAAACAAACATAGTACGTTTAATGACAAACTTAAAATATTTAGCATAATATCCCTTTTTTAAACCAAAAACAAGATAGAATTTTCTATTTTTTTATTAAATGAAATTTTTATCCGTACTATACCAACAATGTAGCTTAAAAAATAATTATTGGGGAAAATTATCCTTTAAGCCATACCTTCATTATTATAACTAAACATACATAGTACGTTTAGTGACGAACTTAAAATATTTAGCATAATAGATCTTTTTTAATTAAAAAACAAGATAGAATTTTCTATTTTTATTAAATGAAATTTTTATCCGTACTTTACCAACAATGTAGCTTAAAAAATAATTATTGGGGAAAATTATCCTTTAAGCCATACCTTCATTATTATAATGAAAAAGACATAGTACGTTTAGTGACGAACTTAAAATATGTAGCATAATAGACCTTTTTTAAATTAAAATACAAGATAGAATTTTCTATTTTTACTAAATGAAATTTTTATCCGTACTTTACCAACAATGTAGCTTAATTTTCTTTTTTATTTGAAGTAATAAAATAAAGAATGTACACCGAGCAAAAAAAAAAAAAAAAAAAGTAAAAATATCTTCAAGATAACTTTAGAAATATGAATAGTTGAAACTTAAGTTTTATATCTAATTGAATTAAAATATTTGTTTCATACTGTGAATCAAACTTTAGTGGAATCTATTATATTGAAACGAATAAAAATATTAAAAACTCCTTAATTAAAATCTTAAAAATAAAAAAACCCCATTAGTTTGTATAATGGCCTAAAATAAAATATTTTGCCTGTAATAATTTAATTAAGATTTGCAAGATACAAAAACCATAATTAACTTCTATTTAATATAAAAAAATATTTTCTAATTTGAAAATTTCAAAAGTTATTTTGGGGGTAAGTGGATTTCTATTTCTTTTTATTTTAGTTTGTTTATTTTATGCTTTCTTTTGAATATATTGTTTCCTATAATTAAACTAAAGAATATTTATAAAGCTTAATCCTTATTTATTTATGATCTAGTAAAAAAAACTGTTTTAAACAGAGTAAATGTTTTAATTTTTGTTGAATCCAAAATAGGCTGTTTTAATGTAGACATTTATCTCGAAAGTAGCAGTTGGAATGTCAGGTAGATTTTATGCTCACAGTATATTATTAAGTCATGTGACAGTGCATTTTTCATTTCATTATTATTTTAATTAACTTTTAATACTTTAATTTCATTATTGTTTCAATTTTTATTGAATCAAAAATACGCCGTTTTAATACGTTTCATCTCGAAAGTAGCAGTTGGGATGTTAGGTAGATTTTATGCTCACAATATATTATTAAGTCATGTGACAGTGCATTTTTCATTTCATTATTATTTTAATTAACTTTTAATACTTTAATTTCATTATTGTTTCAATTTTTATTAAATCAAAAATACGCCGTTTTAATACGTTTCATCTCGAAAGTAGCAGTTGGGATGTTAGGTAGATTTTATGCTCACAATATATTATTAAGTCATGTGACAGTGCATTTTTCATTTCATTATTATTTTAGATAACTTATAATACTTTAATTTCATTATTGTATCAATTTTTATTGAATCAAAATTACGCCATTTTAATACGTTTTATCTCGAAAGTAGCAGTTGGGATGTTAGGTAGATTTTATGGTCACAATATATTATTAATCATGTGACAGTGCATTTTTCATTTCATTATTATTTTAATTAACTTTTAATACTTTAATATCATTATTATTATTTCAATTTTTATTGAATCAAAATTAGACTGTTTTATTACAGACATTTCATCTCGAAAGTAACAGTTGGGATGTTAGGTAGATTTTATGCTCACAATATAGAATTAAGACATGTGACAGTGCATTTTTCATTTCATTATTATTTTAACTAACTTATAATACTTTATTATTATTATTTCAGTTTTTATTGAATCAAAAATAGGCTGTTTTAATGTAGACATTTCATCTCGAAAGTAGCAGTTGGGATGTTAAGTAGATTTTCTGCTTACAATATAGAATTAAGTCATGTGACAGTGCATTTTTCATTTCATTATTATTTTAATTAACTTATAATACTTTAATATCATTATTATTATTTCAATTTTTATTGAATCAAAAATAGGCTGTTTTAATGTAGACATTACATTTCGAAAGTAGCAGTTGGGATGTTAGGTAGATTTTCTGATCACAATATAATAAGTCAATTAACTGACAGTGCATTTTTACTTTCATTATTATTTTAATTAACTTACTATACTTTAATGTCATTATTCTTGTTTCAATTTTTATTGAATCAAAATTAGGTTTAATACAGACATTTTATCTCGAAAGTAGCAGTTGGGATGTTAGATAGATTTTCTGCTTACAATATAGAATTAAGGTCTCATGTGACAGTGCATTTTTCATTTCATTATTATTTTAATTAACTTATAATACTTTATTATCATTATTATTATTTCAATTTTTATTGAAACAAAAATAGGCTGTTTTAATGAATACATTTTCATATCGAAAGTAGCCAGTTGGGATGTTAGATAGATTTTCTGCTTACAACATAGAATTAAGTCATGTGACAGTGCATTTTTACTTTCATTATTATTTTAATTAACTTACTATACTTTAATGTCATTATTCTTGTTTCAATTTTTATTGAATCAAAAATAGGTTTTAATACAGACATTTTATCTCGAAAGTAGCAGTTGGGATGTTAGGTAGATTTTCTGCTTACAATATAGAATTAAGTCATGTGACAGTGCATTTTTCATTTCATTATTATTTTAATTAACTTATAATACTTTAATATCATTATTATTATTTCAATTTTTATTGAATCAAAAATAGGCTGTTTTAATGTAGACATTTCATCTCGAAAGTAGCAGTTGGGATGTTAGATAGATTTTCTGCTTACAATATAGAATTAAGTCATGTGACAGTGCATTTTTCATTTCATTATTATTTTAATTAACTTATAATACTTTAATTTTATTATCATTTCAATTTTTATTGAATCAAAAATAGGCTGTTTTAATGTAGCCATTTCATCTCGAAAGTAGCAGTTGGGATGTTAGGTAGATTTTATGCTCACAATATAGAATTAAGTCATGTGACAGTGCATTTTTCATTTCATTATTATTTTAATTAACTTATAATACTTTATTATCATTATTATTATTTCAATTTTTATTGAATCAAAAATAGGCTGTTTTAATGTAGACATTTCATCTCGAAAGTAGCAGTTGGGATGTTAGGTAGATTTTCTGCTTACAACATAGAATTAAATCATATGACAGTGGATTTTTCATTTCACTATTATTTTAATTAACTTATAATACTTTAATTTTATTATCATTTCAATTTTTATTGAATCAAAATTAGGCTATTTTAATACAGACATTTCATCTCGAAAGTAGCAGTTGGGATGTTAGGTAGATTTTTTGCTCACAGTATATTATTAAATCATATGACAGTGGATTTTTCATTTCACTATTATTTTAATTAACTTATAATACTTTAATTTTATTATCATTTCAATTTTTATTGAATCAAAATTAGGCTATTTTAATACAGACATTACATTTCGAAAGTAGCAGTTGGGATGTTAGGTAGATTTTATGCTCACAATATAGAATTAAGTCATGTGACAGTGCATTTTTCATTTCATTATTATTTTAATTAACTTATAATACTTTATTATCATTATTATTATTTCAATTTTTATTGAATCAAAAATAGGCTGTTTTAATGTAGACATTTCATCTCGAAAGTAGCAGTTGGGATGTTAGGTAGATTTTTTTGCTTACAGTATATTATTAAATCATATGACAGTGGATTTTTCATTTCACTATTATTTTAATTAACTTATAATACTTTAATTTTATTATCATTTCAATTTTTATTGAATCAAAATTAGGCTATTTTAATACAGACATTTCATCTCGAAAGTAGCAGTTGGGATGTTAGATAGATTTTCTGCTTACAATATAGAATTAAGTCATGTGACAGTGCATTTTTCATTTCATTATTATTTTAATTAACTTATAATACTTTAATATCATTATTATTATTTCAATTTTTATTGAATCAAAAATAGGCTGTTTTTAATACAGACATTTCATCTCGAAAGTAGCAGTTGGGATGTTAGATAGATTTTCTGCTTACAATATAGAATTAAGTCATGTGACAGTGCATTTTTCATTTCATTATTATTTTAATTAACTTATAATACTTTAATATCATTATTATTATTTCAATTGTTATTGAATCAAAAATAGGCTGTTTTAATGTAGACATTTCATCTCGAACGTAGCAGTTGGGATGTTAGATAGATTTTCTGCTTACAAAATAGAATTAAGTCATGTGACAGTGCATTTTTCATTTCATTATTATTTTAATTAACTTATAATACTTTAATATCATTATTATTATTTCAATTTTTATTGAATCAAAAATAGGCTGTTTTAATGTAGACATTTCATCTCGAAAGTAGCAGTTGGGATGTTAGATAGATTTTCTGCTTACAATATAGAATTAAGTCATGTGACAGTGCATTTTTCATTTCATTATTATTTTAATTAACTTATAATACTTTATTATCATTATTATTATTTCAATTTTTATTGAATCAAAAAATAGGCTGTTTTAATGTAGACATTTCATCTCGAAAGTAGCAGTTGGGATGTTAGGTAGATTTTTTTGCTTACAGTATATTATTAAATCATATGACAGTGGATATTTCATTTCACTATTATTTTAATTATCTTATAATACTTTATTATCATTATTATTATTTCAATTTTTATTGAATCAAAAATAGGCTGTTTTAATGTAGACATTTCATATCGAAAGTAGCAGTTGGGATGTTAGATAGATTTTCTGCTTACAACATAGAATTAAGTCATGTGACAGTGCATTTTTCATTTCATTATTATTTTAATTAACTTATAATACTTTAATATCATTATTATTATTTCAATTTTTATTGAATCAAAAATAGGCTGTTTTAATGTAGACATTTCATCTCGAAATGTAGCAGTTGGGATGTTAGATAGATTTTCTGCTTACAATATAGAATTAAGTCATATGACAGTGGATTTTTCATTTCACTATTATTTTAATTAACTTATAATACTTTAATTTTATTATCATTTCAATTTTTATTGAATCAAAAATAGGCTGTTTTAATGTAGACATTTCATCTCGAAAGTAGCAGTTGGGATGTTAGATAGATTTTCTGCTTACAATATAGAATTAAGTCATGTGACAGTGCATTTTTCATTTCATTATTATTTTAATTAACTTATAATACTTTAATATCATTATTATTATTTCAATTTTTATTGAATCAAAAATAGGCTGTTTTAATGTAGACATTTCATCTCGAAAGTAGCAGTTGGGATGTTAGATAGATTTCTGCTTACAATATAGAATTAAGTCATGTGACAGTGCATTTTTCATTTCATTATTATTTTAATTAACTTATAATACTTTAATATCATTATTATTATTTCAATTTTTATTGAATCAAAAATAGGCTGTTTTAATGTAGCCATTTCATCTCGAAAGTAGCAGTTGGGATGTTAGATAGATTTTCTGCTTACAAATAGAATTAAGACATGTGACAGTGCATTTTTCATTTCATTATTATTTTAACTAACTTATAATACTTTATTATTATTATTTCAGTTTTTATTGAATCAAAAATAGGCTGTTTTAATGTAGACATTTCATCTCGAAAGTAGCAGTTGGGATGTTAGATAGATTTTCTGCTTACAATATAGAATTAAGTCATGTGACAGTGCATTTTTCATTTCATTATTATTTTAATTAACTTATAATACTTTAATATCATTATTATTATTTCAATTTTTATTGAATCAAAATTAGGCTGTTTTAATGTAGACATTTCATCTCGAAAGTAGCAGTTGGGATGTTAGATAGATTTTCTGCTTACAATATAGAATTAAGTCATGTGACAGTGCATTTTTCATTTCATTATTATTTTAATTAACTTATAATACTTTAATATCATTATTATTATTTCAATTTTTATTGAATCAAAAATAGGCTGTTTTAATGTAGACATTTCATCTCGAAAGTAGCAGTTGGGATGTTAGATAGATTTTCTGCTTACAATATAGAATTAAATCATATGACAGTGTATATTTCATTTCATTATTATTTTAATTAACTTATAATACTTTAATATCATTATTATTATTTCAATTTTTATTGAATCAAAAATAGGCTGTTTTAATGTAGACATTTCATCTCGAAAGTAGCAGTTGGGATGTTAGGTAGATTTTTTTGCTTACAGTATATTATTAAATCATATGACAGTGCATTTTTCATTTCATTATTATTTTAATTAACTTATAATACTTTATTATCATTATTATTATTTCAATTTTTATTGAATCAAAAATAGGCTGTTTTAATGTAGACATTTCATCTCGAAAGTAGCAGTTGGGATGTTAGGTAGATTTTTTTGCTTACAGTATATTATTAAATCATATGACAGTGGATTTTTCATTTCACTATTATTTTAATTAACTTATAATACTTTAATTTTATTATCATTTCAATTTTTATTGAATCAAAATTAGGCTATTTTAATACAGACATTACATTTCGAAAGTAGCAGTTGGGATGTTAGGTAGATTTTATGCTCACAATATAGAATTAAGTCATGTGACAGTGCATTTTTCATTTCATTATTATTTTAAATAACTTACAATACTTTAATGTCATTATTATTGTTTCAATTTTTATTGAATCAAAATTAGGCTGTTTTAATACAGACATTTCATCTCGAAAGTAACAGTTGGGATGTTAGGTAGATTTTATGCTCACAATATAGAATTAAGTCATGTGACAGTGCATTTTTCATTTCATTATTATTTTAATTAACTTATAATACTTTATTATCATTATTATTATTTCAATTTTTATTGAATCAAAAATAGGCTGTTTTAATGTAGACATTTCATCTCGAAAGTAGCAGTTGGGATGTTAGATAGATTTTCTGCTTACAATATAGAATTAAGTCATGTGACAGTGCATTTTTCATTTCATTATTATTTTAATTAACTTATAATACTTTAATATCATTATTATTATTTCAATTTTTATTGAATCAAAAATAGGCTGTTTTAATGTAGACATTTCATCTCGAAAGTAGCAGTTGGGATGTTAGGTAGATTTTTTGCTCACAGTATATTATTAAATCATATGACAGTGCAGTTTTCATTTCATTATTATTTTAATTAACTTATAATACTTTAATATCATTATTATTTCAATTTTTATTGAATCAAAATTAGGCTATTTTAATGTAGACATTTCATCTCGAAATGTAGCAGTTGGGATGTTAGATAGATTTTCTGCTTACAAAATAGAATTAAGTCATGTGACAGTGCATTTTTCATTTCATTATTATTTTAATTAACTTATAATACTTTAATATCATTATTATTATTTCAATTTTTATTGAATCAAAAATAGGCTGTTTTAATGTAGACATTTCATCTCGAAAGTAGCAGTTGGGATGTTAGATAGATTTTCTGCTTACAATATAGAATTAAGTCATGTGACAGTGCATTTTTCATTTCATTATTATTTTAATTAACTTATAATACTTTATTATCATTATTATTATTTCAATTTTTATTGAATCAAAAAATAGGCTGTTTTAATGTAGACATTTCATCTCGAAAGTAGCAGTTGGGATGTTAGATAGATTTTCTGCTTACAATATAGAATTAAGTCATGTGACAGTGCATTTTTCATTTCATTATTATTTTAATTAACTTATAATACTTTAATATCATTATTATTATTTCAATTTTTATTGAATCAAAAATAGGCTGTTTTAATGTAGACATTTCATCTCGAAAGTAGCAGTTGGGATGTTAGGTAGATTTTATGCTCACAATATAGTATTAAGTCATGTGACAGTGCATTTTTCATTTCATTATTATTTTAATTAACTTTTAATACTTTAATATCATTATTGTTTCAATTTTTATTAAATCAAAAATACGCCGTTTTAATGTAGACATTTCATCTCGAAAGTAGCAGTTGGGATGTTAGATAGATTTTCTGCTTACAATTAGGATTTATGTCATGTGACAGTGCTTACAATATAGAATTAACTTAAGTCATGTATTATTTTTTCAATTTTTATTGACAGTGCATTTTTCGTAGACATTTCAATTATTATTTTAATTATTTTCTGCTTACTTATAAATTTAGTCATACTTTATTTCTTTTTTATATCATTATTATTATTTCAATTTTTATTGAATCAAAAATAGGCTGTTTTTAATGTAGACATTTCATCTCGAAAGTAGCAGTTGGGATGTTAGATAGATTTTTTTCTGCTTACAATTATAGAATTAAAGTCATGTGACAGTTCATTATTATTTTAATTAACTTATAATACTTTAATATCAATTTTTATTTTTATTTTCAATTTTTATTGCATTTTTTAATGTAGACATTTCATTATTTATTGGGATGTTAGATAGATTTCTGCTCAAAATAGAATAGAATTATGTCTTATAATTAACTTATTTTAATTACTTTAATATCATTATTATTATTTCAATTTTTATTGAATCAAAAATAGGCTGTTTTAATGTAGTACATTTCATCTCGAATGTAGCAGTTGGGATGTTAGATAGATTTTCTGCTTACAAAATAGAATTAAGTCATGAGGGTCAGTGCATTTTTCATTTCACTATTATTTTAATTAACTTATAATACTTTAATTTTATTATCATTTCAATTTTTATTGAATCAAAATTAGGCTATTTTAATACAGACATTACATCTCGAAAGTAGCAGTTGGGATGTTAGGTAGATTTTCTGATCACAAAATAGGAATTAAGTCAATGTGGTGACAGTGCATTTTTACTTTCATTATTATTTTAATTAACTTACTATACTTTAATGTCATTATTCTTGTTTCAATTTTTATTGAATCAAAATTAGGTTTAATACAGACATTTTATCTCGAAAGTAGCAGTTGGGATGTTAGGTAGATTTTCTGCTTACAATATATTATTAAGTCATGTGACAGTGCAATTTTCATTTCATTATTATTTTAATTAACTTAATTACATTAAACTTTATGCAAAATTTATAAACTTTGTGAAATTTTAAATTTTTTATTAGAAGTTTTTATCTTTTGGTTATTCTAAAAAATTTTAAGTAATGCAGCATGGTATGAATGCAATGACTGCTGTAATGGTAACCAAATATACTTTTAGATTATTTTGATTTAATGAATATCATTTCGAAAATTCTAAATTCTTTCCTTCATTAGATTTAGAAAACAAGCTTTTTTAGTAAAACCTTATGCAAGAGGAAAAGTTCCTTTTTATAGAACGGCAGAATGATTTTTTCTATTGTTATCTTGTGATATTCTTTTCTTTGAAGTTATTTCAATTTATTGATAAGAATTAGTTTCCGAATTTTAATTCCTTTGATACAAATCTGCTCTTATTTTTTTAAATTTATTTTACTTGAATGCAAATTGTGAATAAAGCATCTATTTCATAATTCTTATACCATATCACTCCATGTTTGAGAAAATTAAGTGAAAAAATAACAGAGTTCAAATATAGTTTTTTGGTTGTTCATTTAGACCAAAAAAGCAGATATATGTTTGAAACATTACTAATTAAAATTTATTTTTATTCTAAACTCTACTGGCAGCTGAAGAATTCTTTATCAAAAGTACAATAGTTCACTTTTAAGTTTACATCCCCATAGTTATTTGGAATTTGTTTTTAAATTTCGCTTTATTTGTATACATTATTTTTATTTTTCACCTATGTGACAGCCTACTTTTGACTTACTTTCATCAAGTTAGTATTTGCGAATCATTATCTAGACGAGTGCTGATTATATTTTATGAGAAACAGGTCAGAGGTTTTCTGCAATGATTATTAGTTTACAGCCACGTGATTGTGTACTCTTCTTTAAGTTTCATCAAGTTAGTATTTGCGAATCATTATCCTGATAGATCAGAAGTGAGACACTCATAAAATAATAACAAACTGTCTAGACTTGTGCTGATTATATTTTATGAGAAACAGGTCAGAGGTTTTCTGCAATGATTATTAGTTTACAGCCACGTGATTGTGTACTCTTCTTTAAGTTTCATCAAGTTAGTATTTGCGAATCATTATCCTGATAGATCAGAAGTGAGACACTCATAAAATAATAACAAACTGTCTAGACTTGTGCTGATTATATTTTATGAGAAACAGGTCAGAGGTTTTCTGCAATGATAATTAGTTTACAGCCATGTGATTGTGTACTCTTCTTTAAGTTTCATCAAGTTAGTATTTGCGAATCATTATCCTGATAGATCACAAGTGAGACACTCATAAAATAATAACAAACTGTCTAGACCAATGCTGATTATATTTTATGAGAAACAGGTCAGAGGTTTTCTGCAATGTGATAGTTGATGATGCATTAGTTTACAGCCATGTGATTGTGTACTCTTCTTTAATTTTCATCAAGTTAGAATTAAAGAATCATTATCCAAGGATGAGACACTTATAAAATAATGAAAAACAGTATTGACCAATGCTGGTGAACTTTTATGAGAAGTGTATCGTTAATGATAAGGGGGTTAGATGCATTATGTAATGATAATTAGTTTACTCTTGCTTCAGTTTTATAAAGTTAGAGTATACGAATCATTATACTATTTCATATATCTAAGGTGAGGTGATCTTGAACAGTTATGGCAAGCCTTTATGAGAAGTGGATTAAATTTTATTATTTATTTTATACTAGCCAGTGGGCCACTATGTCTATGTAATTGGGGTATGGATTGGTAAAGAGTATGGTTAGAAGCTACAAATATATTGAAAACACTGAAACAGTTAAATATGAAATTTAACAATTTTCTCTTTATTTTTAACTGTTATAAAAAGTATACGCTTCTTTTTTGATAAAAGGGAAACATTATAATTTACAATCACAGACGTTTTCTTGTTCAGTCACACTATATTTATCTAACTATTCTTTATAATATGCTATAGAATTTGTATTTTTTCCCGAAAACGTAGTATAGGACTATAACTAAAAATAATTGCCTACAGAATTCAATACTTTTTAAAGAAATTTCTTATGAATGGCTTGATAAATTTGTGAAAGAGCTGTGAATTTGTTTAATATTATATGCTGGTACATCCCTTTTTCTTCATCCAATGAATGTTAGCGCCATTAGGTCCAATTGTTATACACAGTAAGATGACAAAAAACCTTGTTCACTAGGAAATATTTAAAAATTTTCTATGAATTTGACAATAGAATTGTTTATTTTACTCTCTTATTATTTTTGATTTTCTGTTCTTCCTTTTATGATATAATCTTATAAATATATGTTGGTCATTTAAAAGACTTTCGAAAGTTAATATCTGAGTTCATGCGTTTGTCCCTCTTTCTCCATACAAGAGAAAAGATATTTTAATACTAGCATATAGCCCATCATATGACGGGATTAGTAAAATTTTTAATATTCCAGAACTGTTAAGTACCCAATGAGGCAGGTAAAAAATGGTTTGTTTTTTGGCTGAGAATTATCTGGTTCACTCTCAATAATTTATTTATCGCCATACATCTCTAGAGTCTTCCGATTCTGTAATGCAGTTTAGAATCACGTTGAATTCATTTAGTCAAACCGTGTGGTTATGTATAATAAACAAACACACAAACGAACAAACTTCTTAATTTCCAAATATATATTAATTAAAAGTTAGATATTTATTAGTCCGTGAAATACACTCCTAGACTTATATGAAAAGACTTTGTTGTTAATACCGGTGATAAAATATTCATTGCAACAAAAAATAATCAACGATTAAATTTAAAATAATCACATATGTAGCTAATCTATTATTTAAGCCAAATATAAAAGAAAATCATTTACGTAATAACTAAGTTCAGTGATAAAAGATATTAAAATGGTGTAGACGATATTTAAATAGTTTAAAATATGAAATGATTAAATGAGATGTTTAAAGGAATGACGCTAGAAAAAATTGTTATTTTTACCTATTTATTAAGTGATAAATGGATAAATTGAATTTCCTGCTCTTAACCGGGGAAAATAGGGCTTGAAATAATGGAATTAAACTCTCGAAAAGGAGTGAAAGGGTTGGATTTCTAACGTTTTAAAGGCGACAGTATTTTTTGCTGTGATATGAAGCATATTTATACCAATTTATTTTTGAATCGGATCGATAGTTTAAGAGAAGATAAACTTTATTTGCTTTGAATGGATGCCTCTATCCATTCCAGGTCCAACCGCTTCATAAATTGGAGGACAGACGGACAGATAACTTAGGCTATTATTATATAGGGGGTAGTAATTGGATTATTGAGACTTGTTAATGTAAATGCCTTTTAATCCTTTAATGTTTATTTGAAGTTTTAATTAAATATTGTTTTAAACGTAACACACTTGTCAATTTAACTGGAACAGGTAATCTCTTTTACATAGACTAGAAAATAAGTTCAAAATCCATAGTTAATTTACAAAGATTATTTAACTGCTTACAAAATGAAAGTAAAAGTGGTAAAAAGCCTTAATAAACTAAGAGTTAGTCTATGGCAAAAGTGACAGAACAGTCAAGCGGTCTCAAGGAAAAAAGGACCAATGGATCCGACATATGAGTTCCAGGAATCGAAATTCCCAAAACTCAAACGTAGAACACATTTGGCGAAGGAAGAAAGCAGTCATGTTATTTGTCAAAAAAATAGATCTATTCAGCTCATGATTTACAGTATCAAACAAAATAGATTCTAAATAGATTTCCAATAAAGTTTACATAAAGTATACTATAAAATAATTGTGAATTACCCAAATTGTATTGTAGGTCGTGAACAATCTACTGATGAAAACCTTTACCATTTACAATTTGCTGTATATTTGGATTTGGTTTTTTACGGTCTATTGTTTTGCCTACGCAGGCTAATGAGACCAGGACCTACTGCTTAAAGCCTATTCTGCACTGCTAAGAACATCCTTTCGTGCAGTGGGATTTAAACCCGCGAACTCTAGTACCGAAAATTAGCATTTTGTTCATCTTTCGGTCCAATTAGCTATTAAAGATAAAACTGCTGCTGAAATTTTCAAAAGTTACCTATCTGTTGTGGTGTATTACATTGCATTGTTATTTCAAAGTCATTGATAACCCAAAGTTGCTTTATATCGCTTTTAATTATAGTATAATACCACTGGTCTATATAACAATGTTTAAAATTAGAACAAACGACAAGAAAATATGCAAAAAATATTAAAAAAAAAGCTAATGTTCAAGAGAACGCTGCATTCTTTTCCTTCCTTCTTTCTACTCAGGCAACCCTATACTTTTTCCATTATCCTGTGCTGATGTGTTCGTTGTTCCATTGTCCTTTTTACAATGCGTCCTTTCCCGGCTCTGCCCAGAAGGACTGGCGCTCCAAGGATGGTCCTGAATCGCCTCCTGGAGACCAATCACAATTCTCCAAAACTTGGTGAAGTTTAAGTGCAATTATTTTCACTGGCCACACCATACGATTCCTGGAGTCGCGAAAAAAACTTGATCATTCAACCCACAACGTGTGAGTGCGGCGAGAAAATCAGTTTCGCAAACCCTATGTCAAACATATCTGCACTCTCACACTCCTACCCATCGACAGCAACATACAGCTTTTGTCACATATATGAATAAAAGGGCGAAAAAAAATGAGTGAAATGAATGCAGTGGGATTTAAACCCGTGAACTCTAGTACCGAAAAGTAGCATTTTGTTCATCTTTCGGTCCAATTAGCTATTAAAGATAAAACTGCTGCTGAAAATTTCAAACATTACCTATCCATCATCACGAATATTCAGAAATAATAGAAATAGTACTTATTGTTTGCTATGTAATGCTATGTTATGCTACTTTAGTACAATAGATATTTGAATAATGCTACAAAATTTGCTAACTTTACAGGAGAATATTCATAAGATTTTTTTTATTGATTACTCCACCAGGAATTGTGAAAGAACATACTATTACACGTCTTCCTCAAATAAGATATTTGTATTCTACACGAATTAAATACTCAGATGTTTTAAAATTATGTTTCATAGGAATTACCTTAAAAAGCATTGATAATGTTTACGTATGAATTTTATTTAAAAAATTCTAGGAATTTCAAAATTTGATCAACAAAACCTGTAATAGTTGTTAAAATTTCTTAAAAGCTAAAATAATAATTATAACTGGATCAGGTTTTAATGAAGTTATGTGGATCAAGTGAAATTACAAAAAAAATATAGTTAGGTAAGTAAGGTTCTACAGTTATAGTATGCTCAGTGGCGTGCGGTCCATATGTGCAGGGTGTGCACTGCACATATGGACTGCAAAGTCCCTAGCAAAATTATAAGGGACAATAATTTTCTGCTCCTATGTCTACCTATCTGTATATGGTATATAATAAATATTATTTATAATATACTCAAATATTATGTTGATTTGCTTGCTTGTATTCCCGCAGTGCGTACGGTACTAGATGCTGCACTACTTAGTACGCAAACGAACATAGGAAGTTCTGATGTGTACGCACTGCGCACTAAATTGAAAATCCCGCTTTATATGTATGGGCTACTGGAGAAGAACAGCATACTATGGCACTGAGGCAAGTGCAGCTATTTTTCCTGCACTTGGCATTCAGAATCATCCGAAGGTACGGTTTATTAAGAGTTGTATTAGAGCGGGGACTTGCGTGCTGAAGCGATTTTGACTTTTTAACTGATTAACTGGCCATACGATTTTGCAGACGGTTAATGTTTAAATTTATATATTGTAAGATTTTGTTTTCATGGAAATATAAAAGAAGTGTTTCATCAATATAAAGTGAAATGTTTTAGTGTGGTAAATGAATTTTGGTGATGTATTATATTTATTGAAATAATTAGCTGAAAAACAATGTTGTTTTGTTTTAAAGAAACGAATTTTAACAGAACAGTCCAAATTTTAACATTCATTGTGTCTTACAGACAGTATATAAGTTATATCTGTAACACCATATCCCTGGTTTTGTTTTTAAAAATTGTCAAGATGTTTTTCGCAGACTATATGATTCCAAATGTCAAAAACAATTAATAAATATAATTTAATCTATTAACCGAACAGGAAAAACAGTTCACTCTATTGTGCCAGCGTACAGTGAAATCTTCTGCATGTGGAATAGACGTTCGGTTTCTCGGCACCGCAGCGGCTGGCACCATGTGGTGCTACGTTTACTGAACATATAAGTTTTTCGTGGAAGACCGAAGCGTTGTTTTTTCGACAACGATATGACGCCATAAAACAAAAGACATGATTTTTGCTTCAGTGCTAGTAAAATTCTCATAAGTTTAGCTGTTTTTATAGTTATAACTCGACTACTCGTAGATAAATATTCTATTTATTGTA
Organism: Pardosa pseudoannulata; assembly: GCA_032207245.1. NCBI lineage: Eukaryota > Metazoa > Arthropoda > Arachnida > Araneae > Lycosidae > Pardosa > Pardosa pseudoannulata. Next base: position 87,292,709 of record CM063506.1, read on the forward strand.
TTCTTTAAATTTATATTCATAATAATAACCCGTTTCAGAATGGAGAACTCAGATGTCTCAATAATTAAAGATTTATTGGAAAATCCATGTTCTCTGCACACCCTGCGTGAAAACCTACCTCACGCCACTGAGTAT
>CM063506.1:87302843-87310343 GCA_032207245.1 Pardosa pseudoannulata
ACAAACATCTTTACTGTTGGGCATGAAGTCGGTAAGGCTGCAATTTTGCAAGTGAAGAGTATATCCTGATAACCGCTAGAAAACCGCTGATGGCGGGAAAACTCATCAACATTCCAGTGGACAGGCGGCACGGTGGAAAACCGCCAAACGCAGGACTAAAACATGCCAATATGTGGAGTGGTGATATGTCATATGAAAAAAAGGGTGAATTTATAAAACTATTGCAACTTAGCGCTCTCCAAGGAGAACGCCAAGTGACGCTCCTGGTATGCGTGATGTCATCTGATTGAAAATACAGAGCGGCTTATGCGATAAAAAATTAGGTTTTCGACTCACCAACGGGATAATTGGGATCTTGGTAGGGAACTTACAAACAGGGTATTTTGTTTAAGGGAAGTTTATAGAATTAAAATAAACTAAATGGAACGGAATTAAAAGAAAGTAAATGGAACGTCATGACAGGTTTCCAACCCGCAACTTCTCAGTTACGAGATCGTTGTCTTTGCCGACTGAGCTACAGCGGCTCAAGAGTTTTTGTTTCAGATTTAAGAGGGCATTATCACTAATTAACAAAAACAATGGCGTATCTTATACGGAACTCGCTACTGTCCAGCTGCGAGATCATATCCTTTGCCGACTGAGCTTCTTTGGATCTGTCTAAATAGTTGGGTGTATGGATAGATGTATAGATAGATAAATATTACTGGATTTCTTAAAAGAATATACATGAGTTGGAGTCGGAATAACTGTAAAAGGTGTACTAATGTTAATAATCTAATCTGGACATAAGTTAAACTTAACTTTGATATGTTATTTATAATTTTTATAAAATTCAATATTTCTTAAAATTAAAGCAATTATGCTGAGCCACAGTAAAAAACTTTTAAAGTGAAAAATCAGTTAGCATGTACAATGATTAACAATTTCAAGGAAATAAAACAAACAGCATTTCATTCTTTCAACGAACAAACAACTTATGGGAGTTTTTAAAAAATAAGAAATATTCCGTATTTTTAAGAAATTTTTTTTTCTAAGTTTAATTGAAGAGAATGCATTTCGACTCAAGTACAGAGAAAAATCCGTGTTTCATCGCCGGAAAAGCAGAAATAAATTTTATCAAGGAATTCACTAATTAATCATTATGAGCTTCTAAATGAACAATGCGTTCCAAGAAATTTACTCCAAAAACGGAAAAAAAATTATCCAAACAATAATTAAATAGGCTCTTTTTCCTTTCGTAAATAGCTAAAATTCTTTTCGTGTATAAGTGAAACTTTTTGCCACCCCATTTTCTCCAATTAATTTCTAATCAATTTTGAGCTTAGCAACAGAAAACCGGCAAATATTTAAAACGTTATTAGGTCGCGTATCCATATTAATCTTGTAAAGTTACTTAGGAATAACTTTTAACAAGATCTTTTGACCTCCTTCGATGCAGTGACAAATTGTTTGAATGTTTCTACGACATATAAACAAATAAATAAACTTGTACTAGGAACATCTTTTGGACAAATAATTTATTTCTTTACATTCTTTACATCAAGTAATTGCTTGCGTAAAAAGTTTGAGTTGGGAGTTACATAATTTACTTGTATTCCTGTTAAATTGTACACATTTTTTGGCTGCATTATATTTAACCTAATTTTATTTGAATGTCAGATATGATTCTTCATTTCTTTAATAGGTAGAAGTTACAGAATTGCTTAAATATTAGACTTTAAATATATAAAAAATCATACATTTATATTTAAACAATAAATAGAACTTGAGTATTATCATCGGTTGACCACCGGTATAGCTTTAATTTTTGTTATATTGAAATACTTCATTATATAGAGTGAAGATTGCAATACACAATCTGTTGCATAACTAGATGTTTCAACGTAGCATTTCAAAGCGAAGTTTTAATGCTATACCTGGTTATGTTTTCCTCTACTTTTCGTATTGTACCATTGAAACTCATTGTAACATATTCACATTGTACCACTAAAACTTAATTTTTATTCTTCTCCAAGTCAAACAATACCTCTTATTCTTTTTAACATAATCAAGTTTTGTAGAGTGTCTCCTTGTTATATAATATAATTTATAATACAATCCTGATTTTATCAAACCTACTTTATAAATATATTAAATATATAATATTGCCAAAGCTCCAACATATTAACGACCCTTTCTCTTCTAGGCGAAAGACATGTACTCACTAAGGATCGGACAACCTTGAGGCTCCCCCCTCCAGTGTTCTGCCCAATATGTAACATTATTTGCTTTGGCTTTGTTTAGGAAGTCCGTTTTGGCCATTACTGGCTAGATTTGGCTATTACTGAGTGATGTTTGTGCATGCGTGTGTCTCTTGCATAAAGCGTCGAGTAATGGCCAAATTGTTATGACTTTGACCTTCAGTACCGGGTTGAAATCCCTCTTTGGCATGGCTGTTCTTAGCCGTTTGTAATCGGCTTTAAGCAGTAGGCCCCAGTCTCATTAGCCCTCTTTTTGTAAATAAGTAGACCATAGCGCTTCAAACCAAACCTCTAGCATAAAGTTTCTAAGATAAAGTTTCACGTATTTATTTATTATTAATGAGAGTTTTAAAAAATGAGAAATATTCGTTATTTATAAGAAATATTTTTTCCAAGTTTAATTGAAGAGAATGTATTTCGACTCAAGTACAGAGAAAAATCCGTGTTTCATCCCCGGAAAGGCAGAAATAAATTTTATCAAAGAATTCACTAATTAATCATTATGAGCTTCTAAATGAACATTGCGTTCCAAAAAATTTACTCCAAAAACGGAAAAAAAATTATCCAAACAATAATTAAATAGGCTCTTTTTCCTTTCGTAAATAGCTAAAATTCTTTTCGTGTATAAGTGAAACTTTTTGCCACCCCATTTTCTCCAATTAATTTCCAATCAATTTTGAGCTTAGCAACAGAAACCGGCAAATATTTGAAACGTTATTAGGTCGCATATACATATTACTCTTGTAAAGTTACTGAGGAATAACTTTTAACAAGATCTTTTGACCTCCTTCGATGCAGTGACAAATTGTTTGAATGTTTCTACGACATATAAACAAATAAATAAACTTGTACTAGGAACATCTTTTGGACGAATAATTTATTTCTTTACATTCTTTACATCAAGTAATTGCTTGCTTAAAAAATTTGAATAAGGAGTTACATAACTTACTTGTATTTCTGTTAAAGTGTACATATTTTTTGGCTGCATTATATTTAACCTTATTTTATTTTAATGTCAGATATGATTCTTTATTTCTTTAATAGGTAGAAAGTTACAGAATTGATAAAATATTAGCTTTTAAATATATAAAAAACTGTACACTTATATTTAAACAATAAATAGAACTCGAGTACTGCCGTCAAGTGACCACCGATATCTTTTTATTTTTAGGTATAATCAAATGTTTCATTATATACAGTGAATATTACAATACAAAATGTGTTTCATAACTAGATTCTCAACATAGCATTTCAAAGAGCAGTCCTAATGTTATAGCTGGTTATGTTTTCCTCTACTTTTCATATTGTTCCATTTAAACTAATTGAAACATATTGACATTGTATCACTAAAACTTATTTTTTTATTCTTTTCCAGTTCAAACAATACCTTTTTATTTTTTGTTTATAATCAATTATTGTAGAGTGTCTCTTCGTCATATAATGTAATTTGTAATACAATCCTGATTTTATCAAACAATACTTTATAAATATAGTAAATATATAATAGGGCCAAAGCCCCAAAATATTAACTACCCTTTCTCTTCAAGGCGAAAGGCATGTACTCAGTAAGGAGCGGACTACTGTGAGCCTCCCCACGTTCTGCCTAATGTGTATATATATATTTGCTTCGCTTTGGTGTTCAAGAAGTCCGTTTTGGCCATTACTGGTTAGATTTGGCTATTTCTGCTTGACGTTTGTGCGTGCTTGTGTCTCTCGCATAAAGCGCCGAGCGATGGCCGAATGGTTGCAACTTTAATCTTCAGTATCGGGTTCAAATCCCGCTTTGTCATGGTTGTTCGTAGCCGTTTGGAATCGACTTTAAGCAGTAGGTCCATGGCCTCATTAGCTCTGGTGTTGCAAAAGGGTAGACCATAGCGCTTCAAACCAAACCTCTAGCATAAGGCGACATAAAGTTTCACACATTTATTTATTATTAATGAAATCGTTGTATATATTCTCACCTGTGATATTCACACATTTGGAGTCTTTATTTTAAAATGTAGATGGGCCCGGATGAGCAATTAATAGATGTTACAACGCTGTGAAATACAAAATTTGAACACTACGACTAATTGTTTTATAGCCAGAAAGACGTGAGAAGAAAGTAGTCAAAATTACTTGAGAAATAAAGCGATATAAAGTTCACATATTTATTTATTATTAATGAAATCGTTGTATATATTATTATCCGTGATATTCACACATTTGGAGTCTTTATTTTAAAATGTAGATGGGCCCCGATGAGCAATTAATAGATGTTACAACGCTGTGAAATACAAAATTTGAACACTACGACTAATTGTTTTATAGCCAGAAAGACGTGAGAAGAAAGTAGTCAAAATTACTTGAGAAATCGCCAAAACGGATAATAAAAGTTTTCAAATTTAAGTTTTCTTGAACACACGCAAGAACAGAGCTAATTAAAATGGCTTCAGGCATTTCCTTTACTTCGAACAAGAGAGTAAAAAGATTCAGGGGTGTTATCAAGTTACTCATTCTAAATTTATTTTTAAGTCAAAAATTTGTAGTTTTAATTTATTTTTCCTCCATCATGTGTATTTAAGTATATTTTTAATATTAATTTTCTTTCACGTGAATGTATATATGACATCAGTTAGAAGAAATGCAAAAATGTATAGGTAATTACGACTAATCGTTTTAGAGTCAAACAGACTTGAGAAAAAAGTAGTCAAAATTACTTGAGAATTCGTCAAAACGGATATTTAAAGTTTCCAAATTTAAGTTTTCTTGAATATACGCAGGAACGAAGCTAATTAAAATGGCTTCAGGCATTTCCTTTGCTTCAAACAAGAGAGTAAAAAGATTCAGGGGTGTTATCAAGTTACTCATTCTAAATTTATTTTTAAGTCAAAAATGTATAGTTTTAATTTATTTTTCCTCCATCATGAGTATTTAAGCATATTTTTAATATTAATTTTTTTTCACTTGAATGTATCTATGACATCAGTTGGAAGAAATGCAAAAATGTATAGATAATTACGACTAATCGTTTTAGAGTCAAACAGACTTGAAAAAAAATTAGTCAAAATTACTGGAGAAATCGTCAAAACGGATTTCTAAAGTTTCCAAATTTAAGTTATCTAGAACATAAACAGGAACGAAGCTAATTAAAATTACTTCAGGCATTTCCTTTGCTTCAAACAAGAAAGTAAAAAGATTCAGGGGTGTCATCAAGTTACTCTTTTTAAAATTTTTTAAGTCAAAAATGTATAGTTTTAATTTATTTTTCCTCCATCATGAGTATTTAAGCATATTTTTAATATTAATTTTCTTTCACGTGAATGTATATGTGCCCATCAGTTAGGAGAAATGCGAAAATGTATAGGTAATTTGCAGCAATCTAAAAAAATGCAATTAATTGTGCAAATATTTGCTCTTTGGTAGCAGTTGGAGAATGTAACGAAAGTAAAATCTGTAGACAGTGTGGGTAGATATTACATCTATTTCGGGAAAAACAGCAAAGGAAGCGAATACATGCCCACCCTAGTGATGCGGAAGCTTATTATTCAGGTGTCGACGGACATACCACATAAAGAACCGGGCATATAGAGTATTTATAGAGAGTCTAGAGAACTGATAACTTTGTAGTATTAGAATATATTACTCATATGTGTGTAATATTTTTAAATGCTTAACGTATAGGGAAGGAATTAATCTGTTGTAGTAGAGCAATGTTTTAGATAAATCGTAATAAAACGTCTATTACAGTATCGTAAGTTATCTTCGTCTACAGTATTTCAAGCCTCCATTATCGGTTGACAAATTGTGTTCAAAATTGAAAATTAATCTACGATTTTGGTGAACACATTCCATATTTTTAAGCTGTTGTACTTTTTTTTATCAGAGTATTGTGTTTGTTTTAACGCATACATAAAATAACACCAAAATTGTTATTCACATTCTTTGGTTTGGTTTGGTTTGGTTTGGTGTGCTACTGTCTACTTTTTGCAACACGAGGGCTAAATTCACATTCTTAGAGAAGTTAAAACAATAAGTCTCAATAATCTAGAGAGTCATATTTAAAGCGCAAATAAGCTGAAATAAAAAAGATGGGGGGGGGGGTCTCACAGCCTTGAGGGCTCCGATAGATAGACTTCTAAAAAATGTGATGATCTGACATAAAAATCTCTACATTATGTATCATGTATCTCTACATGTTATGTATCTTATGTATCTCTACATACAGGTTATACATGTATGAACTCGTAGGTAGAATTAAGTTTTATGTTCGTTATCTGTTCTTGACTCTGAATAAATTTCTACATAAAATTAGGATTAAAATTGTATGTTAGATTTTTTCTACACTCCAAATAACAAAAACTGTATAAACTGCATCCTGTGTTGTTTTTTTGACGCTCTCAATAAAAGAGACTTAACTTCTTTAATTTGAAATTCCTACAAAGTATAAATGTTGTGTTATTCCTTAAATATGTTCTGTGCTACTATCCATAACATTTTCTGTTCTTTTTCAAACTATGACTTAAGTATATCCGCCTCTCTCTAAATGCCCATCCACCCATATATATATATATATATATATATATATATATATATATATATATATATATATATATATATATATATATATATATATATATATATATATATATATATATATATATATATATATATACACATATATATATATATAAATATATGAGTACATATGCATGTATAATTGCAATAATAACATATTATATATATCTCTCTCTCTTTATCTCTATCTATTTATATCTGTATCTATGTCTATCTATATCCATCTATCTATATCTCTATATCTATCTTTATATATCTATATATCTATATCTATATCTATCTATCTATATATATATATATATATTATATCTACATCTATCTATATCTATATCTATATATATCTATATCTATATCTATCTATCTATCTATCTATCTATCTATATATATATATATGTAAACATATCAATAGTATACAAGTCCTACTAAGCATCACATGACATTAATTCTTTGGACACCGAGCAGACAAAGTAGACGTCGATCTGATATCCAGTGTTATATAATTGTTTTAGAGTATGAAAGACGTGAGAAAAAAGTAGTCAAAATTACTTGAGAATTCGTCAAAACGGATATTTAAAGTTTCCAAATTTAAGTTTTCTTGAATATACGCAGGAACGAAGCTAATTAAAACGACTTCAGGCATTTCCTTTACTTCGAACAAGAGAGTAAAAAGATTCAGGGGTGTTATCAGGTTACTCATTCTAAA
>CM063506.1:87315343-87325343 GCA_032207245.1 Pardosa pseudoannulata
TATCAACATCTTCTAAATTAGTTCTGACAACAATTTTTTAATACTTAAGCTATTATGTAAATATAAGACAGAGGACCTAATCTCAATTTCAAAATGGATGTAAAAGGGGGTACCTTTGGGGAGTTAAAATGGTGTGCCCGGAACACTGCTGGTTGATGGGTATCTATGGATCTCTCGTCGGTCTGGTCACGGGCTTCCTCCTGAGTTTTTGGGGTGCGGCCGTGCTATTTGATGCAGGAACATTTCCTGTCGGATTTTCCTGGACTCTCGAACTCGTTCCGTCGGACTCCTCTCTTAGTCTGGATTATCGAACACCTTCTGTCGGACTCTCTCCTTGTCTCGACTTCCGAACCTCTTCTGTCGGACTCTTCTCTTCGTCTCGACTATCGAACACATTTCTTTTTTTTCACCTTTTCTTTTTTTTCTGATCTTTTTTATTTTATTAATTTCATCCTTGTCCACTCTTCCTTCTTATTATCTAATCGGGATAGTTGTAAAAATCCAATTGGTCTGCTTAAACCACGCCTTGAGACTGCCAACGTGGAAAACCTTATCCCTTCTAATTGGGCCCTGTCCCTTAGGAACTCATAAATAACTCCACAAAGGTACATTCTTATTTAATGTCAAGTACGGAGACGGGATTCTAATCTGGGACTGGCATCAGAACCCCGTCTGAGACCACCGAACAAGACAGCAATATCCGTTGAATATAAATATATGGTCCACTGTCTTTTTACAAAGATGTGATGAGGTCAGATTTAGATCCCGAGCATTTTATTTCTTGTATGAATGAATAAATTATATAACTGATCGAAATCGCCTCATCACAAGAATTACTTCAATTTTGGGCCAGCGAATTGTAAGCATTTGGTCATTTTCACACCTCTGTAAATTATTGTTGCATTTCATATAATCCAGTCATCTTAAGATTTTATCTTCTATACAATGAATATATTTAATCAATTTTTAAAGTCAGATAGATATCTAGTGGATACATTTCTCGTCCAAAAAGAAGCAAAATATAAAACAAAGAAAATTTTTTCAATTTCATTCTCAACATAGGAATATCAGTACATTCGCATTTCAGTATTTCTACGACCATTCCAAAAAAGGAACTTTTCTAGTATAACTTTTCCGTACCCTAATCTGGTGTACATAAAGAAACTATTCTGCAGTTCTTCCGTCTGATATCGCTTTTATGAAAGCGACTTTCGTAATAAAGTGAGTCTGTTATCATTCACCCCTACATTTCGTGGAATAAAATAAGACACTTCAAATGCTGTGTGAAGAATACTAATTTCTTTTGGCCGGAAAACAGAAGAAAATGATTTATAGGCTACTAAACTCCATTAGCAACTGAATATCTATCCATTTATCTCTATATGTGTTTTTTATGTTATGCATATTATTGTTATGCATGTTATCACATTAATTGTACATATGTTACAATTAATGTGATACGTAGATCAAAATGCTGTGTGAAGAATACTAATTTCTTTTGGTCGGAAAACAGAAGAAAATACTTTATAGGGTACTAAACTCCATTAGCAACTGAATATCTATCCATTTATCTGTATATGTGTTTTCTATGTTATGCATATTATTGTTATGCATGTTATCACATTAATTGTACATATGTTACAATTAATGTGATACGTAGATCAAAATACATAATAACCAAAATGAGTTATTAATAATAGTAACTGAAACAAAGCGATTCATGTGATAAATTCCTTAAAATTTATCAATTTAACTGGTTGTTGATACTACTAATACTCTAAGGTTATTAGTATCAACAACTAAGTTGTGAAAGTGATAAGTTTCTTAGAATTAATCACTTTCATGAGTTATTACTAAATATATCCAATTATTTATAGTTGGATATACTTAGTAAACGTGTTGTATATTTAGTACCGGTAAACGTGATAAATTTCAATGTTTGTGATATGAGACTTGCGTCAGGGCTAAATGATTAATTCTTGATTTCAGATTAATTTTTATATGTGGTATGGTTAATGCTTGTAAATGACTGTTATTAATATTAAATGACTATTAATAATAAAATCAAATAGGTTAAAAAGATTAATTTGTATATATATATATATATAGGTTATATATATATAATATGTATATATATTGTATATATATATGTATATATATATTAATATATGTATATATATGTATATATATGTATATATGTATATATATATATATATATATACATATATATATATATATATATATATATATATATATACATATATATTATATATATATATATATATATATATATATATATATATATACATATATATATACATATATATATATATATATACATAATATATATATCTATATATATATATAAATATATATATATATATATATATATATATATATATATATACATATATATATATTATATATATACATATATATATATATATATATATATATATATATATATATATATATATATATATATATATATATATATATATACGTGTGTGTCTGTGACGGGGAATGTGCAATGGTGGAATATGATGAAATAACATTAGATTACTAATTTTTTATTAAATGTTTTTTCTTTTACATACTCAACAAATGAAAAAGTAAATTTTAAAAGCATCAAATTGAGTCATATTAGAATTATAACTAGTAAAATACTCACTACAAAATAGAATACTAAAAAATAATCATTTATTTTGTAAAGAAAGATAGAGTTTCAATTAGTTAATCACAGAACGATTCTAAAAGTGTTATCAAAAGATTCGGTATAGCTAAATAACCTATTAATATTTTCTAAATATGATTTTTCAAATATTTCAAAGCCTAAAATAACTCCCAAAGTAATTGAATGCTCTTCCTAAAGTTGAAAATCGTATTTCTTGTAGTCTTGTAAACAACTGAAAGACTTAGTATATTCCTTCAAAATAAATAAAAGAGAAAAGTAAAGGGCTATATAAATGATGATAAAAACGTCATTTTAAAAGATTTTAATATAAAGTAAAGCAGTACAATCAATGAATGTAGAATCATATACTTCTAGAAAATCAAGGATTAGTATCCTTTTCAAAAATCTAAAAACAAACTGACATATCTACCCTCATAGGCATCAAACTCCTATTAATGTGCTTTGTTTAGCAAAGCAAATCCTTGAACATAATAAAATTGAGAATCGAAGCCTGAAATGTGTCAAGAACTTTTATTTCAAATCCTGATTTACTTGTCAAGTTAACATTTCATTGTTTACTTCCTTGAAATTTTCATTTCTTTTATTGACCAAAATAAATAGAAACATTCGTTTCTGGAGTAACTTTTTACTCAGAAACAAAGAGTTTTATATAACGTTGAAGTCTAAGTTGGAGTAATTTACATTATCAAATTGGAGTTTTGGATATCGTTCGTCTTTCTGCAAAAGAACATAATATTTTTACAAAAAATTGCCTAATAAGATATTTAGGGTTTACTAGGTCTTTAAAATGTTTGATATGCATATATATATATATATATATATATATATATATATATATATATATATATATATATATATATATATATATATATATATATATATATATATATATATATATATATATATACTCAAGAGCCAAAAAATTATGACCACCCCTATATTTTGCAATGAACTCGCCTGGATGACGTGGAAGGCCTGTGTGGAAGTGGTATTTAACTACTGCTGGAGAGTCTGAAGAATCATTCTTTCACTTACTGCTGTGTGTGATGGAAAAGACTGCGGATCTAAGCGATTTTGATAGAGGGAATAATGTAATTGGTCGATGGCTCGGAACAAATATTTCCGAAACTGCACGACTCGTGGATTGTTCGTGATCTACAGTTGTTAGTACTTATGCAAAGGGGATGAATGATGGTGAAAAAAGCAGTAGACGACATGGTGTTGGACGTCCACACGCTATCAAAGAAAAAAGTGTCCTATGGTGAAGGAAAACCGGAGCCACACAGTGGCTCAGCTGACAACCCAATACAGTGCAGGGCCAAGTAGAATAGTATTGGAACACACTGTTCAGCGGAAACTGTTGAATATATGGTTATGCAGCAAACGTCCCACTCGTGTGCCTTTGCTGACCAAGCATCATCGCCAACTGCGCCTACGCTGGGCCCAGGAAGTATACTGAAACAGTGTAAACAATATTCCGCACTCATCACATTGCTAAAATTTTAATATATTTTGTTTTAGGGTCATTGTCATTTCTGCTACAGAAATATCTTTTTGTATTCTCAAACACATAAATGCTTACATAGCTGATTCATCTAGCAATTTTCACCTTCCTTATCTTTTACTTTCCTACCTTTTGCTTTCAACTTTGTTTTATTTTTTCTGTGGATGGACGTTAATTATGTGACCCTAATGTGGCTGCGATTATCCTTGTCAGCAGCGCGATTCGAACCCGCGAACTTCGGTACTGAAGTTCAACGCTCTACCTTTCAGACATCGTTCGGCAGGAATGTTCAAGGAAAATATATTTATGTTTACTCAAATTATATGAATGTAAATTAAAAAAAGTTTATGTACAACCTAAAGGGAAGGAATTTGAGAGTATAATACAGAGTATAATTTACTGTATTATTGATTAACAACTCTTTACAAAACGCAATATTTTCTAGAGAGATCATTTACAAACAATGGGTAAGCACTAAAATGTTGTTGCTTAAACAAACAGGTCTTTTATCGGAAAACTTTCTTAACTCTAGTCACTCAAGTAACTCTTAAGCAGCTTGGAAAATGTTCGGTAGTAGAGTCTGTACGACTAAGTTTCACTGAACTAGTGAATGGATGACACAAGCTCTGTAACAGAAATATCCCATTAGTCCATATTTAAGTAACCCGCAGAAGATTTAGATTGCATTACTTAAGGTTTTGTACTGGTCTCATTGGGGCGAATAGACTAATAAAGATAAGAAAATGCCGTGGAGAGAACATCAATGACGTGTTCATATCCTAAAGTTACATCTTGTGCGGTTTTAACGATAACGGTAACAATGAAGTGTGTCCTTCAGAAGAATCGTCGGTTAACTACTAGAAAAAATTCGAAACGAAACATCTCGAAATATGTTACTTAATTATGTTATTATTACTCCAACAGATGACTCTTAGAATTGTTTCTAATAAAGATATTAAAAATACCTTATTTCAAGTTCATAATATATATGAGTAAGCAGTTGATTCTTCATTATTTTGTTAATACTTAATTTTTGTTAGTTCAAGATTTAATTTTATCAATCTGTAAGGATTCATTATTATCCTTTTTTGAGGGATAGTAAAAAGCAAAGGAATTATTGTAGGTTAATTTGTTGGGTTTGGAGCGCTATGGTTTACTGTTTTCTACTGTAAAGCTAATGAGACTGGGACCTACTGCTTAACGTCGATTTCGAGAGGCTGAGAACATTCATGCCAACTGTGGTATTGAAATCCACGAATTTCGGTACTAAAGAGCAGCACCATACCCATTCGGTTATCGTTCGTCTAGAAAGTATTATAATAGCGAAAAAGTTTAGTCCTAAGATTTTAACTAAAGTATTCATTTTGATTATGTCTGAATAAACGTCAGTCCTAAGGTTCTTACTAAAGTATTCATTTTGATTAAGTGTGAATAAACGTCATTCCTAAGGTTTTACCTAAAGTATTCATTTTGATTATGTCTGAATAAACGTCAGTCCTAAGGATCTAACTAAAGTATTCATTTTGATTATGTCTGAATGGACGTTACTTCTAAGGTTCTAACCAAAGTATTCATTTTGATTATGTCTGAATGGACGTTAGTCCTAAAGTTCTAACTAAAGTATTCATTTTGATTATGTCTGAATAAATGTTGATAATTTTCAGAGTTATGTCTAGTACGTAGAAGAAATAATTTATTTTAAAATTCAATTAATTCTTTCAACTACCCGTGATTAAACCTTTAATAGACAGTTTTTTATGATAAAGGCCGGTCAAAAAAATTCAAAATTTTTTTTAATATAAACAAAATAATTTAGCACGTGGTCTTGCCAAGAAAATAAAAAAATAAATAAAAAATAATAAAAATTTAGATTGTAATTTTGGATTTTGATATCATTGTAGATAATAATCGAAATTTATATATATATATATATATATATATATATATATATATATATATATATATATATATATATATGTACATATATATATATATATATATATATATATATATATATATATATATATGTGTGTGTGTGTGTGTGTGTGTGTGTGTGTGTGTCAGGTCTAAAAAACGGGTAGTTGAAAATTATGTAAGTTAAAAATGGTTTTAAAAAGAGAACTCTTTTATAATAATAAAATAAATGAAAAAAAAAACCACGCTCGCGTAAGCTTTCAGGATAATCCGGTCAGGCGGAAGCATTTCTCATCGATTTGATGAGCTTGCAAACAGGTAAGTGGGGATTTGGCGCTTGGACATGGAGCAATCAACAACTTCACGCATAGCTTCGGGTCGATTAATGAAAATGGCGCTTGTTGCTTTCCGTAAGAACGATGAGTTAATAAAACTTATTATTATCAAAAAGACTGTTGTCCATTCGCCTTAACTCTGCACCACGACTTTACACACTACACACACACATACACACATACACACATATATATATATGTATATCTTTATATATATATATATATACATATATATATATATATATATATATATATATACATACATACATATATATATATATATATATATATATATATATATATATATATATATATATATATATATATATATATACATATATATATATATATATATATATATATATATATATATATATATATATATATATATATATATATATATATCTTTATATATATATATAATACTTGAATCATTAAGTGTTATAGCTTACAATCTCATGTAAATGATAAGTATCAATAAAACGATAGTTGTTTATTTGCTTTCCCATTGTTATTTTCAATTCTCGATTGCATTTGAGTGTGATAAATTATAGCAACATAAATTACATCGCCCCTCGAATTATCTGCAGTGTGCACAGTTTGGCCAGTTTAGCGCGCTCGAGTTAACTCGAGCGTGCACGTTAAGGGGTTAAGTAGCGATAGCTCAGTTAGTATAGTCAACGATTTTGTAACTGGAGGTTTGCAGGTCTGGGCTCCAACCGGTCTAATATCCGCTGATTTCGTTAATTGTGATAGGGACAATTAAAATATGTTCGGATTCACAATACCCTTTAACCTTTTAACTGCTGCCATTATTTCAGATATATGTATCAAAAAAGGAAATTTTCTCTGCTTAATTTACAACAGAATATCAGCAAAGGGATTAAAAAATGTTTACTTTTATTAATAATAAAATTTTAAATCAATGAAATAGTTTTTATATTTAACTAGAATGTAGCCCGCCATATAACGGGATCAGTAAAATTTTTAATGTGCCAGAACTGTAAAGTACCCTATGAGGCAGGTAAAAATGGTTTGTTTTTTGGCTGGGAATTATCTGGTACAACCTCAATAATTTGTTTATCTTCATACTCCTCTAAAGTCTCCCGATACTGTGAATGCATTTTAGAATCATGTTGAATTTAATTAGAAAGGTAATTCAAAGTTTTCTCGTCGAAATTATAGTTAAGTTCTTCCCAATTTTTTTGACATAATAACTAATGGAAGTAAGGGAATGAAACTATCATTTCCCTTACACCTTGGTTGGTTGGTTGATTGAAGTTTAATGGCGCTAAATCCTCTTGGGACAAACTGCGCCAAACAAAAAGTGGCAATAAACAAAAGACGAAATTTATATTTAAAAGAATTGACAAAATAGAAAGGTTCTAAAACGGATTAAAGTAACAAAAAAAAACATTCAACACAAAACACAAAAAACAACACAAAAGATTGAGTTATATACAAATTAACAAGAATTTGAAAATGAGTGAAGAATTAAGATTTTAAGTTAGAAAATAATTAAAAAATTAAGAAATAAGTGAAGAAAGAATTGAAAATTGAATGATTAAAAAATGAATATTAGAAAATTGAAAAACAATCAAAATCATATTTCGGTATAAAAACCAGCACGGCGAAGAAAAGGGAACAAATTTGGATGTGGAGTTTCCCCAATGATTAAAATAAGATTAGGAGATGGGTTACCAAACAATTTTATATACAATGATTTAGAACAAACACAGGACGTTAAAATATGTGCGACTGTGTAAGGAGTCTTGCAATACGTACACTGTGGAGGAGCTTCACCCAGCAAGAGATGGGCATGGGTGAGTCTGCAATGACCCACTCGTAGACGAGTGAGTATTACGTCATGTCTCCTAGAAGGGAGTTGGGGCCATTTAGTTATCTTTGTTTTAACTTCCCGCAGTTTATTTGAAGAAATGTTATCCCAGGAGATCTGCCATTTATTGTGTAAAAGATCTTTGATGTAATTTTTCAAGTCAGGATAAGGAAGACCAGTGTTGAGAAAGTCACTTGCAGACCTGGTAGCCATGTCCACAAGTTCATTGCCTTTAATGCCGACGTGAGAGGGAACCCAGCTAAAAACTAGCGAGATTCCCATGGAAGTAAGGTTAGTTATTGTTGTAAGAATTTTGAAAATAATAGGATTATTACAGTTATTTGATTGCAATGAATTAAGAACACTTTGGGAGTCTGTATAGATAATAAAGTTTTTACTATTGTGATTCATCAATTCTTCTAAAGCCTTCAAGATAGCAAAGGCTTCAGCAGAAAAGATGGAGAGTTTAGGATGAAGTCTGTAGCTATTGATTTGATCTTTAATAAGGTATGCACAGCTGACATAGTTAGTGGATTTTGAACCATCTGTGAAAACAGAGGTGTAATTTTTATAATATTGCTTGTGATCTTCAAAAATTTGTTGATAAATGATATTGCTAGTTGAACTTTTGTCAAATGACTTAAAGGGGTTTATTATAGTAAAAGTAGGAGTGTGCCAAGGATGTATTCCAATAGTTGTAGGTATTGTATCTATATTGTCTAAGTTAAGATCTCTTAAAATTTCATTTATCCTTCCCTGAAACGGCAGAACACAAGAGGGTCTAGCATTGTATAAGTGCGTAAGGTAATAATTGAGTGTATGTTTATGAATGGGATGGTCCACATAAGTTGCTGTTCTAAAGTAATACTGAAGAGATAACATCTGTCGACGTAATTCAAGAGGAGCGTCACAGCAGTCAACGTAGAGACTTTCTACAGGAGATGTTCTAAAAGCTCCGGAACACAATCGAAGAGCGGAATGGTGAATGGTATTCAGCTTTTGAAGGACAGAAACGCGTGCTGACCCATATACAGGACATCCATAGTCCAGTTTTGAGCGGATGATGGCATGATAGATCTTAATTAGGGAAGCGCGATCAGCTCCCCATGAGGTCTTAGAAAGGATTTTGAGGATGTTGAGCTTCCTTTCGCAATTTTTCCGCAAGTTTGTGATATGGGGTGCAAAGGTAAGTTTTTTGTCAAAAATGACGCCGAGAAAATTCACCTCATTCACAATGTTGATGTTATTTCCAAGAAACTGGATGTCTGGG
This sequence comes from Pardosa pseudoannulata, assembly GCA_032207245.1. NCBI lineage: Eukaryota > Metazoa > Arthropoda > Arachnida > Araneae > Lycosidae > Pardosa > Pardosa pseudoannulata. The sequence continues at coordinate 87,324,899 of CM063506.1, forward strand.
TCAGGGTGCAGACCTCTTTTTTTGCAAAAATGCACACAACATGTCTTTGAACTTGAAAAGCTGAAACCATTCTCCATCGCCCACTTACTGATCTTGTTAACTGCAGTCTGGAGTTGTCTGTTAATAAATCTCATATCCGCTCCTTCACATGAGATATGGAGATCGTCGACATACAAGCTTCCATTAACAGAGGGAGGTATCTCGTTCAGAATCCCATTAATTGCAATAATGAATAGAGTCACACTCAATACGCTTCCCTGAGGAACCCCTTCTTCTTGAATAAAAGTGCGAGATAATGTATTTCCTACTCTAACTTCGAAATTTCTTAAGGCCAAAAAGTTTTGTATAAAAATAGGCATATTACCACGCAACTCTAAATCAAACAGCTTCTGTAGAGTTCCATGACGCCAAGTGTGGTCATATACCTTTTATATATCGAAAAACA
>CM063506.1:87330343-87365343 GCA_032207245.1 Pardosa pseudoannulata
ATATATATGTATATATATGTATACTTATACTTAGAATATTTAGATTAAGATGAATATGACCGTTTTATTAAAATTCAAATTAACAATAATTTAGGAGTGAGAAAGTATCTTCTTTTTTCTACTACGTGACCCTGGGAAATCTCATAAGATCTTAGAAAAAGTAGTTTCTGTTTTCAATTTTGCGTTTACAGATAAGTGATTTAATCTACTGTAGGTGTAAAAATTCTGAGAAAATATTTCCTTGCGGTTTTGAAAATAAAAAGAAACTCTAATAAAAAATTAAAGAAGCATTTCTACAAAAAAATATTATAATAAGAAAAATTTTAAAAATAGCATTCGCAGTTAAGATTGGTTTAAAGAACAATTACAAAAAAAGCAAACTAAAGAATCCAATTAAGTATAAAAGAGTACTGCCATTTGCAAGAGTGTAGGTTTTCCAAATCACAACTTAAATTCTTGCTTTGTTTAATCTAAAATCTTCAATGAATCTTTTTTAATCTTTTTCTTTAATGACGAACTCAGAGTTACGTATAATTTCTGTTTCCTGCCAACACAGAGCAAAGAAAAAATTCACACACATACAAAAAAGAAACAATAAGAGACACGTTAATGTCTCTACTAGTTACAAATCATGCATTTTAAACTAAACCTTTTATACTAAAAGCAATAAGAATAAAATACAAATAAACTATTGATGCCATCTGTTGAACAAAATAGCAAATACAAACAATAAGCAACTACTGATGATCATACACTGAAAAAAGAGAATATCCTTTTGCATTACCTTGTGCTTTTGCAAGGCTTTACTTTTTATGTACAGTTAAATAAATAGAATAATTGAAAACTCGTTATCTACTAGTTAAATCTCTATAGAAATTTTTGTCTCTTGCCAACTCAGAGCAAAGAAAAAATTCACACATACAAAAAAGAAATAATAAGAGACACGTTAATGTCTCTACTAGTTACAAATCATGCATTTTAAACTAAACCTTTTATACTAAAACCAATAAGAATAAAATACAAAGAAACTATTGATACCATCTGTTGAACAAATAGCAACCGCAAACAATAAACAACTACTGCTAATTGTACACTGAAAAAAAGAGAATATCCTTTTGCTTTACAGGGTGCTTTTGCCAGGCTTTACTTTTTATATACAGTTAAATAAATAGAATACATTGAAAACTCGTTATCTACTAGTTAAATCTCTATAGAAATTTTTCCACTGCAAAAACTGATTAGAATCTTAATCTGACATTAAAGGAGATGCCTCTTCTTCTTTTAACAACATTTGCAAAAACAGTAGTTTTAAACATACTGATCTTAATTAAAAATGACTTACAGTAAAACTACTAGATAAACAAAACAATATTAAATTCAATATAAAAATAGATCCCAGTTTACCAGAGAATTTCATTGTATCTTCTTTCTTATGATATTGAATGTGTTTATAAGACCAAGGTCTTTCTTGCAATAAAACTGTTACAAAAAGAAAACCTACACCAGATCCTGTGTTGAAACATAAGTGATTTAAAATCTACAATCCATGTAAAAAATTCTTCTTGGTTTGAAACGTAGTTTTTTCTTTCTATAATCTACTTTAAAGGATAAATATTTTATTTTAAAAGTATTTCGTAAAATATATGTGTTAAAAATAGAACTTGGAAAACAAAAGATTCATAATTAACATTGATGTAAACAAAACTACCGGATAAACAAACCAAAACGTTCCATTTAACTCTTTATATCCTGAATTAATTTACCATCTACTTTCTTACGGCATTTTTGGATCATTAGATAAGTTTTTTTGGAGAATAACCGTAGGAAAAAGAAAATTAATTGTTTCTTTATTTTAGTAGTTAATTTTGAAGCTGGTACATTCTAATACCAACATATATTTTTGACTATGATAGAAAATAGAACATTCAATCTATTTATATAAAAATGAATTTGTGTCTGTCTGTATGTACTCAATAGACTCAAAAACCATGCATTCAATTGCTGTGAAAATTTGCGAAATGTTTAGGTATATCCCAGGGAAGGTTTTTGTAAATTTTTAACGTTCAAAATCCATTCCTTCCCCCCTTTTCAAGCATTTTATGTCATTATTCCAAGCATTATTTTCCCCCCGGTTAAAAGCAAACGATTAAATTTTTAATTTATCGCATGATAACTAAGTGAAAGAAACAATATTTCTAGCAATGTCCAATCTAGCAATCCCAAGTAATTGTTTTAAACGCAATTTTCCTCGGTTAAAAGCAAGAGATTTAACTTTTTAATTTATGACATAATAAATAGGTGAAAATGATATTTTTTTTTATCATTATGACGTCATTCCTTTAAATATCTCATTTATTCATTTCTTATTTTATATTATTTAAACATCGTCTGCGTAGTATCCATTCGATTTGACCTGAAAATTGAAATATAAATTCATCAAATTTCATTTCTATGTGACGCAAATTACAGCATTTTTATATAAGAACTAATTTTTAATTTAATTCTTGGTTCATTTTTGCGTTACAATGAAATGTTCATCAACAATATTCTAACAACAAAAAGTAAAAATTTTATTGATTCTTATGGGCAAATATAAAAACCTATCCTTTTATATAGTTATCTTTATATTCATATGGTTTTCAATATAAAGGTGTGTTTCTGTTTCATACAAAACCATGTGGTTTGTCCTTAATTTTGGAACCTCTGACTGCCTAATTTGTAAAATGAAATCTCTTCATAAATTGCTTATTTTTTGTTGCATATTTTAAATTATATATATATATATATATATATATATATATATATATATATACATATATATATATATATATATATATATATATATATATATATATATATATATATATATATATATAGTATATATATATATATATATATATGTATATATATGTATATATATATATATATATATATATATATATATATATATATATATATATATATATATATATATATATATATATATATATATATATATATATATATATATATATATATATATATATTATATATATTATATATATATATATATATATATATATATATATATATATATATATGCATATATATATATGTGTGTGTGTGTGTGTGTGTGTGTGTGTGTGTGTATTGGAAAATTGAAATACGCATTTTTTTCTAGAAAATATTTTTTATACTGATTTTTATCATGAGAAACTAAACTGTCAGAAAAACTTATTTCAGGTGTTATGACTTACAAAATTTATTTTTTAATAAATTTCAATTGAATTACAGTTAATTGCTATTTATAGCATACTATCTATAATTTTATTATTTAATAACTATAGTTCTCTTCTATAATTCTATTTATTACATAATTAAACGTCTAATACTGTATATCATATATTACAATAGTTAAACAGTGAAAAGACGGGATGTGGTCTTTAATAAAGGTAGAAAAAGACATGCCCGTGGAAATCGCGGGATGAGCAGTCAGAGGGTTAATTAATACCAACAAAATTAGCACTGTTCCTGTCAAAACTTCTGCTTCATCATAGCGAAGCACGGGCACACTTGCTAGTTATGAATAAAACAAATCAAATGCTTACCTGCGAAGTATAGGTCTCTAAAAAGTAATAGTACCAAATAACTGGTAATAAACCACTAAATTTACTCAATTGAACAACACGTGTATCAACTCTACCACAATATAACCTTCGAATGCAGCACGCCAAATATAAAATCCCTACTATGGGAGTAAAAAGGATCTCTGATTGATGCCGTCATTTCTTTTCGGCTGTAGGAACTGCATCGTTCATGTCCTTGTGAGTACCGTCAGGAAAAACGGCTTTGCTATTAATATATAGGTGTTTGATTGAAGCGATACTTATAAGTACCGTCAGGATAAAAAAGGTTAATATAAAATGAACCACGATTTGCAAGAAAATTTCACTCCTTTGTCTTTTTCTTGTTCATTAGTAAGATCCAGTTTTTACTCGTATACAAACTTATGTTAAATGTAACAGATACAACCTTGTAATCAAGTTGTACAATTGATGCTGAAAAATCTTAATCTAGTTTAAAAATGGATTAAAATCTACTACCAAACTTTAAAAGTTCCTTTTTTAACCCTTTAAAGGACACTAGTATAAATTTCTTAGGATTTAATGAAATTAGTTTATATATATGTTACCTATGCACCTTATAAATGTAAAATACATGAAAAAAAATATGCATACATTGGGAGGAAGAAAGGTTAGAGGGCTGGTTTAAATGCAAAACCAACCTTTTCTTACGGCATTTTTGGATCATTAGATAAGTTTTTTTGGAGAATAATCATAGGAAAAAGAAAATTAATTGTTACTTTATTTTAGTAGTTAATTTTGAAGCTGGTACATTCTAATACCAACATATATTTTTGACTCTATGATAGAAAATAGAACATTCAATTATGAATAAAACAAATGCGTACCTGCGAAGTATAGGTCTCTAAACAGTAATAGTACCAAATAACTGGTAATAAACCACTATATTTACTCAATTGAACAACACGTGTGTCAACTCTACCACAAAATAACCTTCGAATGCAGCACGCCAATTATAAAATCCTTAGTGTGCGAATAAAAAGGATTCCTGATTGATGCCGTCATTTCTTTTCGGCTGTAGGAACTGCATCGTTCATGTCCTTGTGAGTACCGTCAGGAAAAACGGCTTTATTACTAATATATAGGTGTTTGATTGAAGCGATACTTATAAGTACCGTCAGGATAAAAAAGGTTAATATAAAATGAACCACGATTTGCAAGAAAATTTCACTCCTTTTTCTTTGTCTTGTTCATTAGTAAGATCCAGTTTTTACTCGTATACAAGCTTATATTAAATGTAACAGATACAAGCTTGTAATCAAGTTGTACAATTGATGCTGAAAAATCTTCCTCTAGTTTAAAAATGGATTAAAATCTACTACCAAACTTCAAAAGTTCCTTCTTTAACCCTTTAAAGGACAATAGTATAAATTTCTTAGGATTTAATGAAATTAGTTTATATATATGTTACCTATGCACCTTATAAATGTAAAATACATGAAAAAAATAGCATTCATTGGGAGAAAGAAAGGTTAGAGGGCTGGTTTAAATGCAAAACTATCCCTTTATACTGTGTGAAAATAATACTTTCTTTCAAGTTTTTATTAAGGTGGGAGTACAATGAATAATTATCATTAAAAGTGCATAATAAAAAATAGTTAAACAGTTAAGTGTTATTTCGATAAATATAGGTATTTGGAGTCACAAGGAAGATAAATGGAATTTCTGAATTTTTTTGTGTAAAGCAAGTTTTAAAATACATATTTCAAATGGAAAAATGAATTAAGTATAGTATTTTTATCTTCTGTAAGTTTGAAATGTCCTAAACATAGAAATTTAAAAAAAAATCATTCATGTGATTTTAAAAAGAAGTAAAAAGAAATTTTTAACAAGTGGATTCTCTGCAAAATCACCGTTCGTTAAAGGATTATAAAAACTGTAAAAAATACTAGCTTTGAAAAATACCATTCAAAATTAAAACTTTCTCAAAGAAAAACTACTAGGTAAAAGAAAGAAGACATCACATTAAAAATAAAAAGTACTCCAGTTCCCAAGGGAATATTAATCTTCTTTCTTTGTCGAAATTTTGTGTGTATCCGTGGGAATCAGATTTTGTTTGTACTATAAACTTAAAAAAGTTACTTCTTCTGAGTCTGTGTCAAAATATTAGGGATTTAAAATTTGTAATTCATGTTAAAAATTCTCGAATCTATAATAATTTGTTTAGAATCTAAAATCAGATTATTAAGTGTAGAACTTTCTTTTAAAATATTTCGTAAAAAGTAATATTTTTAAATGCTATTTTTATAATAAAAATTAAAAGTTTAAAAAAACAAAAACAAGCCAATTAATGTCATTAAGATAAACCAGGGTTTATAAGGCAAAATAGCTTGCATTTACTACATTGCGATAATGTGTGTGGTGATAAGATGGGTTTTATAGTTACGCTACAAACTTAAAAAAAAGCGTTTATTCTATTTTTATGTTAAAATATATCTGACTTAAGGGGACAGTGGACATTCAGCTGTTCGGAATTTTGTTAAAAATTCGATATTTTTATCTCATTGAATTGTGAAATATAGCTAAGAATAAAAGTCTAATAGTTTAATTGATTCTCACAACCTTATAATTAGTATTACCTCAACAGGCAGTTCAAGTAATAAAAATAACTTCTTTAAATAATTTTAAATATATCTGACTTAAGGGGATAGTAGACATTCAGGTGTTCGGAATTTTGTTGAAAATTCGATATTTTTATCTCATTGAATAGTGAAATACAGCTAAAAATAAAAGTCTAATAGTTTATTTGATTCTCACAACCTTATAATTAGTATCACCTCAACAGGCAGTTCAAGTAATAAAAATAACTTCTTTAAATAATTTTAAATATTACTTACTTAAGGGGATTTCTGACTTAAGGGGATAGTAGACATTCAGGTGTTCGGAATTTTGTTGAAAATTCGATATTTTTATCTCATTGAATAGTGAAATATAGCTAAAAATAAAAGTCTAATAGTTTATTTGATTCTCACAACCTTATAATTAGTATTACCTCAACAGGCAGTTCAGGTAATAAAAATAACTTCTTTAAACAATTTTAAATATATCTGACTTAAGGGGATAGTAGACATTCAGGTGTTCGGAATTTTGTTGAAAATTCGATATTTTTATCTCATTGAATAGTGAAATATAGCTAAAAATAAAAGTCTAATAGTTTATTTGATTCTCACAACCTTATAATTAGTATTACCTCAACAGGTTCAGATAATAAAAATAACTTCTTTAAACAATTTTAAATATATCTGACTGAAGGGGATAGTAGACATTCAGGTGTTCGGAATTTTGTTAAAAATTCGATATTTTTATCTCATTGAATAGTGAAATATAGCTAAAAATAAAAGTCTAATAGTTTATTTGATTCTCACAACCTTATAATTAGTATTGCCCCAACAGGCAGTTCAGACAATAAAAATAACTTCTTTAAACAATTTTAAATATATCTGACTTAAGGGGATAGTGGACATTCAGGTGTTCGGAATTTTGTTGAAAATTCGATATTTTTATCTCATTGAATAGTGAAATATAGCTAAAAATAAAAGTCTAATAGTTTATTTGATTCTCACAACCTTATAATTAGTATTACCTCAACAGGCAGTTCAGGTAATAAACATAACTTCTTTAAACAATTTTAAATATATCTGACTTAAGGGGATGATGGACATGCAGGTGTTCGAAATTTTGTTAAAAACTCGATATTTTTGTTTAATCGAATTGTGAGATATAGCTAAAAATAAAAGTCTAATAGTGTTTTTAATTACCACAACCTTATAATTAGTATAACCTCAACCGACAGTTCAGGTAATAAAAATAACTTCTTTAAAAATTTTTTGAAAACTACTTTTTTAAAAATTTAGATTTGAAATTAGTGTTTTTCATAAAAAGTAATGTGTAAGAACGTTTTTGTGTAAAATTTCTCAATTCCATTGTAGTTTATAAAGAGGTTAAACATCTCTAAACAGACTTTATAGAAGAGGTTTTTTCTGTACTTAAAAACAGCATTTTAAAAAACAACATTCAGAAATAAAACGGATCTAAAGAAACACCAATAATAAAACGAATCATAATATTTCATTGAATTTAAAACAGACCACAGTTTAACAATTAATAGCGAAATATTGCTCCTCTGAGTTCATTGACATGTGATGTGTCCGGAAAATGCAGTGATTCCTAGTATGAAAGTTTAACAAAATTAGTTTAAAATTTGTAATCCTGTAGTAGAATCTGTCGTAAAACTTTTCCAGTTATAAAATAATTATAAAAATATCTACACGTTAAATAAAGCATTTTGTGTTTTATAAATATTTAGTAAAAATAATACTCTTCAAATTATATTACTTCTTAAAAGGATTTAAAATTACCAAAAACAAACAAAGGATTTAATTAAAAATGAAACGAGTAGTTCCTTGCAAAGTCATATCTAGGTCTTTTCTTTTTGTTGCGATGTGTGGTTCGAAAAGATCCAGTTTTTCTTTACGTAAAAACTTTGACAAAAAATAATTATCAACTTAGATTTTCTAGTAAAATATAAATGACTTAGAATTTGAAATGCCGGTGGGAAATATCTATTAACAGATCTTTGTCTGATTATAAAAGATGATAAAAATATGTAATCAGATTTTAAAGAAGAAAATGTCTTCGTAAAAAAACAGTTAGCTAAACTACACTGAAGTGTTATTGAATTAGGGATACCAAGGGCTATGCAAATTGTGTAGCTCTGAGCATGGTTTATGGGCATGTTAGGGCCTTGTGGTAACTGGATTTATAGCGCATACTGTGGTTGTTCTGAATTACTTGATGGAAAGTTGTTGGCCATTATGGAAAAACTGTCTGATTTAGACGCCTTCGATTGCTGACAAATAGTACGTGTGCGACGAATGGGCCATAGAATTTCCGAAATCGTCAGGCAGTTGGGATTTTCAAGGTCGACAGTGTCAAGAGTATATTAAGATTATATGGATCGTGGAAATAAAACTAACGATCGGTCAAACTGCAAAGGACATTTAGCCTTGACAATTCGTGGTGAGAGACGGTTGAGATGTATTGTACGTAGCCAGCGAAGCAACCCAGTTAAATGATGGTGTCAGTCAGTCAGTAAAAGGACTGTGCAACACTCCCTTCACCATATGAGTTTGGGAGCAGCCGAACTACAAGAGTACCATTGCTCCATGCTCTCCATCGGGCATGGAGCAATGGAGCCATGTCTTGCCTGAACAAGAAAGGACAGAGACTGGAGTGTAGAGGACTGGAAACGAGTAGCATGGAGTGATGAGTCTCGATTCCGACTACTTAACGCCGACGGGAGGCTGAGAATATGGCGTCAGGCTCATGAAGCCATGGATCCTGCATGCCAGGTTGGAACTATACAAGGCCATGGTTGCTCAATCATTGTCTGGGTATTTTTTTCGTGCCCCTGTTTGGGATCTTTGGTACGTGTACCAACCTCCTTCAGTGATATTCTGCACGTAGAGTTGCTGGGTGCTCACCTCTATTCGTTTATGCTGTTCTGTTATCCGCATGGTTATGGAGTTTTCCAGCAAGATAACTATACCTCTCACAAGTCCCAGTTGGCTACTAGCTGGTTGGATGAGCATTACTCTGACTTTTCTGTCTTAAATTGGCCACTTTAAAGCCCAGACATAAATCCTATTCAGCATTTTTCCGATGTTTTAGAACAAGGCGTGAAAGGCCACCACACAGCACCAACTATAGACAGCGTTAGCTAATATTTGGCAAGCCATTCACGTATAACGCTTCCAGAAACTTGTTGAATCTATGGCTCATCATGTGGCAGCCGGATAGAGGAGGACAAACTCGTTACTAGGTAGGTATCCTTAATTCAGCGGCACTTTAGTGTATTACTTTTAAAAATATACTCATAATTAAAACTGATTTAAAGAATTAATACTAGGAAAAAGTATTCTAATAAAAATAGAAAATAACTACATTTTATAAAATAATAATGCTTTTATTGCTTTATTGTGTGTAGCTACAAGATGCAGTCTTTCCCTGCACCAAGAACGTTTACAAAAAGTGTTTTTGCTTCTGATATTTTGTTAAAAGAAAAGTAACTTAAAACTTGTAATTCATGTGTAATTTCTCTGTGGAATAATCTTCGTCTGGTTTTGAAAATTATTAGAATTGAAAGAAGCGGAAGCTATTTCTTCCAAAACCCTTCGGTGAACATTCGTAACTTAAAGTGATTTAAAGAGAAACTACCAGATGATTTTTTCTTTCTAATGCAGCAGCGTTTTGGACATTATCCTAAATTTATACAAGAATCAATGTTTCAGAATTAAAAGTACAAATCACTGAACGAAAAAAAAGAAAAGAAAAAAACAGAATAATATTAATGACCAGGAAAACAAATTAATAGAATGTCTTGTGGCGAGCGAGTACTTCGTTATCCTTCCACCGCCTTCCGCACCGAGGTACGTTAGCCACTAGCTTGCAGCTAATTAAAGTAGTTTAATTGGCACGTACTCTGGGCACACTCTCTCCCAGCTAGGAGAAAAGGTAGCAGATCTTTTTTTTCTCCCCCGGCTGGTAGGGAAAGCGTAGGTTGTTCTCTCTCTCCCCTGCCGCTCGAGCTGAGCAAGGCTCAACTGTTGTTACTTCGTGCACATGTATATATATATATATATATATATATATATATATATAAAAATATATATATATATATATATATATATATATGTATATATATATGTATATATATATATATGTATATATATATATATATGTATATATATATATATATATATATATATATATATATATATATATATATACTATATATATATATATATATATATATATATATATATATATATATATATATATATATATATATATATATATATATATATATATATATATATATATATATATATATATATATATATATATATATATATATATATATATATATAAATGGAGTTTTATAGTAACCTTCTGACGAGTCAGTGATTTCACCATACCAGTACACCACAGTCTCTTGCTTCCCAATAACGGGAAAATATTGTAACGTACTGGGGCTCTAAGTGAGCCCGGAAAAAGGATAGCGGAGGCCTACGTACAGACTATGATATTTATTAAGAAACACAATATTGAAATTATGAATAAATATAGATGAAATGATGAATATCTACAATGATAAAAATGATCGATGCAGGAATCAGCTTCCTAAGAGAAAAAAAGGGGGGAGGACTCTCTCAGTCGCTCCCTCGTTGTTTTGGGCCGACGAGTTCACACCCGATTCGATCGGTCAAAAATCCTCCTCCGAGCCTCGAACTCTGCTCTTCTTATATAGTCATTTTGACCGCAAGAATGTCCATCTCAACTGATCGGACAGCTGGTGGATGACGTGGTGGGGAAAGTGCGCGTAGCGCCAACAGGTGCCAGTAATCGGTTGCCGAAATCGGGTACAATCTGGCCGATCCATTAATCGGCGTCCATAGACAATCTCTTGGAGAACAAAATAGTAAGGTATTGTTGTTTCCTTACAATGTAGAGGCCTTGTTGTAGTGTGAGAGTCTTTCTTCGGGATGTCATTGAAACGAACACTGGAAACAGTTCGCTAGCATCCCAATGAATGTCTCAGACAGAATGATTGAGATGTCAACATTTCTCCATTCAGCATCCATTATACGCTAAACAACGGCCTTTCACTATGCAAAGAAGAGCCCAGTTCTAAAGTTCACAAAAGGCACGTTTGCTGTTCTTATACTTATTGCTTTTCTTGAGGTTTTAGTTAAGTCTGTATCAGAATTTAATGTAACGAGAATTCGTTACAATATACAAGGCTTCGAAAGAGCTGAACATACGGGGAGGTGTTCAGCATTCGCCAACGCACTGATGCGGCAGAGAGAGCAAGCAAGGCTATCCACCAAATGTTGACTATACAGATGTGCGTATCATGTTCAATAGTCAAACGAAAGACAGCCACAGCTCTTTCCCTAGGACAGTGAGGGAGCTTCCAAATGGTATTTTACCATAAATTTTCTTCTATTCGATTTTTTATTTGTGACTGATGTGTGTTCCTAATAGATCGATTAATTTTCAATGGAACATACTTAGAGCTGACTAAATTAAATAGGGTCTGGTTGATAACACAATCACTTTTTGCTAGCTCATCCGCTACTCGAGAAATTGACTAAAGTAATTCATTAAAGTAACGTAAATCCCAGTTCATAAAGGATTTCTACTTACCTTTGACATTTATTAATGCCCCTACGTTAACGAAAATTATTCGTCTATTAGTTTCATTTTTAGTGATATTAATATAGAAAATTCCTCTTTAATTAAGAGCATGTTCCTGATTTTTTTCAACACAATCTACTACCTAGAGATCTGATGTTTCCTTGGGTTCCATTTTATTCAGGAGATTAAAATGTTAATAACATAATGAGGCATATAAATATTGAAAAAAAAGTCTCAAAACTCTAGAAAAATCTTGTAATTATTTAATTATAGTCTGCTATATTTAATCGCCATTTCGGAGAGAGATCACTGATTAAAGGTAAAAAAAAAATCAACTCATTAACTTTTAACCATACAGGACATTTTAAACTTTAATTACATGCAGGCAATCTCCTACTAACCGCAGATTTTTAATAGTTAAACCTAAAAATGAATTTATTCATATATAAATGTTAAATATAGAAAAAAGTTTTAGATTTCTGAAATACATTTTACAAATTGAAGAAACTATATAATTTCTTTATAAATAAATATTATTAAATATTGGTAATAAGTTGTTTGAGCAATCAAAAGATTTCCTTGATGGTTAAATGTTTCGTTTAAATTAGAAACTAAAAACTTGAATTATTCTCTGATGAATTTCACCCGAGATAAAAATTATTGAAAACGATTGGAATCTGTAATCAGATTTTAAACAAGTGGACTTTTGCAAGAACATTCTCTTGACATGCATAATTAAAACTGATTTAAATAACTAGTAAAACTAAAGTATTTCATTAAATATAAAATAAATTGGAGCTCACAAAAGAATTCTACCAACCTTTGGTATTTATTAACGACCGTATATTAAAAAAGGCGATTTTTCCTTATATTCTTTTTTATATTTTGTTGATATTAAAACATAAAATTCCATTTTCATTAAGGGCATGTTCCACTCTTTTTTCTGTACATAATCTACTAACTAGTATAGGATATTTCCATAGGAGCATTATTAGAGACGAAAATGTTAATACGAAAATAAATGGGACCTGCAAATCGTTAAAAAAGATGCCTCAATGCTCTAAAAAAATGTCGCCCTTTTGGAGAGGTTTACAATGATTAAAAAAAAAATGTGCTGTCGTTTTTAAAACGTTCGAAACCTACCCCTTCAAAAATAACATTTTTTTTTCTAGCATTCTGACGCCATTCCTTTAACCATCCCATTTTATACTTTTTTATTTTAAATTATTTAAATAAAGTTTGCATCGTTTTCGTACGTTTTATCACTGAACTTAGATATTACGCAAATAATTTCCTTTTATATTTGACTTAAATAATAGATTAGGTACATATGGGATGATTTTAAATTTAAACCTCAATTATTTTTATTGCAAAGAAAATTTTATTACCGGTATTAACAAAAAATTCTATCTATCTCCAGGGTGTAGTGAAAATGATAGTTTCATTCCTTTACTTCCATTAATTAATAAGGCAAAAAAATTGGGAAGAACTTAACTATAATTTCGACGTAGCTAAGAAAACTTTGAATTACCTTTCTAATTGAATTCAACGTGATTCTAAAATGCATTCACAGTATCGGGAGACTTTAGAGGAGTATGAAGATAAACAAATTATTGAGGTTGTACCAGATAATTCCCACCCAAAAAACAAACCATTTTTTACCTGCCTCATAGGGTACGTTACATTTCTGGAGCATAAAAATTTTACTGATCCCGTTAAATGCGGGCTACATTCTTGTTAAATATAAAAACTATTTCATTGATTTAAAATTTTATTATTAATCAAAGTAAACATTTTTCAATCCCTTTACTGATATTCTGTTGCAAATTAAGCAGGGAGAAATTTCCTTTTTTGATACATATATCTGAAATAATTGCAACAGTTAAAAGGCTAAAGGGTATTGTGATTCTAAACGGCAATGCAGTATCGGGAGACTTTAGAGGAGTATGAAGATAAACCCATTAATGAGCGTGTATCAGATAATTCTCAGCAAAAATACGAACCATTTTTTTACCAGCCTCATAGGATACTTTAGAATTCTGGAACATCAAAAATTTTACTGAGGCCATCATATGACGGGCCATATGCTAGTTTATAATACTGTGATGTAATGAAAACTCTGTAACACATTGTAAATTACATTCGCACCAATGCAAAAAATCATCGACAATTCAAAAATTTCCTTGAAAAATTATAGAACGAAGAACTTCCGAATGACATTCAATAAATATAAATTTATGTAAAAAAAATTTTAATATTTTTTAGCATATTTTTAAATACGTATTTAATTGCGGCTCACGAAAAATTTCAAATTTAAAAAATGACTCTATTAATGAGCATAGCCACCCGTGGCTTATATACTTAAAACAAGAAATAAATTTATATAATTTATATGATTTTGAAATTTATTAAATGTTTTAGATTAATTATATTAACTCTAGGAACTAAGGGAAATATATTTTTTGATAAGCAGTTGTTTAATTATATGACTGTTTACTTGATGGTAAAAGTTTTATTAAAATTAGTTTAAAATTTTATACGTGATACTTACCGGAAAACAATTAAATTAACACTTTGTAATAATTCCAAGCATTAAAGAGTTATTAACTTATTACGACTAAATGCAAGAACCTGTGAAAATATCTCTCCTACCCCATGAAGCTTTTTATTTATTGTTGTGGGTTGGGATAATTCTGAATGCATGAATTAATGCATGAAAGCATGAATTAAAAAATTTTCTTTTAGTTTCAGCTTATAAAAGCTCTATTTGGAGCACCAAGATCAGTTTTGTTCTGCAACGAAAGTACTACATAAACAAATAACTAGTGCCTAAAGTCAATTCTTAAGGCCCCTCCACACTACGGTCCACTGCAAGCCATTACCTTTGTCTGGAGGGGTATAGCTTATCATGGTCGATGGTGATATACGATAAAATAACTTTGGAATACGATGGCCTAGGAAGTGATGTTTCTCCAAAGATCAAAGGCAGCCAGATGTGCAACTGAAGTGCGCAATAGACCCTATGGACGAATCCAATACCTCGGCTCATTTAGTGGCCCAGCGTGTGGATGCAGCCCGTGAACCATCCTTCAAGGTCACCATCAGGAAGTGGTGAACAATTGTCCATAGTGTGGAGGCTACATTAGAGAAACATCTATTCGTGCCCGCTGCGAGGTTCACACTAGTGAACTCTGGTGGACAAGGACAGAAACTTTTCAACCATCACCTAGAATGTAAACTAAAGCTACAGTATTTTAAAGAATTTTAGAAAACATCAAATACATCAAAGCCAAATCCTAGAGTAAAAATTTAAGAAATACGCATAAATTTAATTTTCGGTCTGTTTATATAGCTGGAAATATGTAAGCCATTATTAATTAATGCTGATAGCTATATATCAAAATATAATTTATGTACATAGTATTTATCACTTTACGCAGCTCACTGTCTCCATTATTTGAAGACATTTTAATAAGCATTTGTTTAAAAACACCACGAATTCGTGTAAATAAAATGCTATTGCAATTTTGCTTTTCGGGACTTAATTTTAAAGACTGAAATCAAAATCCAGTGAATGCACGTGCTTTACCTTCCTTGATCGATCAGTTGCTGTGCTTGCACGAAATGAATTTCCAGCGGGGAGGCTGATAACAGAAAAGAAGAAAGGCTTAGTTTGCTTTTCTTTTTCGATTCGGGACACTAAAGCAGGAACATACAAATTTTTCGCTGGGTAAATACAAACAAGAAGAAAATTACTTCCGCTCTCGAAAAGGATCTTTTGTCCAGATAAAAGAGGGTCTTAAAGCTTCGCAAAGTGCATTGGGTAGATGTTTGCTTGATTTTGTAACGTTATTTAATATTTGTCCACGAGCGTGTCGCCAGAGTTGTTTAATCATATAATGGAGTAAATAGGGATCCATTAAATTTTATAAAAAAAGGGGTAAATTGAGGTATAGTATATTAAAGATCCCTACTTAAAATACTGTAGCATATTTTAACTCGGAAAATATTTTTAAATTCCAAGATTTAGGAATGTGAGATTTAGTTATTATTGTCACATATTGAAACTGACTGCGCAAATTTATTACAGCACTCTAGGGGATTGTTAATGTATAAAAGCTATCTTTAACGCTTAATAAATTTTCCTCTTTCGGATTTTTTAAACAACACTTTTTTAACAATTCCAAACCTTAAAGTGTTATTAGTTTATTACGACTAAATGCAAAGACGTGTGAAAATATCTCTCCTACCCCGTGAAATTTTATATTTAGTTTTCTGGGTTGGGATAACTATCAACAAATTACTAAAAGTATGAATTTAAAAATTTTCCTTCAGTTACATCTTAAAAAAGCTCTATTTGGAGCTCCAAGATCAGTTTTGTTTTGCAACAAAAGTACTACATAAACAAATAACTAATGCTTAAAGTCAATTCTTAGCGAAACGACCATTAGTGCCCTCTGCGATGTTCAAAGCCGTGGGATCTGGTGAAGAAGGACAGAGACCTAGTCATCCAGTCATCACCTAGGATGGAAACTAAAGCTCCTGTATTTTAGAAAATATTAGAAAACATGATAGACATCAAAGCAGGCATCAAAGCAAGATCCTAGAGTAAAAATTTAAGAAATACTCATAAATGTAATTTTCGGTCTGTTTATATAACTGGTAATATGTAAGAAATTATTAATTAATGCTGACAACAATATCAATCTATAATTCATGTATATAGTATTTATAACTTCACGCAGTCGACTGTGACTTATATTTGAAGACATTTTAACACCTATTTAAAAACATCGCGAATTCTCATAAATCAAATGCTATTGCAATTTCGCTTTTCGGGACTTAATTTTAAAGACTGAAATCAAAATCCAGTGAATGCACGTGCTTTACCTTCCTTGATCGATCAGTTGCTGTGCTTGCACGAAATTAATTTCCAGCGGGGAGGCTGATAACAGAAAAGAAGAAAGGCTTAGTTTGCTTTTCTTTTTTCGATTCGGGACACTAAAGCAGGAACACACAAAATTTTCGCTGGGTAAATACAAACAAGAAGAAAATTACTTCCGCTCTCGAAAAGGATCTTTTGTCCTGATAAAAGAGGGTCTTAAAGCTTCGCAAAGTGCATTGGGTAGATGTTTGTTTGATTTTGTAACGTTATTTAATATTTGTCCACGAGCGTGTCGCCAGAGTTGTTTAATAATATAATGGAGTAAGTAGGGATCCATTAAATTTTATAAAAAAAAGGGGCTCAGTGAGGCGTGGTATATTAAAGATCATCACTTAAAATGCAGCAGCATAATTTAATTTAACATGAAAAGTATCTTTAAATTCCAAGATTTAGGAACGTGAGATTTAGTTAATATTGTTACATCTTGGAACCTAAAAATCATGAACTGAGTAGATGTAAACGAACCAAATAATGGAAAAGTACAAATAACCAATACCTGTACGGATAATGCAAGCAAAATGTCCTAGTAGATGTAATGTATGGTAACAGAATATTTTGATGTTGGCACGAATATTAATGGATGCTATGAAACAACTATCAGAAGTTGGAGCATGTCAAACCGAATATCACAGTCATTGATCTTTCAGCTAAATGACAAACGAAGAAAGTATTTTGAAAATGTATTTCTAGTAACGTATCAACTTGTCCTATAAAAGTAGTCATTCTTAATTTATCTTCTTTCCTTAGACGTATCCATCATTATATATAGAAAGAATATTGAATAGTTTATATCAATTAACTATCTTTTTTTTTTTACTTTGAATACCTCGTAGCGTCTATAGACCATTTTTAGTACCATTTTTATCTCACCTTGATGTTCACAGATGAATTTATCTCTATTAATCTAGTAGCTTTTACAGCCGAACGATGGCCGATTGGTTAGGGTGCTAACCTTCAGTACCGTTCATGGGTTCGAATCCCGTTTTCGTAGCCGTTCGGAAGCGGCTTTAAGCTGTAGGTCCCGGTCTTGTTATTCCTCGTGTTGCAAAAAGTAGACCGTAGCACTCCAAACCTAGTAGCTTTTACTATTTTGTAATCCTTAACTATATACACTGGTTGATTCTACATTGTTCTTTTGGAAAAAATTTTTTTGTCAGTTTAATACTATACATTTGCTGGACTTACATTTTTATGTTACTCCATCGGATATTCTAATCAAGTCTGAAGCCATAAATGGTGGTATCACAGAGAATTGTAGGAATGCCTCTGATTTATAAACAGTTTATTTGTAAGTGTATAGTTAGTAGTTTAAAAATTTAGATTTTTGTTTACGATAATTATATCTGTTTAAACGAGTGTTTATTTTACACTCTTAAAGGTTTGTTTGGGAGATAAAAATATCACGTTGTTAATCCGAAATTAGTTGGTATGTTTTGGAGCTGTAAATTTGAAATTTTTCTATAAGCTCTAGGTCAAGCGCATGAGTTGGATCCCATTGTGTACCGAGTCCTTAATTTTGCTAGTATGTTTTATTTATAAATAAACTTTCCTTGTTTTAAAATTTTATCTTACGTTGCTGTTAGAATCTAGGCAGGACATTACGAAGTAAATAAATTTAAAAGCCCCTAGTATGTGGTAGGGAGACTTCTTGCTCCAGTTAATTCTGCAACACACCTCTTTTGTGCCTGTAAAAGAACACATAGCCCCCTTCATTTTTCTCTTCATCCAATGCCCATTATATACATCGACTTAAAAGTGAACTTGTTTTTTGATCTGCAGAGTTACTGAACATAAAACATGAATATTTATTACGATTCATTCAAGCCACTCAGAAATGAAAGAGCTGATGGATGTTACAAAGTTTTTCATAAATTTAAAATTAGGAAATTTTATAAACATATAAACTGTGATATAAGAAAATCAATCACCTTAAAGTATTAAAAAAATAACTTAATATATTTAAGCAATTTTTAAATCAAATTAAATTTTTTTTCTTTTTTACTTAAATTTTCTAAACGTTGGCCGAATGCTTATGGCGCTGCTCTTCGGTATTGGAAATTGAGGTTACGAATCTATGTTCGTAGCCGAATCTATGTTCATCTCTGAATTATGTTCGTAGCCATTCAGCATCAGATTTATGCGGTAGGTATCTCTCGCATTAACCCTCGTGTAGCAAAACAAATGACCTTAGCTTTCGAAACCAAAGAAAAAAGCTACTGAATTTTAATATATTTCTACAGATATTTGCCTGAAGATAGGTGAATGGTAGGGTACTGCTATTTGGCTCCGGAGTCCTCGAATTCAAATCCTGCTACAGATGATCAGAGCAGTAGGTCTCAATCTCATTAGTTCCGGTGCAGCAAAAAGAGTAGACTGATGTACTCCGAACTATTCTATAAAATGTGTACTATAATCTTCTAACATAATTAAAATTTGTATGAGTATCTGTTTTAAATTTCAACCATATTTAGATTAATAAATTTAGTTAAAGTTTTGAAAGTCCGAATTTTTCAAGAAAATTCTATGTACAGACAAAAATGTTTCTTAGTTATTAACTCTTAAACACATATTAGCATAATTCTTAAATATGTTTAAAAGATATTTTTACATAATGCTAAGCACTAAAGTAAAAAAATAGGATTATTTAAAATTGTAACAAAAATTTAAGAAACCTCATTTATAAAAATGATTTTTAATGTTCTGAATTTTTAAATGTTTTCGAATGTGAGCTGTTTATTATCATCCTATATATGTTTGTACAGAATTTTATTGTTTTAATTTAATAATTTCCAAAAATATTTTCTGACTTCCACCAGCCATTTAAAGTCTGTTTTTTCTCCCAGTACACTCTTCTAGAGAATTGTAGTCTGGGAAATTTTAACCCATATCCTCTAATATTTATCCTTCGATCAATAAATTTCTTTGCCGTGTAATTTCCTGAATATTTTATCTTCGAAATTTATGCAGAAATAAGTTCGAAAATTCCTATAACTATAAAAAATGCAGAAAAGAATTCCTTTTTCTTGCTTATTTTTTATAACTTTAGTGTTATTAGAGTATATTTCGTTCGAATTCTTGATTGCATCGGTAAATCGATGAGTATATCCTTTCTAAAAAATTTAGACTTCATTTGCACTCTCTTGAAAACAAAATAAACGAAACACAGAAAAATTTCAATGGTGAGACTAAAATATTCATTTTTTAAAATAACTTTATGTTTCAGTATTCGAAACAAATTAAATTTTCTGATTCAGAGAAACCTATCGTAGATGATTTTTTTGTCTTTTGCTTTTGTTGATTTAGTATCCACAAATAATAATTTACAGATGTATTTGGTTTTTCTCTCCAAAAACTTTATTTTTAGCGATACGAAAGTGGATAAAAATCAAAGATGTTCTACATTTCATTTATTGATTCGTTCCCATACAATTTTTTCTAACAATAAAAATAAAATTTAGTCGTGATTCATACAAATAAAAGTAGAATAAGAATAGATTCTATCTACACATGTATACTGTATTTTCCTTTTTGATTTTCCCTTCTCAGTTTCAATAAGAATTTCCTACATAAATTCAATTTATAGATTTGCTGAGGTCTCTTTATTAAGCCCTTTGTATTATATTTTCCATGCTGTTGTAACCAAAAAATAATAATTTACAGATGCATCTGGTTTTTCCACCCAAACCTTTGACTTGGAGGGGCAGTGGTTGCAATGGAAAAAGAGAGAAGAATCTCTGAATTCCATTTATTGCTTTTCTCCCTAACACATTTCTATTTGAAAAGAAAAAAAAATTCGAATTTGAAAAGCATTGAGTCACATGCATACTTAATAAAAGAGACAATAAAACGAACATATTGTGGTACTGGCATAGAACGACAAAAACGAAAAATATCAAATATATAATTTATAATGCAAGGAAAGAGTTTGTTGTAATAAGTAAAATTATACTAACTTATATAAGGTACAAGTATAGTGAATGCGAAGTAAGAATATATTTATAATAGAAATGTTCCCAAATGTGAGATGTATCTATCGTAGATGATTCTTTTGTCTTTTGCTTTTGTTGTTTTAGTATCCACAAGAAATAATTTACAGATGTATTTGGTTTTTCCCTCCTAAAACTTTATTTTTGCGATAGGAAGGTGGTTAAAAAATCAAAGATGTTTTACAATTCATTTATTGATTCGTTCCCAAACACACTTTTTCTAATAATAAAAATATAATTTATTCATGATTCGTTGCTTATAAATAGAAATCAAAGTGGAATAAGTATACATTCTATCTACATATGAATACTGTATTTTCCTTTTTGATAACTTCTCAGTTTCAATAAGAATTTCCTAAATAAATTCAATTTGTAGATTGGCTGAGGTCTCTTTATTAAACCCTTTGTATTATATTTTCCATGCTGTAGTAACCAAAAATAATAATTTACAGAAGCACCTGGTTTCTTCACCAAAACTTTTGTCTTGGAGGGTTAGTGGTTGCAATGGAAAAAGAGAGAAGTAGCTCTGAATTTCATTTTTTGCTTTTCTCCCTAACACATTTCTATTTGACAAGAAAAAAAAAATTCTTCGAATTCACGCTACTGAAATGCTTTGAGTCACATGCATATTTATTTAAGGACACAATAAAACGAACATGTTGTGGTACCGGCATAGAACAACAAAAACTAAAAATATCGAATATATAATTTATAATGCAGGGAAAGAGTTTGTTGTAATAAGTAAAATTATTCTAAGTTATATAAAGTACAAGTATAGTGAATGCGAAATAAGAATATATTTATAATACAAATGTTCCCAAATTTGAGATGTTTATTATACTTTGATATCTGTTTGTACAAAATTTCATAGCCTTATATTAATAGTTTCAAAAAATGTTTTCATAGTTCCACCCTCCATTTAAAGTCTGTTTTTTCTTCCAGTACACTCTTGAAAAGACTTGTAGTTCGGGAAATTTTAACACATATACTCTAATAGTTATTCTTCGATCACTAAATTTCTCTGCCTTGTAACTTCCTGAATATTTTATCTTCGAAATTTATGCAGAAATAAGTTCGAAAATTCCTATAACTATAAAAAATGCAGAAAAGAATTCCTTTTTCTTGCTTATTTTTTATAACTTTAGTGTTATTAGAGTATATTTCGTTCGAATTCTTGATTGCGTCGGTAAATAGATGAGTATATCCTTTCTAAAAAATTTAGATTTCATTTGCACTCTGTTGAAAACAAAATAAACCAAAGACAAAAAAATTTCAATGCTGAGAGTAAAAAATTCATTTTTTATAACTTTTCTCTTTCAATGTTCGAAAGAAATTAAATTTTGAGATTCAGATTAACCTATCGTAGATGATTCTTTTGTCTTTTGCTTTTGTTGTTTTAGTATCCAACAATAATAATTTACAGATGTATTTGGTTTTTCCCTCCTAAAACTTTATTTTTACGATACGAAGGTGGATAAAAAATATAAGAGGTTTTACATTTCATTTATTGATTTGTTCTCATACAAGTTTTTCTAATAATAAAAATAAAATTTAGTCATGATTCATACAAATCAAAGTGGAATAATAATACATTCTATCTACATATGTATACTGTATTTTCCTTTTTGCTTTTCCCTTCTAAGTTTCAATAAGAATTTCCTAGATAAATTCAATTTGTAGATTTGCTGAGGTCTCTTTTATTAAACCCTTTGTATTATATTTTCCATTCTGTAGTAACCAGAAATAATAATTTACAGATGCATCTGGTTTATCCACCCAAACCTTTGACTTGGAGGGGCAGTGGTTGCAATGGAAAAAGAGAGAAGAAGCTCTGAATTCCATTTATTGCTTTTCTCCCTAACACATTTCTATTTGACAAGAAAAAAATTTTCGAATTTGAAAAGCGTTGAGTCACATGCATATTTATTGAAGGACACAATGAAACGATCATGTTGTGGTACTTTCATAGACCAACAAAAACGAGAACTATAAGAGAAAAAAAATAATTTATAATACAAAGAAAAAGTTTATTGGAATAAGTGAAATTATGTAAGCAAAGATATATAAGGGCATAAGTATAGTGAATACTAAATAAAAAAATATTTATAATAATATTAAAAATTGATGTATGATACTATATTATGAATATTATTCTTTACAAAAAACTACGTTTCTGTGTTATTCCAAATCTGGGAACATCTAATCACATTAAGATGTATTCGAGAGTGACCGTTACACCTTTAACTTAATGTCCTACAAAAGGTTCCGTCACAATGACTCTTGAGTGATGGACTAGAGGTCCAGGGTTACGATTGTCGCCTCTCAAAAATGTCCTGTTCTTCTTTTCGGCTCCCTTCGGTTTCCCGTCTGCTTTGGTGCAACGAGCTAAATGCCATCTTGCTTATTTCTTTGTTTTTGGCCCGCT
The DNA here is from genome assembly GCA_032207245.1 of Pardosa pseudoannulata. Taxonomy (NCBI): domain Eukaryota; kingdom Metazoa; phylum Arthropoda; class Arachnida; order Araneae; family Lycosidae; genus Pardosa; species Pardosa pseudoannulata. The sequence continues at coordinate 87,353,522 of CM063506.1, forward strand.
TGGTTCGTTCCACCCCCACTAATTCCACCGTCTGGAGGTCTGCATAGCATCTAGTAAGTATTCCAAATTCCCTCCTCAGTAGTGCTCGTCGTCTGCTTTCGCTCGTTGATTGCGCCTGCGGTGCGAAGCGCGCGATCGGGTACTTCGAAGGGCTTAGTGCAAGGTTAAGTGGTCCAATACTCGCTATCTGTCCACCGTCGCCGGGATAAGTCTGGAGGGCCTCATGGTCATATGGGCCCGGTTAGGCGCTTGATTGATTGATTGATTGTCTTACAAAAGGATATTTTGATTACAGGCAGACTAAAGACCTTATCACCCGAGATGAACATACTGACAACAAATTGGCTCGACTGTTCCGCTTTGCAGTTGTGAGAAAATATTCGATCAAACGTAGATTTTTATGCTTAAACAGTCATGCTAAAACAACTGTCAATGCCTATTTTCGTGGCATGTGATATGGGCCGCACAGTTAAAGTAAACAAGATAATTTTAAATTAAGTTTGTAAGACCATGCTTATTTGACAATATTATACTTATAGAGATTTTTCACAAGATAAATAAAATCGCAAACTTTCAGACGTTTAACCCATATTGGAGACCGCTGTCCTATAAATAGGACAGCAAATAAAACTCCATTTAATAGTAAAGTTATAAATATTTTTTGAGTTTATTTTCTTTTAACACCTATAAAATAAACTCACTTTAGTATAGAAACTTAAAAAAAAGAAGAAACCAAATTTTATTGTATTGTAAAATTTATTTTCAGCAACCCCTTAAAAATTGTTATTTTATAATCTTTAATTTTATATTTATTATTATTATATTTTTTAAACATTGTGGAGGTTACTTGTAATTTAAATATAGCGCTAATAATATAGATCAAAATTTTTGTCCAAAAAAATATTTTGCACGTGTATTTTATAAGTATAAACAAGGTGTCCTAAAATTAGGACAACGGTCCAATCCCGATTATTTTTCCTCGAATTCGCTATTGCACTCCTTGCGCACATTCTTTTCTTATCTTTCAATAAAAACCAGTTCAAACACCTGTTCCCACACCTGGACTCAACAAAGGGTATATAGATGGCTATTGTATTCAGGAAAACTAGGGATTGCAAGATAAACTTGTTATTACTTTCACGCTAAGCTGATATTTTTATAGTGTTTAGTGCTACGTGCAGCTCTATATTTTTCTGCTAAGAATTTGGATACTTTACTCCGCATTTTGCTTCTGTAAAAATGCCACGGAAATTTTTAACAGCCCAAGAGGCTCTCGAATATATGAATTCTTTAAGTGATGAGGAAATTGAGGATCCGGAAATTATTATTATTCCTCCTAATCCAGATTCTGTTAGTGATGAAGAAGAGATAGATGATTCAACGACAAAATGTGAAATGCCAGTAATGTGTGATGGAATTAAAATTCAAGATACCGCTGGAACTATTGAAATTTTATCAGATGAATCTAAAGAATGTCATCTTGCACCGAAAAAAACCCCAGTGGGTAAAACGGGAACCGAAATTTGAATTATCGAGTGATTCAATTTCTACACGAGATTATGAAAACATTATAAGCATGGTTACAGGAAAATCTCCAGTTGAACTCTTCCACATGATGGTTGATGATATGATATCTCATACTGTAATAGAAACGAATCGGTATGCAGCCCAAAAAAACTGCCATTCTTTTAGCATTACAGGAACAGAACTCAAGCAATTTCTAGGAGTTATGTTCTTTAGTGGGTATCATATTTTACCACGCGAAAAAATGTACTGGGAAAATGCACCAGACACTGGTACTACATTAGTGAGCAACGCTATGTCGAGAAAAAGGTATTCTGAAATCAAGCACTTTATTCATTTTAATGATAATTCTTCAATTAATCCACAAGATCGTTATTATAAAATTCGACCACTTTATGACAAACTCAACATAGCCTTGAAGCAGTTTGGTATATTTTCAGAAAATCTCACCGTCGATGAAAGAATGGTCAGATATTTTGGAAGGCACAGTTGCAAGATGTTTATGAAAAACAAACCTGTAAAATTTGGATATAAATTATGGATGTTAACATCGTACAACGGATATCCTTTTTCTATTATCCCTTACCAAGGAGCTACAGAAAAGAGTATGGAGCCTCTTTCTCAACGTGTGGTGGAAAATTTGCTTTCTGCTGTGAAAAATCCGAAACTTCACCGAGTGTATATGGATAACTTTTTTACTTCCCATGGACTATTTGTTCGCTTGAAGGAAAAAGGTTTCTGTGCTACCGGAACTGTCCGTGATAATCGGATGGCGAAATGTCCATTGCCACCTTTGAAACAGTTTGCTAAAACAGAAAGAGGTTGTTCAAACGCATGTTTTGATGCAGTCAATGCAATAGCCGCAGTTCGTTGGAACGATAACCGTGTGGTATCTTTGCTGACAAATTTTGAGGAAACGAAAGTAAAAAGCAAAGTAGAGCGCAGAGTAAAAGGTGGTAGGAAAGAAATTAATATTCCTTTTTGTGTCACGTCCTACAATAAATATAAAAATGGTGTAGATTTATTCGACGCGCATGTGGAAACATATTTTGCCTCCATACAGGGAAAAAAATGGTACTGGCAACTTTTCATAAACTCTTTTGAAACGGCTCTTATTGCGGCCTGGAAAATTTCAAAACTGTTCTGCCCTGATGAAGCACAAGGCCTCTTGGAGTTCAGAAGATCTGTCACAATTAGTTATTTAGGTGTAACAATTTCAAGGAATAATATCAGGCAACGTGGTCTTATTCAAAGTAACAGAGAGCTCCTAAGTCTGAACAATGAACATGTATTGATGAAAAACCCAGAGGGACGACAAAGAAGATGCCAGTTCAAGAACTGCAAGAAAAAACCAACCACTGTGTGCTCTAAATGTAATGTTGGACTTTGCCTGGAATGTTTTCCTAAATTTCACCTATGAATAAGCTTAATGAAATGTAAGTCATATTTCTTAAATTTTAGTAGTGTATTGGACCGTTGTCCTATTTATAGGACAGCTAATATCTTTAACAATTAAAAATATTTTTTCAAAATTTTGGTTTAATATGCTTAGTTACTCCATATTAATGATATGGATAAAGTTTTAAAAGATTTCAGAAATATTTAGTTGGTGTGGTCCAATATGGGTTATAAGGAGTCTTGCAATAAATTACTAATTTAATTTTCATTTATGTTATATACTATGGCAGTATAACACTAGTGCGATCGCACTGACAACTATATATAGTTGGGTAAAATGATTGTGAAGTAGGGTCACTCTTTAAGTTCACTTTTTCCATTCGTTATAGGGAAAGTTGAACTAGTCGGACCAAGTCAGCCAATCAGAGACGAGAATCGTGAGAGTGCAGATTTCAAGATGGTCGCTGTATCGTGTATGATAGAGTGGTGCATTGAGATGGAGAAAAGTTTTTAGAAGTATTGATAAAATAACATGGAATATCAGAAAGCTGATGCATAATGTTCTTGTCAATAAGAAAGTCTCAAATTCCAAGTTCCCTCCCCTTTTTTTTCTTTGAGATATTATTTATATAACCTTCAACGCCTGTATGGGAATCCACGCCACTGAGAAAAGGTAAAGTTTGATCTACTACTTTAACAGAATAGGTACCCTATACCTAGCAAAATTTGTTGAAGTTGCAGTGTGAAGAAGTTTTCTGTGTTTTTCAGGATGAACAAAATATTGGAATATCAACTAAGATTTTATAGGCATTGCTACGGAAAATGTACATAGAAAATTCTGAAATTAAGGAACTTCACGTAGATTTTTACTTGTCTCCAGCACAAAACATTCGCGCAAAGAATTTCCTGATATTTGGACTGTATTTCCTCTCGAGTTCCAAACACTTTTACCAATAGAACTAGCCAAATTCGACTGGACTAAAGAGAATTTTCAGCTATGTAAACTAAGTTATAGAAAATAAATGTATTATATCTTTCTTGACCCTTCAGTTGGTGTAAGATTTTGTCCTTTAAAATCATTAAAATATGTAGGTTTCTCAGCCTTAATCAGTTCATTTGATGGTCAAATTTGATTGACATCCGTATTTAAAGTCGATGAAAAAGAAAATAACTTATAGTTGGATTTGAGTTCTGACAATTCCATTTCTGAAGTCGGGTAATAATGTAGTCACACATGTGTCCTTTTCTTTATTAATCTTTTTTCCCCTGCAAATCATTTTATATGATGGTATAATAAAGGAAAATATGAAGCAGCACAAGTCTGTTTTGAGTATGAAGAATGAAACAAATGAACCTTTTTGGAGGGTGTAGTAAAAATATAACAACACTTACGAATGTCGTCCATTTATTAGAAAACTTCTGAATGTTTGGGAATAAATAATTTATGGCTACGGTACGAAGTTAATTTACATCTAAAGTGAAGCAATTTTACGACGTTAATTTTCTATTTACGTCTTTCTTGTATTTTATCTTGTCTGGGGCTTGAGCACATGTGGTAAGACTTTTCCACGTGTGCGAAACACACATTTACAGAATTCATGACATAAAATGTGCGAAATAAATCACTTTTGCACTATATTATCTTATCTTAAATTAACAGTACATAGTTTTTAAAATTGAATAATGGAAACTACATGTTTCTTTGATAATTACTTAAGAAGGTATTACTATTTTTATGCTATACTGGCAGTTGACGCCACACCCTCTACAAGGAGGTAAAGTTCGCTAATTTTGAAAAGTTTTTTTTTCCCGAATTAGCAAACTTCAAATGGATATAATTCAAATTATTTTCTGGTGACATGCTCAAAATTTTGTTCAGACATTATGACGTGTAACTCCTTTGATTGTCTTTTGGTAATTTACTATATTTTTATAAGCATTTTTGTCTGTGTCAAGGAGGAGAGTTTTTATTGATTATTATATTTTTAACTTTAAATGACATAAAAGCAGATAAATGTTCATTAAACCCTGAAGATAACCTTGTAAAATTTCTAGTTATTAGAAATGAAATATGCATTACATTTATTATTATTATTATTATTATTGTTAAGTAATAAATCAGTAAAGTGAGTAAGTAAAAACATCTAAAACTGAAATTTAGGATATGGAGAATCATGACTACATTGACTTGTACTCAACTAATATTCTATCACTAAAAGTTTTTATTTAGAAAACATTAAAGAAGCATGATCATCAACAACAAATATATAGGGAATATATAGGGAATATATGAAAACAATTGGGTAGGGAGAACTATGAATATATCGACTATTTTTTTATTTTTTTCAACATAACTCTTCCTTTTTTTACTCAATAACTTCCTTTGTTATTAGTTTATGCATTATTTATTTTTTATTTGTCTTCCTTTTCTATCACAACTTTCTTTTTAAAGATATTCATGGACTTTGATAGAAACACTTCTTTGATTTTTCGTATGATTCGCTACTATAGTTTTAGGTACTTCGATGATCTGAACTAAAAAAGTAATTGATTTATTAAGACAATATTAAAGAAATAAAAAAAATAATTTAAATCTTTCACAAATTTAAACTTGTATAACAAAACTATATTTTCAATAGTACTTGAAAATGAAATTAATTATTAGATATGCTGAGAACTAAAAAAGATGTTTATGTATGCAGTGGCACAGTTTTTACATTATAACAATATAAATATATATTTATTAAATTTAAACATTGAACCATATGTCTGAGAACAACTTTTAACTATTAAATCCAAAACAACAAGTTGTTATAGAGGATTAATAAAATTGTTATCACATAGCATTACGGGTTTGAAACTGCATATGTCTAATTACCATATTAAAAATATCCATTTATGAAATATATCTATCAGATATGCTTGAGAACATGTTTTATAAAGTGAATGGAAAAAATCAAGTTGCTAGGCCCAATAGCTTTTTCTTAAAATAAACTTATTTATGTTTTATGTTACGGGACTGACATGAAATTGAGGAATTAAAACCATTTAACAGAAAATAATAATCTTAACTTGGTGTACATTTTCTTAAATGCCTCAAAAAACAGGCTTTGTATGAATCTGAAATGACAATCAACAAAAGTGTGCACCAATAAGTGTGGCTGCAATTAGTATTGTAACATCATCATCTGGAAGTGTGATAAATAAGTGTATTAAATAAAAATTCAATCAGATATAGAGTAAATTTGCATTTATTTTGCTTATTAGGAAATACAAATATCTGCATATTTGTAACCAGTGAACTTTAAGCAACAGTTTGATATATGAAACATGTGACTGGAATTAGTTTTCAAATTTGGTCATTGAGTTTCTGTCATGGAATGGCCGATATTTATATATATGAGACTTTAACTTTCACAAGAAAATATTTTTTGACTAAATTACAATATAAATTCGCAAAAATTGAGTAGTACTATATCCTTCTTTAAAATTACTCTCAAAACACATTATTTTAACCAATTGTTTTCATATTTTCATGACATATTCGTTAGTAATATTGTTGCTTCTTCAGTTTCTTCTAGCGAAAGTCTTTTAGTTACTGGATAATTCTTTTAAATACGAGTCTATGTAGCCGTAGTTCTTCATACCATAAATTTATTTAAAACAGTTTTGGATGCTTTAACTTCTGTATATTACTGAAGTATTTCTTCTTTGAAACAGACTGCGGCATATTTTGATAGTGTTGAACGTACTTTTCTAATATCCTAGTTTGCACTAATTGTCCCTGCTACTTGTAAATTCTTTGGTTTATCATTGTATATATTTTTTTATTCACTCAATGAACTATTTTCCTTATTTAATTGAGGAGAAGAATGGGAAGTTAAACTCCTCCACAAATGTCTATATGTATCTCGCACCCCCATCTATTCTCCCCAACGTACTATACCAGCACTTAATCTCATATACGATATGTCAAGAAACGTTAGGGTTTTGCTAGCAAATTCTCTAATATGTCATTGTATACGTTTGTTTGAATAAATAAATACACTGTCTTTTATACATCATTGATGAAGAAAACTGACAATTTAACACTTCCACAAATGTGTATGTGTATCATATCTCCTGGCCGTTTCTCCCGATCGTGCCACAACAGCGTATAAACTCGTGCCATTCAATGCTGAAAAAACCTTAGGGATACGCTAGTCAAATCTCTGGTTGACCGTAGGATATGTTTATTTGTAACTAAATAGACTGTCTTCTTTATCTGCTTGAGGAGAAAAAGGGAAAGTTGAGTCCATTTGTGTGTCTATATCTATGTTTATCTCGCACCATGAGTGTTTCTTCATAATGTACCACACCAGCGCATAAACTCGTACCAATACTATTGGGATTTAAAATACCAACGTACAAGCATTAGTTTCTGCTGTCAGTTGATAAATGCCCGGATTACGTATTTAGATATGGATATAAAATTTTCCCAAGATTGTCTAAGATATTTTTAAAATTGACCTTAAGTCCTAAGATTATATCAAAGAATAATCTAAACAATATTTTATGATAATAACAGTATACATGCATTATAAAACTTATAAGATATCATAAAAATAAAAGGATTCAACGAATTTATAATTATAATTCTAGCGTCAAAAATACTTCAGTTTTAAGAATGTAGCAGTATATTTCTGACTCTGGATTGTACACTAAACAATAATGAAAACGGACGGAAATAGGGAAGGAAGAGCTAAAAATACTTATATGAAATGTATTATGTAGTAAAGATATCGCTATCTAATTTTATTATCCGGAATAATCATAAATGTTTAACAAAATAACGAATCCGTTAAACCTGATAATAGAAAAAGCAAACATGAGTTATATTTCCATAAGATTACATTTTAGCGTCAAATATTATATCTGATAGTAAATAGGTTTGTGATACAATTTTGCATTATATATCTTGCTTATCTCATTTGTGCTTATTTGTCATTTTTTTCATATAAAATTGAGAAGAACCAGACATTTCTTGTTATATGTAATATCTACTTTCTCTATAACGCTTCTAAATCTTTATGAAGAAATACATCGATTTTCTGATATATGTACCATATATATATATATATTTAATGATAGATAATATATATCGATATATATTTAACTGAATATATATATATATATATGTATATATATATATATATGTATGTATATATATATGTATATGTATGTATATATATGTATATATATATATGTATATATATATACATACATATATATATGTATACATATATATATGTACATATATATGCACATATACATATATATATATATATACACACATATATATACACATATATACATATATATATATATATATATATATATATATATATATATATATATATATATATATATATATATATATATATATATATATATATATATATATATATATATATATATATATATATATATAAGTAATTTTCAGTGCCTATCGAAAATAATTAAAGCTTTTCGAAAAATAATTACAAAAAAATACAAAACATAAAATAATACATAAACTAACCATTTTAATAAAAATCGATAAAAACCATTTCATGAAGTTTGATATCACATACTATTTTCATTCCAGAATATTTTGATGTTCTATTTCATTATTTTAAATTACAATATTTTGTGCTGAGTGCAATATTTTCTTTCTTTAACAGAGTGTAAAAAATAAATAAAAATTGTGAATTAAAAACAAGAAGACATTCAAGAGATATCAAATTTTATATTTATTAAAATAATTTGCTTTAAAAATTTCCTTATAGTCATGAGTGATAAATGTCTCCTATATATTTCCAAAATATCAGAGATACATAACAATTTTTTTCATAAATATTTTTAAAAGATACTTAATTTATAAAGAGTCACATATCCTTTAAGTAGTACAGGAACATGCCATAAATTAAAAAGTCAATCTGTGATATCTAAATTACATGGTAAATTATTGAGTAATGCTAATTTTTTTTAAGCATTTTGTGACTTTTTATTGTTAAGATATTATGAATAGTTTACCCCTCTAGCCATAAGTATTAAATGCGTCACTTCTATTTTTTAAAATAGAGACACATAAAGTTTTTTTTTAAATATGTGTTAAATGTACCTAATTTTTTAAGATTATATACCTTTCAAGTTTTATAGGCAAATGTCATAAATGAGCGATTGTTCCTAGACCTAGATTGCATGGTAATTAATTAACATCAACTTTTATATAAATTATATGACATTATATTTTTCTTATCATGAATAAGTTGCTTTAAAAATAACTAAAAACTAATAACAAATATTTTTGAATCATAAAAATTTTTAAATTTTAAAAATATTCATCTAGCTTTAGTACATGATTAACACAGATCGGCAAGCACAAAACCTAGTATATTTTAAACATAATTTCTAACATGTAATAAAATTTTAATAAAATGACGCTTTGGATACAAAGCTTTTATTACTACAGTTATAATCTTTCTAATTATCAAAAATATAGTTAATGCATCATATTAACTTATGATCTTAGAAATAATAGAAATTTAAGAGAGATTTTAATGCATTAATATTTTATTAGAACTCTTGTTTAAAGTATTAAAAAATTTGTGTAGGTAGAATTATCTAAATTATGCATAAAAACTATATATATATATATATATATATATATATATATATATATATATATATATATGTAATAATATCAATATCTAAGCCTTAAAGTATATCAAAAATTCATTATTCTAGATCTTAATTTCTTCTCTTTATATTAACCATATTTCTCAGCCATCCAATTTAAACGAGGATGTTTTCATTCCTTCAGCCGAACCCCGAAATTCTTTCTATGATTCCCAAAACAGAAAATGATATAGCTGGCATTTTTAATTAGGAAGTTATAACTTTCCCATGAAAATTTGTAACGATCAGCAGTAATGCTCCTCTGAGACGCCACACTTTACAGATGGTTCTAGTCAAAGGTTACTCTCTATAAGTAATTAAAATAGTTACCTCAGCACTTTTCCCACGTCAGAAAAACACACACGGGTTCTAGCCGTCTCTCGCAGAAGGTTGGCATGAGAAAGAGCGTTCTGACACCGTCCGGTTCAGACGTCTGTGGATTTTGTGCAAATTTTGATCGGATGGAATAAAAGTTAAGTTCGTCCACGACGAATGATGTGTTTCTTTCTAACGGACGGTTAGCAGGACACTTGGCAGCAAAGCATGCCTGGGCTGATAAAAATAATAGGGGCAATTTTAAAACGAAGTATACAAGTGTAAAGTTCGAGGCCAGTTGGTCCCTGGACGATTACATATATATATATATATATATATATATATATATATATATGTGTGTGTGTGTGTGTGTGTGTGTGTGTGTGTGTGTGTGTGTGTGTGTGTGTGTGAGTGTATGTGTGAGTGTGTGTACATAAAATTTTAAAATTTTGGCATTTCTTTAAGAATTATTTTATTTAAATATAGATAATTTTAATGTAAATTATTTACATTTAAAAAGAGAAGAATGTCATAAAATTAGTCAAATATTTTTGTAACAATTAATTAATTAATTAATTGTTATTAACAATTAATTAATTAATTGAATATAATTTACGACTCATCGAAAAATTCGTTCATTTATTTTGGGTTTTTGCGACTTCGAATCCCACTGCTACTCATGTTTGATGCCGTTCTGAATCGTCTTCGAACAGTAGGTCCTAGCCCTCCTGTAGTAAAACAGTAGACCATAACACTCTAAATCATCCAACCTTCATTTATTTCTTACTTTTAGCAAGTTTAAGGGATATGTGATAAATTATTTCCTTAACGTGCATGCTCGAGTTAACTCGAGCGCGCTAAACTGGCTAAACTGTGCACACTTGAGATAATTCGAGCGGCGTTGTACTTTATGTTGCTATAATTTTTCACGATCGAATGCAATCGAGAATTGAAAATAACAATGTGAAAGCAATAAAAAACAATCATTGTATTGATATTTATCATTAACATGTGATTTTAAGCTATAACACTTACTTATTTAAGTATAAAATATATATTTTCTTCCTACTTATCACTTACGACTTATCTCTTCTTTGTGAGCCGCTTTCCGACATCGTATTCATATCCAGATTCTGATTCGTTAATTTTTCATTATATATTTTAATAAAATATAATGAAAAATAAAATATAATTGTTAACTACTTTATTACTAAGCTTTGGCTGTAAAGACATCCTTGACTCGAGGCGTCCCTTTATGTACTTTATTCTTGATATATGAAACATAAGGGTTTCATATTTGATACCTACGTATCAAGGGATGACACATCATACTGTAAATTGGTATATTGCATTCCATTTGAACAATATACTCTTTCGGCAATAATAATAATAAATTAGAAATCATACCAATTGTATAAATATCCAATATACTCGAATATTGATTACTTTTGTATTTTTGTAATTTTCTTGGCAAGAAAACGTTCTAAATTGTGTTTGTTACATTAAAAAAATGATTTCTTTTGGCCGGCTTTTTTTTTTAACTGTCCATTAAGGGGTTAATTTATAAATTTTAATCGAAACTTGTGTACCTTATTCTTGAAGGATAGAGTTAAATAAACACATATTACGTCCAGACATACAAAATAAATGATTATAAAACCAATGACAATTTATTTATTATTTTTAAATACGAAAGTTAATTTTAAGTGCAATTAAAATGCAGCTATTTGAGCCTCTTATTCAAACAAACAACAGTTATTGAGGTTGAATAAACATCTCATACTTAAAATAACTAGTAAGATGTTTCTAATGTTCATTTTAAAAACAACTCCACTTCAAATGGAAATTCCCACCAAAACAAACTATGCTAAAATGCATTCACCGAA
>CM063506.1:87375343-87377843 GCA_032207245.1 Pardosa pseudoannulata
GCTGGTTTTCCTTGTCACAGTGTATGGGTATGAACCATGATGTTGTCAAAGTATATCTCAATTTTAGTTTAAAAAAAGTTTGCTTTAATAAATTTTTGCATTAAATTTATTAAACGTACAAACGTTCTTTTGTTTTTTTGTGGTAGATTATTAATACGACGTTGGTTTTCCTTGTCACAGTGTATGGGTATGAACCATGATGTTGTCAAAGTATATCTCAATTTTAGTTTAAAAAAAGTTTGCTTTAATAAATTTTTGCATTAAATTTCTTAAACGTACAAACGTTCTGTTGTTTTTTTGTGGTAGATTATTAATACGACGCTGGTTTTCCTTGTCACAGTGTATGGGTATGAACCATGATGTTGTCAAAGTATATCTCAATTTTAGTTTAAAAAAAGTTTGCTTTAATAAATTTTTGCATTAAATTTATTAAACGTACAAACGTTCTTTTGTTTTTTGTGGTAGATTATTAATACGACGTTAGTTTTCCTTGTCACAGTGTATGGGTATGAACCATGATGTTGTCAAAGTATATCTCAATTTTAGTTTAAAAAAAGTTTGCTTTAATAAATTTTTGCATTAAATTTCTTAAACGTACAAACGTTCTGTTGTTTTTTTGTGGTAGATTATTAATACGACGCTGGTTTTCCTTGTCACAGTGTATGGGTATGAACCATGATGTTGTCAAAGTATATCTCAATTTTAGTTTAATAAATATTTGCTTTAATAAATTTTCGCATCAAATTTCTTAAACGTACAAACGTTCTTTTGTTTTTTTGTGGTAGATAAACTCTATATATTTTTTAATCTTTAATTAAATAATTGTTTCATTACCAATTGTTCTAATCCATAAATGATTTGTTTTGAATTTAGAACATTTATTCCCCCCAGAACATGATATTAATTGCTTGCAATTGTGAAAATCTGTTGTGTATTTCACACGGAACGACAACACGCTGTACATTTAAACGACGCGAGTGTTCGAATGTTGTGACAATTATCCTTGGACATTAATATGGACCGATTGACCCGCGCTTTCCGGAGTCACGCGAGAACGTTAACCTTGACCTAACGGTGACACTTTTCTGAGCTAAATATCACAAAAATTGCTTTTGATGATGAATTGAAAATTTGTATAGTCAAATACACATTATTAAAATCTTATATTACGGATTATTTGGAATATTAATTTTTGAAAGTATTTTGGACTGTAGATATTTTTTATTAGCATTGCGAAAGCACAAACATGATATACACGCAAGTTAAAAACTTAAATCAAATTTTTGTTTCATCTTTATATTTAATCATAAAGTGTTGCATTTTTTTTGGCATGTCTCTTCCGACAACAAACCCCAAATAAAAATACAAAAGTGTATGCGCATGCACTGGGTCTCTGGTACTCGAAAAAATTAAAAGTACCTCTTTCTAAGAAAAAATTTAGATAAAATTGCAGAAATGCATATTATTGGGGGTCTAAAAGAACTATAAGACAGTTACTGAAAATTTGGGAAGTTTGTTGCTATTGGGTGATTTTGTGGGGAATGTTTTCATAACACTCCATCAGAGGCCCTGCGCGTGTCCTCGCAGGTTAAGTAAAAAGCAAAAATATAAGGAAATTACTCTAAGGCTTATACTAAAATTTATGTAAATAGTTGTAACTCCCTTGAACTTTAAGAGCCATCCGACTCCTTAATCCCCCCCCAAAAAAAAATGTGATTGGTATCTCAAATTTGTGTTGAAATGAAAAATTATCACCCGAGGGACTTTACTATTGCTACAAATTACCGTTTCTACCACGATATTGACAACATCTGGTGATTGATGCATCTATTAAGGAAGTCTCCTATTCATTTCAGTAACTCAAGCTTGATTTATTTTACATTACATGGTTGAGTACTTAATTACAAAATGTTTGGAAAATAAAGAAAACTATTATATAATTATGTAATCAAGCGTCATTTTTACAGCCTAAAGATTTCTTCTAAAAAATAAATAATTATGATAATAAAATATTTTTTATGCAATGGATTTTTTACCCTTATTTATTTCGGTGTAGTACTAATTCAAATGAATAAAACATCTATTGTAGGAAATATTATTGATATGTTATACTTTTGTCCTCGCTGGTTAAGTAAAAAGCAAAAAATGTAAGGGAATCACTCATCACTCAAGACTTACATAAATGTTAAACTTTATGTAAATAATTGTAACTGAGTTGAACTTTAAGAGTGATATGACTCTTTAATCCAAAAAAGAAAATGTGATAGATATCTGAAATGTGTGTTGGGATGAAAAATTATCACCTGAGGAAGTCTAATATTGCTACAAATTACCGTTTCTACCACAATATTGACAACATCTGGTGATTGATGCATCTAGTTATGAAATCTGCTATTCATTTTAGTAACTCAAGCGTGATTTATTTTACATTTTATGCATGGTTGAGTACTTAATTACAAAATATTTGGAAAATAAAGAAAACTGTTATATAAAGGTGTAA
>CM063506.1:87387843-87395343 GCA_032207245.1 Pardosa pseudoannulata
CGTGTGCAAATCCGCTGGTTTCCAGAGAAAATCCTGGTTTCTGGATACACAATTGAAGAAAAGCCGGTGGATGGGGATATTACGGTGTTGCTAGTTTTCATGGAGCACATTAGGACCCCAAATCCTCATGGAACAATCCTTGATATATGTTCACTATATGAACATCGTTGCAGAATAGATTCGCCTATTTATGACAACAGTATTTTCAGATGGGGATGGTGTTTAACAACAGGATAACGCACCATGTCATAACAATCGGATTGTTAAAAAATTCTTTTTTTTAACAACTTTTCTAGTTTCTTTATTTTTCTAGTATTTTTTAAAATCAATATTATTTATACATGATATTGTAAAATATATTGTTTTTGTAATTAAAAAAATCTCTTTTGAAAAGACTAAATACAAATCGTTTTTTTTTAAACAGAAAGCCCCTCGTGATCCCAAGAAGTAGATCCGAGGTTCTATCATTGGACTGAACAAGTTTGACTCAGTCATTCATTACTTCAGTCGGTAGACAAAAAGAGGTACAAGCATGATTTGAAACTAAATAATGGCGGCTTCACTTAAGGTTCACTATCTAACCGGGTCATATTCTTCGCATCCCAGTGCCTTTGGTCTCGAAAATGGAGATTGCCATGGCAGCACGTGAGCTGTAAGGTCGGGGAATTTAGTTTTAGTTTATTAAAACAGTTGAAGGTTTTAAATGAAGTACGAGGAGTGCTTAAAAAGTATGGTAATAAAGCCTGTAAGTTTACAATTATGCAGCATGCTGACGAGATATTACAATATCTCCTTAAAGTTTTATTATCGTTCAATGACTTTCTACCGTCGTTACAAATTTCACTCACAGAAATAGAATGACTAAGAAAATTCCTTTCCAAAAGTCGTTTTTCAAGCGAGTTGCCATTTGTGTTAATCTTATAATTAGTACTGTAGAGGAAGAGAGACAGCTAATGTATTGTTGCCAACCGCATGTATGAAAGTAACTAAACACTACTAATTACTCTGTAACATATGGAATTCTTGGAATATTGTTCTTGTACCCTTATTTGTAAAAATCAGATGTAAAAATCATTTTTGTAAATGTTACATGTAAACGACAAGATCTACAATAAAACCCTTACATTGTAAAGAAAAAAAGCTGTATTTCTTTATATTATACGTGTTTTTTTTGAAATTTTTAAAGAAATATTTTGTTTGTAATTTCAGTAATTTTTTAAAATTGTTTTTAATTATAAATTCTATTTTTAAAACTACTATTTTCATGGAAAGTTTTTTAAAGGAAAATATCTTCTTTTAAGATTAAAGATTCTAATCATTTCTAAAAACAAAGAGTATATTTTTATACGAAGAATATTTACAAAATCTTTTTTCTAAGAGAGTTCACACCTAGACAACATTCTGAAACTCGCTTTTCTATTAAAGCAGCATAAAACATAGATAGTGTTTTTATAATGGTTAGGCAAAAGTAAAATTAAGCTTGGTGTCGTAGCAAATATAGCACCACAACTTAGTAAAAGCATGATTTAATTTTCTACACTATGGTTCGTTTCATTTTTAATGAAAAAGTGGGAATTGTTTTTTTTTAATTTGTTTTTGAACTAACTTTAACTATAAATGTTATTTTAAAAACGCTATTTTTACAAATTGCTTTTTTAACTAGAAAAACCTTTATAGTTTGATTATAGATTCTAATCTTTTTTAAAACTAGATTTTACATTTAGATTGCAAATTTTTATCGCTTATTTTTTTTACGTAAAATCAGAAGCAAAAAGCATTTTTAATTATTATTAGTTTTCATACAAGTAGATCTTGATATTTTTTACGGTGACTGACACACAGAGAATACCAATAAAGAAAATGGATTTAAAAAAAGTGAGATATTCAAAATATTGGTTTCATTTTAGAATTAAAAAGTACTATATAATTACAAATCAACAAAATATACTAAAATATTTATCATTAAAATTATAATAATAACACAGTTTAAGTGTAAAACTTCAGCACTGAGTTAAGATATATTTTCTGCTATTTTACGTATTAGTATATCTCGAGTTTTTATTATAAGTAAAATACCGAAGCACTTTTTTCACAATCGTGCAATATTTTAGAACTCTATAGTTAATATTTTATGTCGGTCAAGTACGAATAAGAGATATTAATATTCATTTTATATATAAAGTAACTATTACATCAGTTCATTTTATGTTCTCATCTATGGTGTTTTATTTTTAAAAACCACTGTAAGGTATATAACTTTTAAATATTTTCTACTAATTTTAAAATTTTACAATAGTAAACTTTTTTTTGTCGTATATGCCTTAAAATATTTTTTTTAATTCCCGAAAGATGTAAAAGAAATTTTAGTCAACTCTTCAGTCCACATCATAGCACTTGCTGATTGAGTATGACCATCTTATGTGTTCGGAGGTATACTTTAATTCGTGGCTTACAATTTGTAGAATCATGAAAAAATACCTCATATGACCTCTGATGTATTAGTTATAGGATAAAAATATATGTGTGACATGTACGCAATATAGAGCTTTTGGTACAGAATATAGTAATTAATTTAATTCTTAGTTAAGTAATCCACAAGTAGAAAAAGATTGAATGTTGATGTGTCTATCATATTGCTCTCTTCTGACGTCAAATAGGTGGTAAGGGTTATAAAAGGTAACGTCCCATTACGGCAACGTCAAATAAGGATAAAAATATATGTGTGACGTGTACGATAATATAGAGCTTTTGGTACAGAATATAGTAATTAATTTAAGTCTTAGTTAAGTAATCCACAAGTAGAAAAAGATTGAATGATGATGTGTCTATCATATTGCTCTCTTCTCACGGCGAATAGATGGTAAGGGTTATAAAAGGTAACATCCCATTACAGCAATGTCAAATAAGGATAAAAATATATGTGTGACATGTACGACAATATAGAGCTTTTGGTACAGAATATAGTAATTAATTTAAGTCTTAGTTAAGTAAGCCACAAGTAGAAAAAGATTGAATGTTGATGTGTCTATCATATTGCTCTCTTCTGACGGCAAATAGATGGTAAGGGTTATAAAAGGTAACATCCCATTACGGCAACGTCAAATAAGGATAAAAATATATGTGTGACATGTACGACAATATAGAGCTTTTGGTACAGAATATAGTAATTAATTTAAGTCTTAGCTAAGTAATCCACAAGTAGAAAAAGATTGAATGTTGATGTGTCTATCATATTGCTCTCTTCTCACGGCGAATAGATGGTAAGGGCTATAAAAGGTAACATCCCATTACGGCAACGTCAAATATAACAACTTAGGCAAATGGTCTATTTTAAGACCCAAAAAAATTAGAGGGTTAGATTTAATCCAAGGAAGCTATTAATACCCTGAATAGTGATAGAAGCAATACTGAAAGAAGTAGATCTAGGCTTGGGAAAATGTTACTCATAACGAGTAAACGAGTATAAGAAATCCGTAGAGGTGAGACGGTCGCTTGCATTACTAAACCTAAATAAATTATATCTCCTTAAGAATCTTCATATAAAGTAAGTAACACAGTTGTAGATGAAAAACATTTAAGTCTATAGAAATTGTAAACTTTTTCTAGCGGATACTGAAAAAATAATTTATATGGAGACTTCTTGAAAAATACATCATGTCAGTACTGTAACGTCGCAACATATATACACCTCTGTGTTTGTGGGGGCTTAGTAAAAACAATCGCTTAAATTCCTAGACTTTATTTATCTCGATTATCTACAATATATACATGATATAAAACATCATCGTTGGGAGAGAGAAACAACATTTTCGTCAAGCCCCCAACAACCCACTGCCTTCTTCTTGAAAGACCCCTCGCAAAAAGAGGGAGAGGGAGAAAAAAGGGCTGAGAGCAAGGGAGTGGTCAGCGGACTGGACTCCTCAATGATAGCCGGCATTCCTCACAGGTGTATGCAGGGACATAAAAATCTTAAACCCCTCTGGGTCTGGAACTCCTGCCTTTTTCAAGGGAATAAATTCCCACGGGTCCTGAGAATGACCGACCCTCTCTAGTTCTCTTATGACCAGCTGCCACAGTACTAACAGTTGATTGCAACGGTCATACGAGGGTTGGAACTTTAATAGTGGCAACTATTTACTTACATGAAACACAAAAGTGATTCGTGTTACCATCTTTTACAGACCTTCCGTATAGTCGCACGCATTGCGTATAACCCGTTTCCAACGATGTGGAAGTCGCAGAACACATGTAACAGCACCTGTTTGTTCGAATTCAAAGGTCTATTGACACAAGAATGTCTGGAACAGTTCTGAAGCGAATGCCACGAAGTGGTTCCTTCATCTTAGGAATTAAGAAAAAGTCACAAGGACTTAGACCTAGAGAGTAAAGTGTATGGTAAATCCCTAAATGACACTGTCCTGTTGTACGACCTCTGGCACATTGAATTTTATCCAACTTGTTCTTGTTTTGAAATTATCCTGACAAAATTTTAGACCACAAGCTAATACAAGAATCAGTTCTTCGCTTCACTCCGCATGCTCATGACGTAGGATGTCGATTCTTTTTGCTGATAGGTAAGTAGGTATGCAGCTCAAATGTGGTATACGCGATATTCTTTGGTTTTGTTACGTAACGTTTTTACAGTATTATTGCCATCATTAAAGTTCCAACTATCGTATAAGATAAAATGTACATGTTCACAACAGACTTCGTTAACTTACATTATGTTAAGTCCTCATATTTAGGGCCGAACGATGGCCGATTGGTTAGAGTGCTGGCCTTCGGTACCAGAGTTCGTGGGTTTGAATCCCACTATGGCGTTGATGTTCGTAGCCGTTCGGAATCAGCTTTAAGTTGTAGGTCCCGGTCTCATTATCCCTCGTGTTACAAAAATGTAAACTGTAACACTCCAAACCAAACCTCGTATTTAAAATGTATAGAGCACATTGTTTATTTTCTTACTATAATAACCTGGATATAAATTAGTGGAATAAAAGAAAATATTAATGAAAACATTGATTTTACGATTATATTAATATTTTATTAAATGATATATTATAATGTTAAGGTTACGATACTCTTAAAATTTAACAACATTATTTAACCTGTAACTGATCTTCAGATACAAAACATTTGCCCTATCGATCGAAATGTAATTGATAAAAATAAATTATTCTGTATTTATTAAAGCGAGTGGCAACAGCGACAGAGAGATATTAGACTTAATGAAGCATTTTATAAATAGCTATATTTAAAAACTCTCAAAAGAATAGTTCAACAAAACGTAAAATAAAGCTTTATACAGCTCAAGATTTTAGAAAAAAAAATATTCCAGAAGAAGGAAAACTTGTTAAGCGTTAAAGATAGCTTCTACACATAAGCAATCCTCTAGAGTGTTATAATAAATTTGCGGAGTCAAGAATTCTTAATTTTTTTATCCGTCATTGTTTCCTCCTCAGTACTTTTTTTTATTTTTGTATTATCGAAACAAACAAAACTGCTTCGCTTTATTTTTTCTTTCAAATTAAACAAGGGCAGATATTCTTTTTCATTCTCTTTCCAGTGTAAGGGTATAAAGTTAAAGTAATGAAATTGATTCATAATTTATGTAGACCGTTAAAGGAGAAGCTATATGAATACAACATAAAAGTTTCACTCTAATGAAATAGTTTTAATGGGTATAAGGTTAATATTTTTAATGGGTAAGGTCTCGAAAAAGTTTTATGAGTGTAATTCTAGCTTCCATAATGCTGTGGTGTAGTACATTGCAATGTTATTTCAAAGACATTGAAAACACAAAGTTGCTTTATATTGCGCTTAATTAAAGCATAATACCACTGATCTATATTACAATGTTCAAAATTAGAACAAACGACAAGAAAATATGCAAAAAAATATATATAAAAATTAAAAAGTACTAGAAGCACTCCACGTGCTACGCCTTGAAAAAAAAAAAAAAAAATAAAAAAAATTGCCAATGTTCAAGAGAACGCTGCATTCTTTTCCTTCCTTCTTTTTCTCAGGCAACCCTATACTTTTCATTATCCTGTGCTGATGTGTTCGTTGCTCCATTGTCCTTTTTACAATGCCTCCTTTTCCCGGCTATGCCCAGAAGGACCGGGACTTTAAGGATGGTTCCTGAATCGCCTCCTGGAGACCAATCACAACTCTCTAAAACTTGGTGAAGTTTAATTGCAGTTATTTTCACTGGTCACACCACACGCTTACTGGAGACGCGAAAAAAAAAAAAACCTAGGTATTCAACCAACAACAGTGCGAGTACGGCGAGCAAATCAGTTTCGCAAACCTTATGTAAAACATAGCTGCACTCTCACAGATAATACAAAAAACTTTCAAATATCAGATAAAACATACCACATGTTACTACGATGATAACAAAGCATATATATGAATATACATGTAACATATCAAAATTATTTAATTTTAATATTTCCTTAAAAACCTCCCCACTCCCATTCTAATTCCTTAAAATCTTTTTCCCAGCATCTAAATATATTAATCAAAGGAGTGCCCTCGACTTTCGAAAATTCTTTCGATACATTTCCCAAAGCTTTCTGTCCTGTAGATATGTGAGATGTTAAGAATTAGTGGAATGTATAATTAAATATATAAACTAAAATGAATTTGTGTCTGTCTGTCTGTGTGTACTCGATAGCTACTCAAAAATCATGCATACAATCGCCGTGAAAATTTGGGAAAATATTAGCGTACATCCCTGGGAAGGTTTTTGTAAATTTTTAACGTTAGAAATCCATTCTTTCCCCCTTTTTCGAGCATTTCATGTCATTATTCCAAGCATTGTTTTCCCCGGTTAAATGCAAATGATTGATTTTTTAATTTATTGTATTATAACTAAGTGGAAGAAGCAATATTTCTAGCAATGTGACGTCATCCCAAGTAATTGTTTTAAACACACTTTTCCTCGGTTAAAAGCAGGAGATTAAAATTTTCAATTTATCACATAATAAATAGGTGAAAAGGATATTTTTCTATCATTATGACGTCATTCCTTTAAATATTTCATTTATTCATTTCTTATTTTATATTATTTAAAATCGTCTGCTTAGTATCCATTCGATTTCACCTGGCTAATTTAGATACAAAGTGATTGATTTAGATACTGATTTCTATGTGGACTCAAATTATAGCATTTTTATATGAGAACTAATTTTAAATTTAATTCGGTTAATTTACTTTACAATGAAATTGTTTATCAACAATACTCTAACAACAAATACAAATGTCAGTGACTCTCATAGGCAAATAAAACCTATAATTTATGTAGTTATCTTTGTACTCATATGGTTGTCAATGAATGTGTGTTTCTGTTTCATGCAAAACCATGTGGTTTGTCATAAATCTCCTTAATTTTGGAATTGGAGATTATTATGATTATATTTATTAATACCACAAAATTAGAACTGTTGTTGTCAAAATCTGCTTCCTATTCTACCACTTAATATGTCAAGATCTATTAAC
>CM063506.1:87402843-87412843 GCA_032207245.1 Pardosa pseudoannulata
AGGGGTTTTAAATGGTTATTGTATTAATTACCTGTATAAAATAATTCTTTTAATTATTTATATAAAGCATTTTATTTGTAAAACACTTGTTTTCCAGAAGTGTAAGATTAAGGAAACATATCTTATTATTTCTACTTTTTTTAAATTGATATTAGTTTCTCTAATGATTTAGTTCCAAAATGAAATATTTTTACTTATTCAGATCTTCACTTCTGATACATTGCTATTCTCACGAAAGTTAAATCCGATTTCAGACACAACAGAACATGCATTAAAGTTGAATTCGCTGTTACCTTAAGTTCCTCCATAGCCTTGCTAAGAGCATTATCTCGTCAATGAATTATTCGATTTACGTTCCCTTGATAATCGCAAAGAATATGATTCACTAAATCGTAATCACATGGGAAACAGCCAATTTACGCATTTATACCTGTTTCAAAATGAAATGTCTCGAATTTGTACTTAATGCAACAAACCTACTACAATTTTGTATCCTTTTAATCTCGTTGTTTAAAATGATTTTTGTTATAATTATTTATATAAAGCAATACAGTTTTGTATCTACTACTAATAATGAAAATGATACAAAAATCTGTAGTACAATTTGCTCCATTTTAAATTGGTTGTTTTAAATGATTTTTCTTATAACTATTTGTATAAAGCATTACAATTTCGTATTTACTACGAATAATGGTAATTATACACACTTCTGTACTACAATTTTGTATCAGTTTAAACTGATTGTTTTAAATGATTTTTCTTTTTAAGTATTGTAAAAATCATTACAATATTATATCTAGTATGAATAATGATAACTATACACAATTCTGTACTACAAGTTTGTATCATTTAAACTGGTTATTTCATATAATTTTTGTTATAATTATCTGTATAAAGCATTACAATTTTGTATTATATACAAAATCGTAATGCTTCATGTAATTTCATTGTTTACAAAGAATAATGATAATGATGCATAATTCTGTACTACAATTTTGTATCATTTTGAGCTGATTGTTTTAAATAATTTGTGTTTTAATTATTTGTATACAGCACTAAAATTTTGTATTCAGTATGAATAATGATAATGATACAAAATGCTGTACTGCAATTTTGAATCATTTTAAACTGGGTACTTTAAATGGTTATTGTTATAGTTATCTCTATAAGATATTTGTTTTATATATTTGTAGAAAGCATTATAACTGTAGAACATTTATTTTTCCACAAATGTAACTAAAAAGAAACATCTCTTATTATTTCTAGTTTTTTAAAATTGATATTAGTTTCTCTAAAGGACTTGTTTCAAAATGAAATGTTTCGAGTGTGTATTTTTACAGATCTTCGCTTCTGCTACATTTCTATTCTCGCGAAATTTAAATCCGATTTCAGACACAACAGAACATGCACTAAAGTTGAATTCCTTGTTACCGTAAGCTCCGTCATAGCATTGATAAGAGCATTATCTCGTTAATGAATTATTCGATTCACGTTCCCTTGATAATCGCAAAGAATATGCCTCGCTAAATCTGGATCGCATGGGGAACAGCCGATTTACGCATTTGTACCTGTTTCAAAATGAAATGTCTCGAATTTGTACTTAACGCATCAAACCTACTACGATTTTGTATCATTTTAAATTGGTTGTTTTGAATGACTTTTGTCATATTTATTTATATAAAGCAATACAATTTTGTATCTACTATGAATAATGATAACTAAACAAAATTGCTTAATACAATTTTGTTTAATTTTAAACTGTTTGTTTTAAATGAATTTTGTTTTAATTATTTATACGAATCATTACAGTTTTGTATCTACCAGGAATAATATTAATGAAACAGATTTCTGTACTATAATTTTGTTTTATTTTAAACTGGTTGTTTAAAATGATTTTTGATAATTATTTATATAAAGCTATACAACTTTGTACCTACTATGAATAATGGTATTGTTACAAAAATTTGTACTACCATTTTGTATCATTTTAAACTGATTGTTTTAAATGATTTTTGTTATAATTATTTTTATAAAGCATTACAGTTTTGTGTCTACTACGAATAAGGTTAATGACATAAAATTCTGTATTTCAATTTTGTATCATTTTAAACTCGTAGTTTTAAATAATTTTTGTTTTAATTATATGTCTAAATCACTATAATTTTGTATCTAGTATGAATAATGATACAAAATGCTGTACTACAATTTAAATCATTTTAAACTAGGTGTTTTAGATGGCTATTTTTTAAATTATCTGTATAAGATATTTGTTTTATATATTTGTATAATGCATTATAATTGTAGAACACTTATTTTTCCACAAGTGTAAGAAAAAGGAAACATCTCTTATTTCTACTTTTTTAAAATTGATATTAGTTTATCTGAAGGCCTTGTTTAAAAATGAAATATCTCAAATTTGTACTTATTCAGATCTTCTCTTCTGTTACACAGCTATTCTCACGAAAGTTAAATTCGATTTCAGACAGAACAGAACATGCACTACAGTTGAATTCGCTCTTACCGTAAGTTGTTTCATAGCATTGCTAAGAGCATTATCTCGTCAATGAATTATTCGATTTACGTTCCCTTGATAATCGCAAAGAATATGCCTCACTAAATCGTGATCGCACGGGGAACAGCTGATTTATGCATTTATACCTGTTTCATAATGAAATGTCTGGAATTTGTACTTAATGCAACTAACCTATTACAATTTTGTATTAATTTAGACTGGTTGCATAAAATGATTTTTGATATAATTATTTGTATAAAGCATTAGACTACTGTATCTACTACCAATAATGATAAAGATACAAAATTCTGTACTACAATTTGTATCATTTTAAACTCGTTGTTTTAAATTATTTTTGTTATAATTATTTGAATAAAACATTATACTTTTGTATTTACTACGAATAATGATAACGATATACAATTCTGTCTAGAATTTTGCATCATTTTAGACTGATTGGTTTAAATGATTTTTGTTTTAATTATTTGTCTAAATCACTACACTTTTGTATCTAGTATGAATAATGATAATGATACAAAATGCTGTACTACAATTTTGTGCCCTTTTAAACTAGTTTTTTTAAATGGTTATTGTTTTAATTATCTGTATAAGATATTTGTTTTAATTATTTGTATAAAGCATTTTAACTGTAGAACACTTGTTACATTGCTGTTCTCTCGAAAGTTAAATCCGATTTCAGACACAACAGAACATGCGCTAAAGTTGAATTCGCTATTACCTAAGTTCCTTCACAGCATTGGTAAGAGCATTATCTCGTTAATGAATTATTCGATTTACGTTCCCCTTATAATCGCAAAGATTATGCCTCGCTGAATCGTGATCACACGGGGAACAGTCGATTTATGCATTTATACCTGTTTCAAAATGAAATGTCTCGAATTTGTTCTTATTGCAACAAATCTACTACAATTTTGTATCATTTTAAACTGGTTGTTTTAAATGATTTTTCTTTTTAAGTATTGTAAAAAGCATTACAATATTGTTTCTAGTATGAATAATGATAATTATACACAATTCTGTACTATAAGTTTGTATCATTTTAAACTGGTTATTTGAAATAAATTTTGTTATAATTATTTGTATAAAGCATTACAATTTTGTATTATATACAAAATTGTAATGCTTCATTCAATTTCATTGTTTACAACGAATAATTATAATGATAATGAAAAATTTTTATTTATGTTAAAAAATATTCAAAATGACACAGTAGATTTGAGGTTAAATAATAAAATTTCAAAAATCATAACAATTATGTAAATAATATAAATGTTTTTTGGGGCTCTCACTTTTAAATATGCAAATTGTTTTTGAGAATTTTTTTTGGTATTGTATCATTTAAAGGTTAAAATCTTCATTTTGAAAAATTATTATTTAAATAAAATAGTACATGTATTTGATATTTTATTACGTATGAGAAAGATGAAATATACAGTCATAATTACTCAAAATTTTGTAAACTATATTAAAAAATATACAAAATGACACATTAGTTTTGGGATCAAACAAAAAAATGGAAAAATCATAACAATTATGTATCTAATATAAATATTTTTTTAGTTTCTCACTTTCAGATATGCACATTTTGAAAAATAATTATTTAAATAAAATAGTTTTGTATTATTTGATTTTTATTATACTTGGGAAAGATTTTATATACAGTAATAATTACTCAAAAATGTTTAAGCTATATTAAAAAATATACTAAAGAACACATCAATTTTAACGTTAAATAATAAAAATGCAAAGCAAATATAAAAAGCATAGCAATGATGTATGTAACATAAATCCTTTTTAGGTTTATCACTTCCAGATAATTATAGCAAATATGGTGTCAAAAGAAAAAAGATTCTGTGTTAGGCATGAGTCATTATATTTTCTATCTACAGGATATCTCATTTCTGTTATATATAGCCCCAATTATTTTAAGTAATCCCCAAATTATTTCTCAAACTCTTTGGTTGTATTTTGTTCGTCCGTTTTTTATTATATCGTCTCTTAATCTCATATTGTATGACTGCATTTTTTTATTTTCTTGAGTTTCATCAATTATTCATTGATTGTTTTGGGACAGCAAAATGTATCGTGTTTAAAATATTTCCTTCACATTGCCTTGATATGTTAAATACAATAATTAAACAATTATAGTTTAAATATATATATGCAAGGGTAATAAACATAAGAATGGAATGAGTTTCACAGTCTACTATATTTTCCGAGAAAAAGAAGTTCTAATACCCAATGTCGTTAGAAAATACATTAACCCTCCGAGTGGAACACACCGAGGAAAAAAGGTCTCCAAAAAATACGGTAAAGTTTTATTGTGTCAGTGACCAAAGCATTCTATGATTTTTTACTTCACCCTTTGTCGACTAGATTGGAATACGGGAAAATCACCCTCGTTATTGTCCCTTTACTTCCTGTTATAAATAGATATATAAATAGACATTATAGATTGTTAATTTTTAATACACATAAAGCTCGTCAAGTCTCGAAGATCATCCCATAAGAAATAATGGATTATAAAAGTACGAATAAAAATATTTTTAAAGAGAATTATTTATATTTTTTTACGAAAGTCGTCCGAGATATTTAATGGTGGTGCAATCTGTTACCGCAAATGAAATACTTCGAAATATAGATTGACAAAGCCATGAGAAGCTATCAGCATCTTTGTGCCTCAGGGAGTAGGGGTGCATCCCTCAATAAATGTCAGTCAAAGAGGGGTGCAGTTCATAAATAATCGACCTGACCCTCCTACCTCAAAACTGCATGGGGGAAAGCGCTGGAAGAAATGTAAAATACATCCATTTTCGGAACGTTTTTGGAGGTCGAAAATTGTACGTGCGGAATTATACCGGCGGAATTGTACGTGCGAACCGCTTAGAGGGTTAACTAGCTAAGAAGCCCCCTTCCTTCTAAAGTCAACTATAACATACTCTTATCAGAAACACTGTATTCTTATTTGACACAAAATCGATAGCTTAAATTTTATTTAAATAATTGAAACTACCGAAACAATAAATTCGTGTTTATAGAAATTTTAAACTTAAGCACAAATCATTTTGTGTATTTAATCACAATTGTATAGAAAAAGGGCGATTAATGTGCATGAATTCGGGTACAGTGACTCTTTCTTGTCTCAAGCAAAACTTCTAGAAGGTTTTTTTAATCGAATATTTTAAATAAAAAAATTTTTATATCACTTATAATAGATTTTTTATTCAAAGAGGAATATTATCTATAATCAAAGGAATAGGGGATATGCATATATTACTTTATTTTACAGATGTTCGCATTATTTTGTTCAACTGTTTCACTTGCAGATATGTGATTGTTTGGAATTCCTGCAATTTTATGAATCTTAACTTTAAAAAACTTTGCATCTTATTTGTAGAATGACTTAAAAAATAAAAATAAATGAATTGAATCATTTCTAAACCAACAAATAATTTTTATTAAGAAATCTTTTCCATGCCGACATATACAGATGGATGGATAATTTACAGCGACACTGAAGCTTTAGAAAGTCCATATTTATCTTCGGGGCTGACGCATTTTAAGCAACAACATTTGTATATTATCCGGTCTCACCAAAGTCAACGGATAACCAAGATTAACCTATGGGGCAAAACAACGGTAGGGTGCAGTTGTTAGTTTAAACATGGATTAATCGCGGTTAGCCATTAAGCGACTTTAGTGATACGGACCCTAAATCTCATCTGAAAAGGCAGTTAAACAAGTGTGATCTGTGATTACGATCAAGCGCAATACAGCCCTCTCACATGCAGTGCCTGTGAATGATTCTGATCTTAAAATTTAGTCCGCTAGGTTATCTGAAAGAAAGAAAAATTTGAGTCTAAACTACTTGTAGAGACGTTTTCTGCCCGCTTAATTTATAAAGAGCGACGTAAGTCTATTACTGACTGCCTAATGGGGACTTGTTTGAATGAATAAATTAAGTCTCCAGTGACTCAAACAAAAAGCACGCTATTACCTTACGAGTGGCTAATAAAAAATCCACTGTCAGATCCCCAGTTAACCCTTTGGACTGCCATCCCGCGATTTAACGGGCAATTAAATGTAGCAAAATTTGCTTATCCCGCGATTTTCGCGGGCATGTGTTTTTCATGAGCTTAGTGTCTCATGAAAAATGTCAAAATAAAAATTCTTTTTCTAGAAAAAAAATTGTATTTCAATTCCTCCAATTTATATATATTATATATATATTATATATATATATATATATATATATATATAATATATATTTATATATATATATATATATATATATATATATATATATAATATATATATATATAAATTGGAGAATTGAAATACTAATTCTTTTCTAGAAAAGATTTTTTATATTGACTTTTATCATGAGAAAATAAGCTTTCAGAAAAACTAATTTCAGATGTTATCACATAAAAAATTTATTTTATAATAAATTTCAACTTTAACATAGTTAGTTTCTATTTATAACATACTATCTATCATTCTATTATCTAATATAACTATAATAGTTCTAGTCATATAATTCTATTTACCTAATTAAATGTCTAATACTGTGTATAATTTATTCCACTGGTTAAACGGTGAAAAGGCGGAATGTGCTTCTTAATAAAGGAAGAAAAACACATGCCCGCGAAAATCGCGGGATGAGCAAATTTTGCTACATTTGAATTGCCCGTGGAAATCGCGGGATGAGCAGTCAGAGGGTTAAAATGTATATATTATATAAATAATACATTATATTTGTAATATTTAATCTAAAATTTTTTATGTATATTTGAAAGAAAGATTTATTAAAATGAATTATATTCTGGTTAATTTATAAAGAAATAATTCTAATATATATATTTTGAATAAAAAAATATTATACAAAACAAAAAGCACGCATTACTTACGAGATCTAATAAAAAAATTGAGCAGAATAACAGCCATTACGCTCAATGTATTTAACATACTCTCAGACATCCTCCCTCACATAATTTGTTACACTAAGGGCCAGTGTCAGCAAATTCGTTTAACGGTTACCCACTATTAACCCATGGCACCAACCAATGATGGGATGCAATTCTCCTTTTAAACAAAGATTATTTGCGGTTAGCTGTTAAACGATTTTGATGATACCGGTCCTAAAGAAGTAGGAGGTGGTATAGTAGCTAAAGTGCTGAGTTAGGAACTTAAGTTACTGAGATCTTCTGGACGAAGTCCAAAATATTTGTACGTATGCTGAGAAAATGTGCAGGATAATGGGGAGTGAATGTCTTCTAGGATGTCGGATGGCGAGAGAGCAATATAAACTCAGAAGCAAGCTATCCAATACCCTGAGAGTCATCAAAATTTAAGAGACTCTTTGGAACACCAGGAATGATTTACACTGCAATAATTGGTGACCATTTGGATATAAAAAATGAAATAAAATGTTACATTCAGTGGAAAGCCAAGTACGGTTAGAGCCAAGGGGAGGTTTTTACACAAAATATCACTTTGATGAAGTAAATTTGAACAAATTTTTAAATAAATAAAAAACCAATAATAATTCTCCACAAATAATTAAAATTAAATTGTGAACTATCAAAATTCAAATATTAAGAAATAAACGAAGATTAATCTTCAACATATTTTCCACCTATACATGGGAATAAAACAATACAATGTAAATAAAGTATTTTGTTATTTGATTAATCGAAACGTTTCTAAGAGACTGTTAAAGAAGAATTAAATAAATGTATTTCGAAATGTTCTATTTCGTTTATTTTCTACAAGCTCATTTCATGATAAACTAGCAATTGTTCTTAATCACACACTTCCTTGTTGCTTCGTTGTTACCAATATCATAAAAGCCACATAAGAGAATACTTAAAGATATAAGGAAGTCATCGATGTTCGCCCATTGACATTTTACTATTTTTATTAGTCTATTCGTTGAAATAAGACCAGTAGAAAATCCTAAGTAAGGCAGTCTAAATCTTATGCCGGTTAAGTAAATATGAACTAAAAGGATATCTCTGTAACAGAACTTGTGTAATCGATTTTACCATTCTAGAAAATTCACCCTTCCAGACTCTACTTCCGAACATGTTTTCGACTGTTTACGAACTACTTGAGTGACTAGAATAGGTGAAATTTTCTTAATAAATAGAAAACGCTTAATTAGCAACATTTATGTGCTCTTGAATTGTATGACAATGAAATGCAGAGATAGTAATCGAATTTAGTTTACTAAGAGTGGCTAATATGTAGACAGGCAAACAAGAAATTACAGTGATTTAATCTTTAATATTTACTGTGCCAAAATTCGTAAATGAGATTTGGTAGAAATCATTGCCGAAAGGAAGATTGAATCATAACCGGGTGTTTTAAGATAATAAATTGTATTGTGTGGTTCGAGGTGGAATTTCTGACTAGGTGGGAATTCCATCAAAACGACAACTTTGGTGGGTTTCTACAGGTTACCCGCAGGTAGGAAAGGGTTTGTGGAGTTATTACAGGAACAAAATTAAATTTACATTAACTCTAATCAGATGTAAATATAACTCTACCCTATGAGTGTAATTGTAGAAAAGATAAATCCAATGAAGCTATACATACATATATATATATATATATATATATATATATATATATATATATATATATATATATATATATATATAATCTTATATATTCAAATTGAAAACATTTACAACTTTCAATAAATTGGAATATCGTGCTTTTTCTGTATGAAATATTTAAAATTCTAGAAGGTAGGTTAGTTAGGATATATTTAATATCGTAAATTTAAATGTGTGTATGTGAGTCGAGGTTTGGATGTTCTCATAGTGTTGCTTACCTTTATAAGGTGGAAAGGTAATTAATTTCATTTATCTACATTTTCCCCTCATCAGTTCCTTTATATCAATCTCTCCATCATACCTTAAACCTTATCTCACCTAACGTTGATCTTATGAGAACGGGGTTGCCATTTTATAACGGAAATCCTGTGTTAAATTCTCAAACTAGCATGGATGTTCGTAGCCGTTTGGAATCGGAATTAAACAATAATGTCTGGATTTCGTTAGATCACGTGTTCCCCTTCTCTCAAAATCCCTGCTTCCAGTTATATTACGCTTCCACCATGACTCATGAATGCGTATCCCTGTCTGGAAGTTATTTCGTTGGCAGTTATATAAAATAGAAAATTGTTTCTATTCTACTGTAATTTCGTTTGCTTCTTTAGTTAAGTGAAACATTCCGTTGAATGAGCCCGTTTTAGTGATTCTGCAGTTTTATATATTTATATATATATATATATAATATTTATATATATATATATATATATATATATATATATATATATATATATATATTATATATATATATATATATATATAATATATATATATATATATATATATATAAATATATATATATATATATATATAATATATATAAATATATATATATATATATATATAT
>CM063506.1:87420343-87422843 GCA_032207245.1 Pardosa pseudoannulata
TCATTAACGTAATATCTAAGTTCAGTGATAAAAGATATTAAAATAGTGTAGACGATATTTAAATAGTTTAAAATATGAAATGATTAAATGAGATGTTTAAAGGAATGACGTCCCAATGCTAGAAAAG
The DNA here is from genome assembly GCA_032207245.1 of Pardosa pseudoannulata. NCBI lineage: Eukaryota > Metazoa > Arthropoda > Arachnida > Araneae > Lycosidae > Pardosa > Pardosa pseudoannulata. Next base: position 87,420,471 of record CM063506.1, read on the forward strand.
ATTGTTATTTTTACCTCTTTATTAAGTGATAAATAGATAAATTTAATCGTCTGCTCTTAACTGGAGGAAATAGGGCTTGAAATAATGACATTAAACTCTCGAAAAGGAGGGAAAGGTTGGATTTGGAACGTTTTAAAGACGACAGTATTTTTTTGATGTGATATGAAGCCTATTTATACCAATTTATTTTAGAATCGGATCGAAAGTTTAGGAGAAGATAAACTTTATTCGCTTTGAATGGATGCCTCTATCCATTCCAGGTCCAACCGCTTCATAAATTGGAGGACAGACTTACAGATAATTTAGGCTATTATTATATAGGGGATGGCATGTATAAACTAAATAATTATAATAGTACTGATACCCAAAATGCTCAAATTTATGGGCTAGCGCTAAAACTGTTCAATTTTATATACTTATAACAAAATTATCAACTTTATGTGCTGTTAATAAATAAATTAAAAATCACATATATATGCATGAAGATGAAGATTGCTTTTTATAATTCTTTTAAAATAATTATGATAAGTAATGGTTTTTCCATCTATAAAATATTAAATAAAATCTTTAAGATGAAAATTTACTAAATTTTGATCAAAATGCACCTTTAGTGCAAAAGGGTAATATATTTAGTGAAAAAAATTGAAACCTATTTTTTATTTACCTATTCATGATAAATTTGAAAAAAAAACCTGAATTCAACAGACTTAAATATATACAATAAGTAGTGGTGAGAAAGTATATAAAATCTTTAGTGAAATAATTTGCTATAAAAGATACAGTGTATGCAGTGTACTGCAGTGCAGTGGTGCTCAAACTAGGGGTCGCCAGAAGTTTTTTGGGGGTAGCCAAATTTTTATGAAATGCATTATTCCTGCATGCTGCATACCATACAGTGTACATATAAATAGTGAAGCGCCGTCACTCACTGTTTAATTGCAATTTCATGCTGTCCACTTTTTGACCGTAATGCCGAATGTATGTAAAGTGTGAAGACGCAAGTTTTTCACTCCGGTAGATATCGCCCTCTTCGCGGTAATTCGCCAGTTTAACTGAAAAGCGCATATTTGACTAGACGTTTTTCGAGAAGATTCGAGGATTTTCCTGAAAACGATCTTGGTTGGATTCGTGATCCATTTTCCTTTGACTTATGCAGTTCAACTTCTCCAAATTAGTGAGAAAGAGCAATTGATATATCTAATTAGTGATTATACTCTTCGAAATCAATTTAAGACTCAGCTTTGAAAACAATTTTGGCTATCCGTGGAAAAACAATATCCCGTTTTATGAAAGAAATCATCAGAGTGTTAATACAATTTGCCTCAACATATTTATGTAAAACTGGATTTAGCAAACTAGTTTCAATAAAAACTAAATACCGCTCGCGTTTAAACCCTGAAGATGATATGCGAGTTGCAATTAGCAACAACATCGATGAGATAATTAGAAACTTGCAGCCACATACATCTCATTAAAGGGCAATTTACTGATTTTTGTGTTATACAAAAAGTATTTTCTTAAAATTATAAATAAAATTAATATGAGTCAAATAGGATGATGTTTTTATTCGATGAAACGAAAGAAATGCGTGAAATATACATCATATTTGTGAACATTTATCTCTAGGGGTCGCCAAAACTTTTCTCTCTACAAAAGGAGCCGCTGTCGAAAAAAGTTTGCTCACCACTGCTGCAGTATCTGAAAACATGTATGAAACGCAGATTATTTTCGAAAACGAAGAAAAAACTTTCCATGAGTTGAAAAAGAAGCAATTTCATGAAAATGCGGTTCGTGTTTTTTAAGGAAGTACCACTTTACAACTAAAACATACAAGTTTACATTTTTATTAATTTTATATTTACACAGAAGCCTGTCATTTTATCTATCTTTTAACATAAATTCCATTCATATAACGACAATCTTAGACAGTAGATCCAGGTTTCAAATTTCATCATCACAGAAATCTGTGGTCTAGCTACGTACTGGATAACTGTTTGGCTTGGTACCCTCTTATCAAAATCTTCGGTACCCCGAGTAAGACACACTTAGTATAACACTTAGCAGAATAATTTCTTCTGTTTATTTCCTATCTAAAAATAGCCAAATATTGCCAACTATGGGTTTAAATAAACGAATTTAGAGATGAAACTCATTTATTATATCTTGTTTGGAAGATACGCCACAACCCAGTGGAGATATGCAGTTAAAGTAAAATAAAAAAAGGAAAATAATATTGTGTAATAAATATAATTCAATAGCTCACGTTTAAATAAACTATGTTCTTCTTGCTGTATAAGAAAAGACGGATAGATTTTAATCTGTTTCTACAGTTATTTTCGGATTGCCCTTTGAATGGGAAATTCGGAGTATCTT
>CM063506.1:87425343-87430343 GCA_032207245.1 Pardosa pseudoannulata
TTTGAGCCTAAAACCTTTTCAGTATTAAGCGGAATAACGTAAGTATTATGCCACAAATCTTTAAAAACACATCTACAAACTTTAGAAGACCCTAATAATAATGTTAACTAATGGTCATAAAACGAATTAATTAGCCTGTGTGTACCCCGGCAATAGATTTCTGTGAGGATATAATTCAAAAGCTTATTCTACGGTACCAGAAATTCTTTTATATTGGTATAACTTATATTAAAATGTAGATTAAAAATCTTTAAAAACACATCTTAGAACTTAAGAAGACCTTGGGAACGAAATTGTTAACTAATAGTCATAAAGCCAAATAATTAGCTTACGCGTACCCAGGCAGTAGATTTCTGTGAGGATATAATTCAAAAGCTTATTCTACGGTACCAGAAATTCCTTTATATTGGTATAAATTATATTAAAATGTAGATTAAAAATCTTTAAAAGCACATCTTAGAACTTAAGAAGACCTTGGGAACGAAATTGTTAACTAATAGTCATAAAGTCAAATAATTAGCTTACGCGTACCCAGGCAGTAGATTTCTGTGAGGATATAATTCAAAAGCTTATACTACGATACTAGAAATGCCTTGATATTGGTATAAATTATGTTAAAATGTAGATAAAAAATGCAAGCGTTCATGTAAATATATAATAGAGCTAAAACATATACTTATTCTTATTTTCATAACAGTACTTACCTAAATATCATGGCTTTTATATAAAAAAAAACTAAAACTATCTCTTTTATATTGCTATTTTTTAGTCAATAATGCATACATTAAAAATGTTTTTATTTCTAAGCTGCTGCTGTGATAAAAACAACATATTTCTCTTAAAACTTTAAATATATGTTTATTGTTCGTAAATGTAATAAGAATTTCTTTAAACTAATAGAATTTTATTTCCGATAAGCAAAAATACCCTTAATAGAATTTCTATCAATAAATTTTTTAAAGTAACAGAATGTAATAGTATAAATAAAGAAAGAAAGATTGAATACAGCCAAGCTTCTTATCTCTCTTTCAAAAATAACAACTAATTTCGAGGGAGAATGAATCAAGCAAAAGAGTATGAAATTGTGATAAATGAAAATCCAGAGGATTTCAGAAATTTCATTTAAATGAAAAGACGAAAATGGACGAAATAAAAAGCTATCGGAGTGCAATTTTTTTTTTGTAAATTCCATAATTGTTTTTTATATATTTTTCAATTGCGATTAAAATGTTTTGCTTTGAATCTTTATGATTCATAAATAGGTATTTAAATATTTTACTTTTCTGAAAACGATTTTAAAAATCTGAATAAGAATTGCTTTAAAAATGAAATGAGGAATATTTTGGAAATAATTTCAAGATAATAGATTTTATTCATAAGTTTCTTCCGTAAGTAAACTTTGCAGTAGATGTTGAAAATATGTTTTCGAAATTTTCACAAATTACTAAAGGTATTTTCAATATTTTTGACATTCCTTAAGACGAATATATATTTTACGCAACGTCTTAGTTCTATTTTCCTAAAAAATGTACTCAAATTTTGGATTCATTTTTTAACCAGAAATATCAATCCTATTGTTTGTCCTAAAATGACTTGTTTGAATATGTAAAACTATACATATTACATAATAGTATTGGCTATTTAACATATGAAATGTATAAAAATCCATTTTTCTGACAGTAAAAGAGGGCAATTAATGTTAATTCTTTTATTATAAAAGTAGCTATTATAAACCCTTTTTAATAATCGTTCACTGTGTTTTAGATTGCAAGCTGTAATATATTGGACTTTTTATGTCAACTTTAAAATAAACATGTTTTTATTAATGCAAAAAGTGCTCATAAAGTAAATAATATTTTTGGTAAAATAATATACAAATACAAATCATCGACTTCAGATACAAATTTCAAAGTTAATTTGAAAGATGTTTTAATTATTACTAATCTTGAAAAATATTAATATCCTACTTTCCCCAATTGTAAATCAACAGTCGTGACACTTACTGAAATACCTATTCTTTTCAATTTACAATAATATGTTTCTACACGAAAGTCATATTTCCATTGTTTATTAATATGTATTTAATTATTACCTAATGTATTTCATGCAACATTTTATGCATTTTAATTTAATGTGTTGTGTAAAACACTACATCGTTTAAGAAGAAATGTGACAATTTTCAAAACTGATTAATTTTAATTTTCCATGGAAAAAAACAGATTTATATTGTCTTTATAAAAATCATATTTCTATTTTAATGTATATAGTGTTACGAAATATTAAAGGTAATCTGAAATATTAAAGGTACAGAAGTAAATTTATAGCCGAAAGCCCTCTTTAAGATCCGAGAAAAATCTCAGGGGTTTTCAAATCTAAAGTCAAGGGCAAAATACCCTTTTGCTTTCCTCTTTTTAACTCCTAATCTAAACTAACCACTAGTGGTATAGTTCACGTCCTCAGAGATGGGGTGTAACCAATTAAAACTTTCTGGGTCACTAGCGGAAAATAGAGGAAATTCACGACAAAAACAGTTTTTTTTAAAGATTTTTACATAGATGCTTACCCAGATGTTTTCTTAGCCCTTTACTTAGTGCGTGTTAACTGATTTCTCAGTTTGTCCCTTCAAAACGGATTAATTTTAATTTTCCATTTAAAAAAACAGATTTATATTGTCTTTATGAAAATCATATTTCTATTTTAATGAATATAGTGTCACGAAATTTCCGGTAATTTGAGATATTAAAGGTACAAAAGTAAATTTATAGCCGAAAGCCCTCTTTAAGGACCGAGAAAATTCTCAGGGGTTTTCAAATCTAAAGTCAAGGGCAAAATACCCTTTGGCTTTCCTCTTTTAAACCCCTAATCTAAACTAACCACTGGAGGTACAGTTCCCGTCCTTAGAGAAGGGGTGTAACAAATTAAAAATTTCTGGGGCACTAGCGGAAAATAGAGGTTTGGTTTGGAGTGCTACGGTCTACATTTTGCAACACGAGGGCTAATGAGACCGGGACCTACAGCTTAAAGCCGATTCCGAACGGCTACGAACGTCCATGCCACTGTGGGATTCGAATTCACGAACTCCGGTACTGAAGGCCAGCACCAATCGAACCAATCGAACATCGTTCGGCGCGGAAAATAGAGGAAATTCAAGAACATAAGCAGTTTTTTTCTTAGATTTTCACATAGATGCTTTCCCAGATGTTTTCTTAGCCTTTTACTTAGTGCCTGTTAACTGATCTCTCAGATTGTTCCTTCCCTATAATGAAGAAGAAACCCGTCGATACAACGTTCTGCTAATAAAGGTCTTTGTCTAAAACGGTGATTTTTCTGGCACGTGACTGCTACCACCCCTCGTAGACTCCGTCTTATTATATATGTATAAATATTAAACTTATAGTTTATAAATTAAGAATAGAATATTAAGAAACATTTAAGTACCTATAACTATAAATTAATTATTCTGAGAGAAATAAAAATTTTAAAAAGTGAAAAATATTTATATAATCGGTATATTTTTATAATAAATTTCTGCTGATCTCGCAATTTTACAACTTCTTATACAAATTTCAAAGTTAATTTGAAAGCGGTATTAATTATTACCAATGTATAAAAGTATTAATATCCTACTTTCCCCAATTGTAAATCAACTGTCGTGACACTTACTGAAATACCTATTCTTTTCAATTTAGAATAATATGTTTCTCCTCGAAATTCATATTTTCATTGTTTATTAATATGTATTTAATTATTCGCTAATGTATTTCATGCAACATTTTATGCATTTTAATTTAATGTGTTGTGTAAAACACTGCATCGTTTAAAAAGAAATGTGACAATTTTTTGAAAGGATTCAATTTTAATTTTTCATGGGAAAAACCAGATTTATATAGTCTTTATGAAAATCATATTTCCATTTTGTCTTTTTATTCTTTTTATTCGAATTTTATTCAAATAATTGATTAATTTTTTTTGAAATTTTAGGTACATTTTGTATATTTGTTATTTTAGGTAAAGTATGTACTTAAGTTAATCATCAGTTTTATATCTAAAGTATGTACCGTTTCAAAATTAAAAACACTAGAGAGTACATTTTTAACCCTCCGTGTGAAACAGACCGAGGAAAAAAAGGCTCCAAAAATATGCTTAAGTGTTATTGTGTCAATGACCAAAGCCTTCTATGATTTTTTACTTCACCCTTTGTCGACTACATTGGAATTCGGGAAACCCACCCTCGTTATTGTCCCTTTACTTCCGGTTATAAATAGATATATATAAATATACATTATAGATTGTTAATTTTTAATACACATAAAGCTCGTCGAGTCTCGAAGATCATCCCATAAGAAATAATGGATTCTAAAAGTACAAATAAAAATATTCTTTAAGATAATTATTTATATTTTTTTACGAAAGTTATCCAAGATATTTAAGTGGTGCAATTAGAGATACATCTGTTACCGCAAACGAAATACTTCGGAACAGAGATTTACAAAGCCATGAAAAGCTATCAGCGTCTTTGTGCCTCAGGGAGTAGGTGTGCAATTCCTATACAATCGACCTGACCCTCCTACCTCAAAACTCCATGATGGAAAACACCGGCAAAAATGTACAACACATCCATTTTCGGAACATTTTTGGAGGTCGAAAATTGTACTTGACAACCGCTTTGAAGACATCATCGGTTTGGCGAAATTGTACTTGCAAACCGCTTAGAGGGTTAATCAGTTTTGTTTTTACACGAAATAATGTATTTTAATCTACTGTTTAACATACTCTCCAAAGCTATCTAATCCTTTTTATCATGAAACTATCATCGTAAACCGTAGAAATCTTATACCTGATTATGCACTAGTTAAAAGTTTTTTTTGTTCCTTTCATTCCCCATTTTATGCACTTAGCATGTTTTCAAGTTTCAACATGTCTTTCATCTAATTATGGCATAACACTGAAATTAACTTAAATTTGTCTCACTGGGAGTCCAGAATATTTACTGACAGGCA
>CM063506.1:87435343-87445343 GCA_032207245.1 Pardosa pseudoannulata
ATAAAGTTTAAAGTGTATATGCCCTTTTAATTATTCTTATGTTGCTTAAATTGAATAATGTATAATTGTATAGTCACAGAAGAAATAAATTTTTATTCAGTTGTAAAAAGTATTCAAAAATGTAATCTAAATTTGTTGTCACGCTGTTATATTAAAAAACAATTATGTACTGGGATTGTTGGAATCGTTTATTCTTCTAGCATTAAGGTATGTTTTACTTTTTAAAATCAAACCATTTTTCTTTTGAAACAATATTTGTCGCAATATAACTCGATTGAAGTAAGACTGTAAATAATAAATCTTGTTACTTAAAATTCGTTTCTAGGCAGTTTTTTCTAAAACTCTCGAAAATGCTAATTATGTTTAGGGCGTAAAACTTATCTTAATAACAATAATTATAAAAATACATGTTAAAGGAGTATTATGCATAAGTATTTTAGACTTAATGGTCGTAATGGAAATATATTTGTATGCGACTAACCGAAATTTCTGTTTTTCGATAATATCACTGCATTAATTCTCCCTCGTAAAACATATACGGAAATGTCTGAGGCTGCTATACTGCAGTGCCATTAAGCTAGCATATCATTAAGTGCACTTAAAGACCCGCAAAGTCCGTGCGGTATGAATAATGAATTTCTAGTATAGGAAAGTGGCTTAGTACACTGATCTATAATTTATTTAAATCGCACAAGCAGGTTAATGTGTTTACACGAATTTGGGCCAACGTTTAATAGAAACTGTATGTAATATTCAATATGATTTAGGTTTCAGATATTGCTGATTATTTTTTGTGAAAACACCTGCAAAATAAATCTTTATTAAATAAATATTTTTAAACAATATATACATTCTATATCACTTAAAAAGAAGACGGAATTATAATTTTAGTAATTATTTACGAAATCACATGAGAATTACTTATACTCTAGCATATACCAGCAATCGGGAATTTTTTTACACCCAAAAATACAAGAAAGAGGAAGATCCAGCAGAAGTATTTTATACTGCGTGGTTGTCATGAATATATTTTTGCATTAAGATACTAATCGTATTTTAAAATTTCCATACTTTTGCTTTATTAAATCTCTCGTAATATGTACTTGGCAGAAATGTATGCTGTCCCTACTGCATTTCTATTAAAATAGACTTATTAATGAATCGTTAAGTCCGCGCGGTATGAATAATGAATATAAAGTATATAAAAGACAGGTTTCTCTATTCTACCCTTGCACATAAATTCATCTTATCTTTAAATAGATCTTTTTATTTTTCTTATATATATATATATATATATATATATATATATATATATATATATATATATATATATATATATATATATATATATTATATATATATATATATATATATATATATATATATATATATATATATATATATATATAATATATATATATATATGTATATATATATATATATATATATGTATATATATATATGTATATATATATATATATATATACATATATTTAACATATATGTATATATATATATATATATATATATATATATATATATATATATATATATATAACATATATATATATACATATATATATAAAATATATATATGCATATATATACATATATATACATATATATATTATACATATATATACATATATATATGTATATATACATATATATACATATATATATATATATATATATATATATATATATATATATATATATATATATATATATATATATTGAGTATATCTCAAAAATCATTTTAATTAATTCGAGAGAATTTTAATGCAAATTAGTTATTGCATTTAAAAAACGAGAATGCCATTAAATTGGTAAAAAAAATGTACTGATTAATTGATTAGCTTTAAATCTAGATCTCCCTAAATAATTATATATTTCTTGCAAATTTCGTTAAAGTTTAAAGCATATATGAACTTTAACTTTAATTATTCTTATATTGTATAAAATGAATAATGTGTGATTCTATAGGGACAGAAGAAATATATTTTTATTAGATTTTAAATAGTATTCAAAAAGTCATCTAAAATTGTTGTCACCATGTTAAATTCAAAAATAATTATATACTTGATTTTCACGCTATCAGTATTGTTGGAATCGTTATTCTTCTAGCATTAACATATATTTTACTTTTCAAATTCAAATCATTTTCCTTTTGAAACAATGTTTATCGGAAGAGAACATGAATGAAGTAGGATTGTAAATAACAAATATTGCTATTTAAAATTCGTTTCTGTGTAGCTCTTCTAAAACTCTCGAAAATGCTAATTATGTTTAAAACGTAAAACTTATGTTAATAACAATAATTATAAAAATACATGTTGAAGTTGGATTATACATAAGCATATTGCTGCATTAAATCTCTCTCGTAAAACATATACGGAAATTTCTGAGGCTGCTATACTGCAGTGCCATTAAGCTAGCATATCATTAAGTGCACTTAAAGACCCACTAAGTCCGTGCGGTATGAATAATGAATTTCTAGTGTCGGAAAGTGGCATAGTACACTGATCTATAATTTATTTAAATCGCACAAACAGGTTAATGTGTTTACACGAAATTGAGCCAACGTTTAATAGAAACTATATGTAATATTCAATGCTAGCATGCAGCCCGTCATATCATGGGACCAGTAAAATTTTTAATTTTCTAAAATTGTAAAGTACCCTATCAGGCAGGTAAAAAATGGTTTAAAAAAGACTCATTGACGTAATTTTCTTTTAAAAAAGCAGTAGCTGGAATTTTCATTTCCCAGTTCATTGAAAATAATATATGACTAAAAGTCATTCGTATATAAATCCATTGCAAGCTAAGAATTTCACCATGTGAGCTGGATAGAGTTTTGCTGGCAGAAGTAAAATTTTTTTCTAAAGTAGATTACATATGAATTTATTATTTTTTAAAAGAGAAAGGCTGACATATCTTTTGCGACTTTCATATCAAGTTCTTACATTTGTTGATGAAAAACATCGTCAATAACATTGGTTTTGTAAGAACCCTAATAGGGAAGTATAGGTTCACTTATAGGAATTTTCAAAAGATTAAAGCTGGCGAACATGTTTCAATCTTACTCTGAAACCACTCGTGTTACTTGGGTGAAACAGATATCATTAAAATTGAATGTATTAACTTAATAATAACTTCATAATTACTTGAAATTATGTTGATACATTGACAGTGGGCAACATAGTGAACAAGTATACAAAATATCGTCGAATCATCTGGAAGTTCGTGCGGTGGGAATAACGAATTTCTAGTGTAGGAAAGTGGCATAGTACACTGATCTATAATTTATTTAAATCGCACAAACAGGTTAATGTGTTTACACGAATTTGGGCCAATGTTTAATAGAAACTATATGTAATATTCAATATAGACATATAGCCAGTCATATGACGGAATCAGTAAAATTTATAATTTTCTAGAATTGTAAAGTACTTTATGAGGCAGTTAAGAAAATGGTTTGTTTTTTGGCTTAGAATTATCTGGTGCACGCTCAGTAATTTGTTTATCTTTACAGACCTCATGTTAGTTGCCAGCTTTAAGTTATCTTGTCATATTACGTTATAGGGTGGAGAGCAGAGGTTTTTTATATTGATAGGGTTTATTTCGTGGTATATATGAATGATGTCCAAATTTTAGCGAACTGATTGCAAACCGTGTGGTTATGTATAAAAAAACACACAAAGGAACAAAATATTTAATTTTCAAAGATATATAACTTAAACGCTAGATATTTATTAGTCCGTCAAATAGACTGCTAGACTCTTATGAAAATAATTTGTTGTTAATACCGGTGATAAAAGTTTCATTGCAGCAAAAAATAATCGATGATTAAATTTAAAATAAGCATATATGTACCTAACCTAATATTTAAGCCAAATATAATAGAAAATTATTTACGTATTATCGAAATCCAGTTAAAAAAGGATGAAAATAATGCAGACGATATTTAAATAATTTAAAATAAGACATGATTAAAGGAGATGGTTAAAGGAATGACGTCATAATGATAGAATAAAATGTTACTTTAATTATTTTTGTGATAAATTGATAAATTTATTGTTCTACTCTTAACCGGGGACAACAGAACTTGAAATGATGGCATTAAACACTCGAAAAGGGGGAAGGGGTGGATTTCGAACATTTTCGAACTCACTTTGAATTTTGCTAACCCTAACTCATCAAAAATATAATATGGATGTCTCTATACATTCCAGGTGCAACCGCTTCAAAGATTCGCAGACAGGCGGACATATGGACAGACAACTTAGGCTATTATTATATAGGGGATGTTTTAGGTTTCAGAAATTGGTAATTATTTTCGTTAAAACACCTGCAAAATAAATCTTTATTAAACAAATATTTTTAGACAATTTTTACATTCTATATAAATTAAGAAGGCGGAATTCTAATTTCAGTACTCAATGATGAAATCACATGAAAATTAGTAATACTCTAGCATACACCAGCTATCAGGAATATTTTATGAAAAAAAAATACATGAAAGAGGAGGATTATGGAGAAGTATTTTATACTGTGTGGTTGTATTGAATATATTTTTGTAATATGTATATATACATATACATAAAATATATATATATGGGTTCTTAAATAAAACACACACATATGTTATATATAATTATAAAATATATTATATAAATAAATAATATTATATATATATATATAATATAAATATAAATATATATAAATAATATATATGTATATATATCATATAAAAAGAATATAATATTTATATATATATATAATATATATATATATATATATATTATATATATATAAAATATGTTATAAATATATATAAAATATATATAAATATATATAATATATATATAAATATAAATATAATATATATAAATATATATATATATATAATATAATATAGAAATATATATATATGTATAAAAAAAATATAAAATAATATATATATAATATATATATATACTAAACGGATTTTAGGGTTTCCATACTTTTGTTTCATTAAATCTCTCGTAATATATACTTGGTGGAAAATTACGCGCTCTCTACTTATTAAATGACTTCTTAAGTCCGGGATGTATGAATAATGAATTTAAAGTGCATGAAATTGTCTTAGTACACTTATCTAAAAATTATTGAACTGCAGAAACTAAAGTGTTCACATTAAGTTGGATCAATATTTAACAAAAAATAGTATTAATATTAACTTTTTTTAAGTTTTTAGCAATTATTATTGTTTTATATAAAAATATATTTAAAATAAATCTTCATTAAATATTAAACAAATATTTTTAGACAATTTTTACATTCTATATAAATTAAGAAGGCGGAATTCTAATTTCAGTACTCAATGATGAAATCACATGAAAATTAGTAATACTCTAGCATACACCAGCTATCAGGAATATTTTATGAAAAAAAAATACATGAAAGAGGAGGATTATGGAGAAGTATTTTATACTGTGTGGTTGTATTGAATATATTTTTGTAATATGTATATATACATATGTACATATTATATATATATATATAATATGTATATATGTATATATATATACACACACACACACATATATATATATATATATATAAATATATATATATACATATATATATAATATATATATATATATATTATATATATATATTTATAAATATATAGTATATTATATATATATTGTATATAGCAAAATATATATATTTATATATATATATATATTATATAATATATTATTATATATATATTATATATTATATATATAAATATATATTTCATATATATATATATATATATATATATATATATTATATATTAATACTCTACACACTCACACACACATATATATATATATATATACATATATATATATATATATATATATTTATACTGTGTGGTTGTATTGAATATATTTTTGTGTTAAGCTACTAAACGGATTTTAGGGTTTCCATACTTTTGTTTCATTAAATCTCTCGTAATATATACTTGGTGGAAAATTACGCGCTCTCTACTTATTAAATGACTTGTTAAGTCCGGGATGTATGAATAATGAATTTAAAGTGCATGAAATTGTCTTAGTACACTTATCTAAAAATTACTTAAACTGCAGAAATGAAAGTGTTTACATTAAGTTGGGTCAATATTTAACAAAAAAGTATTAATATTCAACTTTTTTTTAAGTTTTAGCAATTTTTTATTGTTTTAGCAAAAATATATTTCAAATAAATCTTCATTAGCCAGTCTTTATTAAATAAATATTATTTAGACAATTTATATATTCTATATAACTTAAAAAGAAGGCGGGATTCTAATTTCAGTAATCAATGATGAAATAACATGGAAATTATTAATACTCTAGCATACACCAGCTATCAGGAATATTATACCAAAAATCACATGAAAGAGGAGGATTATGCAGAAGTATTTTATACTGAGTGGTTGTGATGAATATATTTTTGCGTCAAGCTACTAAACGTATTTTAGGGATTCCATACTTTTGTTTTATTAAATCTCTCGTAATACATACTTGGCAGATAATTACGCGTTCGCTACTGCATTGCCATTAAGATATCCTTATTAAATGACTCGTTAAGTCCGCGCGGTATGAATAATGAATTTAAAGTGCATAAAAGTGTCTTAGTACACTTATCTAAAAAATATTTAAACTGCAGAAATTAAAGTGTTTACATTAAGTTGGGTCAATATTTAACAAAAAAATAGTTAATATTCAACTTTTTTTAAGTTTTAGCAATTGGTTATTGATTTAGCGAAAATATATTTAAAATAAATCTTCATTAGCCAATTTTTATTACATAAATATTTTTTAGACAATTTATATATTCTATATAACTTAAAAAGAAGACGGAATTCTAATTTCAATAATAAGGGATGAAATCAGATGGAAATTACTAATACACTAGCATATACCAGGGATCGGGAATTTTTTACCGAAAAAATACGCGAAAGAAGAGGATTATGAAGTATTTTATATTGCGTGGCTGCAATGAATATATTTTTGAATTAAGCTACTAACCGTATTTTAGGGTTTCCATACTTTTGTTTTATTAAATCTCTCGTAATATATACTTGGCAGAAAATTACGTGGTCGCCACTGCATTGCTATATTAAGCTAGCCTTGTTAAATGACTCTTTAAGTCCGGTTGTTATGAATAATGAATTTAAATTTTATAAAAGTGCCTTAGTACACTTATCTAAAAATCATTTCAACTGCAGAAACAAAAGTGCCAACAGGAAGTTGAGTCAATATTTAACAAAAAAGTAGTTAATATTGAACATGTTTTAAGTTTTAGAAATAAGTTATTGTTTTCACGAAAATGTATGCAAAAAAATTTTTATTCACCAATTTTTATATTGTTTTATATTTATATAAAGAGAAGATGGACATCAAATATTAGTAATCTCTTACAAAATCTTATGTTATTATTATCTAAAAGACTCGTCTTGCAAAAAAGTAGACCATAGCGCTCGAAACCAAAGCAATATCTAAACGAACGGAATTATGTATCTGTTGTAATGTACTTAGAATCTATACACCAGTGTTCGTTACAAGGGGGATACACAGAATGAATATAATACTTTATATTGAGATTCAGACATTTATTCTGTACATTCATTTACAAATAGATCCTTGGTTATCATATATCATAATCATCAATTATTTATGTTTTCTAGTTACACTATAATTCTTACAATTCTCTTTATAAGGAGTTATTATTTAGTAACAAGGATACATTATTAACAGAGGCCTAAGTTAAGTGACTGTAAATATTATCTTATCTTTACCTATATTAAATGCACAGGGGAGCAGGCAGGGGCTTTCTCATACGATGCGTCGGTCTTCGGTTGGTGCAGAGGTACAGGTAGAGGCTTTCCTCATGCGGTGTGTCGGTCCGGGTGTTCGGGCGTACGGGACGAGTCGGTGCTGGTGGATTCTTGTACCACTTCTCTCGTATCCCGACTTCAACTCCTCTCCTTAACTTCGTTTCCACACCTCGGTTCCAACGCCCCCTTTTTCTTCCTTTAAAATCGCTTGTTTTCGGGAAAATTTTCCCACATCTGCATGACCTTCGGAAGTGCAGATGGGCTCATTAAAGTAGCCCTTTTGTGCAAGCTGACATTACTTTTTAGCCCCTGCTCCCATAACTTACGGTTACATCTCTGTGTGAGCTTGACCATTACGCTGCCATTCCGTGATCTATACCTTCTCTGCAGGGGTCCCTAAACTTGACGTAAACAATTGGAGTCCTAAATTCCTCTAGGAAAATCCTCCCACGGCTGTGCATGCACGTGCCGACCACCGTGGGAAAGTACCCCGGTACAGTAGCAAATAAAAAAAATCACAAAATAATGAAAGTGTTGCGTGATGTTGAACTAACAGCGCCGGGCATTCACCGTCCTCACATCACGGGACATTTAGAGACAAAACTCCATGGTTTTGTCAGAGGAAATATACTTTTTAATTATTGGCATTTAGTTTAGGTTGACAACACGAAATTAAAAGAAAACGATTAATAAAACATGAAGATATTCTCTTGGTGTTATTTTTTATTCCAATTCATTTTTTGCTGCTAGACGGATTACTTATTATTTGGTGTGGTGATAACTACACAGCAGAAAAGATTTCAACTGCCCTAGAAAGGTGAGTGTTTCACCTTATTTTATTAAGAGTTAGAAGAAAAAGAAAGCTTGAAATTTTGAAGACATTGGCATACACTACATCTGTGAAATATAATAATTTTTTAACATTTATTTTTGTTTTTAATTTAAAGTTAAATTTGTTGTAATTTCAACATTTTACTCTTCTGCAGTCGTTCTTCTTTAGCTGCAAAAATTACAACTAGCATTACTTATTAGATTGTAGAAATTAAAATAAGGGTTTATATATTATTTCTGTATTGTCTAATTAAAAAATAATTTTTATTAAAATACTGACCAAAATAATTGATCCATTTGACTTAGATCTCAAATGGGGCTTGAAATTGGATCGAGTTGTTGATAGCATTCGATAGAACGAGAAATAAAAAGTTATATATTAGATAGGATAAAAAAGTGAATACATAAACAAAACATCATCTAAGTAGTAGATAGTCATTAAAAAACTCTAACATTTATCGTCTAAATGGGCTAATTCTTTTAATAATTAGCCACACGCATTCAAGCTTGCAATTCGATTTGAATTTTACTATATAAGATCATTCTGAGAAAGCTAACTTTTCTAAATAATCTAAAAGGGATTATAAATATAATAATTATCTTATTATTGATATTATACGATTTTCAGATAATTTCATGCAACCTATTATACATTCATAAACATAAACATACTGAAATAAAAGAAATGAACTTTTAAAGCCTATCTTCTACCTTATAAGCTGCAGTTATGCAGTTCTCTCCTTAAAAATCAATAAGAATTTCATTACTGTTTCTTGAATATAATGCTAATGATATATTACTCTAGAAATTTAATTCACATATTCCTATTTCAAGATAAAGCTAAAACAATTGGATGGAGCTATAGTTTTAAGAACCGAATAAATTGCCAAATAGATTCGCCAACCATGATTTATTTGCACAAGAGGCAAGAAAACATTTCATCAGACGATATTTCCTACCCCGGCGGGTTACTAAAATTTTATGTTCAATACATATGCTGGAATCAAAACACGCCAGATTTAAGAGAAGGTTTTTCTTGAAAGTTATTTAAAATGAAGCCAAATAGAGGTCAAACGTCTGCAAGACATGCTAAACAAAACAAAAATGAAAGCATAAATATTTATAAAGTGCTTGTAAATAACTCCTTGTGGACTATGCTTTGATAAATCCGGTAAAGAAAGTTTCTATTTTAAATATTCTATTTAACTATTGTTTTGAAGGATTTGTTGCAAAGGAAACTTATGGTAAATTCTAGATGGTCACGCAACAATTGAATTGTTGAACGAAATAGGGAAAGGTGTAAATAGACATATT
>CM063506.1:87457843-87472843 GCA_032207245.1 Pardosa pseudoannulata
TAGAAAATAATGTATACCAAATGAAATATTTAAATGTATTTTAGATTTTAGAAGAGAAGTTCTCATTCTAATCATGTACTTACTGTACGAGAAAAATATTTCTTTATCATTTACATGTCACTTACATACCGTTTTACAGACATCAAATTTAAATTTTCACCGGTAAAAAAATAATTAAAAAAAATCTAACAAAATTCAGTTATTACAGTTATCAGTTATAGTTTCAAATATATTCCATATTTGAATGTGTGCTTATTATCTACAGAATTAGCACAATGAGGGCATTCTAACACTCTGAAAAAGTTTTAAAAAGTTTAAAAAGAGTTAAAGTAAATTATTTATTTTAAAATTTCAAATGATTTTTTACATAGGCGTTGATGTCATATTTATTATTAATGTATTTCATTCTATATATCATTATACGTATCAAAGCATAAATTTAATCTAATAAATAGATTTTGAAGTGTTTTACAGATAACAAATGATCAGATAATAAAACAGACAGATAGCAAAATACGTTATAGATCACAAAACATTTCTGTAAATGTTATTGTAACAAAGTAAAAGTTATTACATTATTTAGTATTTATTATTCTGCCAAAAGTATTTATTTTATGAAAATATTAATTTTGAAAATGATCTGAAGAGCTACAAAAAATTGTGTTAATTGTCAAAAATTACTTTAATTGAATGGAAGTTAAAATTTATACATATTTCGCATGTAATGGCGATATCAAGCCTTGAAGCTCTTAATATTTCCAAATTTTTGAATTCTGAAAATATTCATTACATTATTACTTTAGTGACTTCTAAACTAACCTTTCACATTGTTTTATGAACCGTTTATCATATAAAATATTTTACGGAATTTTTTTCAAAAGATAAATATGCATTTTTAGTATGGGAAATTTGATTATATGGTTGTAATATTTACCGTTTACCATATAAAATATTTTACGGAATTAATTAAATAAATGTGCATTTTCAGTAACGGAAATTCGACTGTATGGTTCTCAAAGAAAAAACTGAGTAATTCTAATGAAATTAATGAATTAATTCTCTTGAAAAATGTTTCTCATAAAAATGAATATATATTTCCTTAAAGGAACATAATAACTCTAGAAATAAAAAGTTTTTTCTATCAGGCAATGTTTTTAAATATAGAATGTAAATTTTTTTAGAATAAAATTTTTCCTAGATTATTAATAAGGATCTAAGTTTATAAAAATCATTTGGTTTTGTGATACGAATCAGTACTTGTTTTAAACAGTCACAAAATATGTGTACCAACTGTAAAATCATAAATCTATTTACGATGAAAATAACTATAGACTTTTGTAAAGACTAATTTTTTATATTCAGTAAAAGCTAATTATCTTCCTTTATTTCCCAGAAGCCTGAAACCTGTAAATAGTATGGATGTATTAAACATTATAGCAATAAAAATGAAAGAAATTTATAATTTTCAATTTCTTAACAGCTTTTAATCTTTGAAGCATTCTCTTAATCTATTTAAATCTGAGAGTTAAGTTTTAGGGTTAGTTTTCTTATAAGAACAATATTTATTTTAAAACAATCAAAAAATATGCCTACATATGAATAAACCTATTTACCGATCAAATTACTTTAGAACTTTGTAAATTAGAAACTAATTTCTTGTACCAAATATAAGCTAATTACCCTTTATATTCAACGAACCTTAATTATGTAATATGAGTTATTTAATGTAATTTTATAATATTATAAAAATAATAGAATATTTCAATTTTTAATTACTTATGAGATTTTATTTTTTTTCAATTTTAAAAATGTTAATGAAAGTTTTACTTTTGAAAACTGAAAAAAAAATATTTATCTTCTATTTGATTTAAAAATTTAGTGCCCAATGTACATATTTGAAAACATTACCTTAAGCTAATTTCACTCTTTTTATTTGGTGTATAATTTTATGTTATTTAAAAAATATAATACTTGAAAGGAGAAAACTAATTTTTTTCTAATTTTTTTAATTGAAAGAACTTTTAAACTCTTCTTTTCTAAAAGGAGCAGTACTTTCATTTTCTGATGAAAATATAACAAAAAAGACTTTTGTAAATTAGAAACTAATTTCTTGAACCAATTATAAGCTAATTACCTTTTTTTATTTAACGAACCTCAAGTATGTAAATAAGAGTTATTCATTTCATTTTAGAATATTATAAATATAATACACTATTTCAATTTTTAATTACTTATGGAATTTTATTTTTTTTCCAATTTTAAAATTTGAAATTAAACTTTTACGTTTGAAAAATATTTATCTTCAATTTGATGAAAAAAATTTAGTTTCCAAAGTAGATATGTAATTGAAAACGTTACCTTAAGCTAATTTTAATTTTTTTTCATTTGGTGTATAATTTTATATTATTTAAAAAGTATAGTACTTGAAAGGAGTGTAACAATAAATTATATTCGGTTCACCTTTTTTTTTACCCCTTTTGTAAATTAGAAACTAATTTCTTGTACCAAATATAAGCTAATTACCCTTTTTATTTAACGAACCTCAATTATGTAAATAGGAGTTATTCATTTTATTTTATAGTATTATATAATACACGATTTCAATTTTTAATTACTTATGAGATTTTGTTTTCAATTTTAAAATTTGAAATTAAACTTTTACGTTTAAAAAATATTTATCTTCAATTTCATGAAAATTTAGTTCACAATGTACATATGACATTGAAAACATTACCTTAAGCTAATTTTAATTCTTTTTTATTTGGTGTATAATTTTATGTTATTTAAAAAGTATAGTACTTGAAAGGAGTGTAACAATAAGTTACATTCGGTTCAGCTTTTTTTACCCCTTCTCGTAAGCCTTCGTCAAAGACATACAGGACAGGACCGGTTTGAACTAGAAAGAAACTTCTGACTTCTCTCAACCAATAGAAGGGTCCGTTGATTTGGCGGGATTCTGACTCTTCCTCTCTTGAATGGACCCCTTGTTAACAGAGGAGAGAAGAGGGTGAACGCTGCTGGTATCCTCTACTTGCGGGATATACATTTTTTATAGCGACACGAAGAAAGGAAAATCGACGCTATTTTTTGTTTTAGGGAGCTGACGCCGAGTCGAGAGGAGTCTTCGATATCTACAAATGATAAGTTGTATTTCAGTTGTATTCCTTAGGCATTTAATATATAAAATCATTTAATTAAGAGATATTTGTCCATGTGTTTTTTAATGAGTTTTAATTTCTCCTTTCCCAAACACTATTCCAACGTTACATTAATTTTTACTAGGAGAAAACTAATTTTTTTTCTAATTTTTTAATTGAAAGAACTTTTAAACACTTCTTTGTAAAAAGAGCAGAACTTTCATTTTCTGATGGAAACAAAACAAAAAGACAAACACATTTTTAATGGACATTTTAAGTACATTTAAAGAAAATGTACTATAACTTTTAAATGACGATCTATTCCTGAATTAGCACATGTTTGACTCAGATAATATAAAAAAAACACAAGTTTTGGATATTCATCATAAACTTCATCCTCCCAGTTTTCAGGATTAAATTCCTTTATACGTAACATCTACTCCGATATTTTCCTCATTTTTTTTAAAGTTTAGCGCTGCATGCAATAGTTTCGCTTTTATATCCCTTTAACGGACTCCATTAAACCTCTAAATAAATATCTTCTCTGGATTTTTCCCTAGAAAAAAAAAATGGAAATCGCGTCCTCTAATCCCTGAGCATTTTACGAGGAAAATTTACTTCGAACTTAAGCTTGCTTTTGTTTAGAAAATGTCAGAGTTCAGTGGCTCCCGTGCAGAAAAAAATAAATATCACCATAATTATTTTTTCGATGATAAATTTCATATTTGGTATGTGATTAATTTGGATTAATTTATGCTTAACTCTTCAACTTTATAGTTTTTCTCCTTTAAAGTAGTTTTGAAATATTTCTTTTTACAGGAAATAAAACAATTTTATATAACATCCAAGAAAAGAAATTTAAGGATGCTTATCTATTAAAAACTTTCGTGGATGTAGTAAAATATATATAATTAAATAAAATGGTTAATAATATGTTTCGAAAGTTCTTTTAAATTCAGCAGGACTTGAAAAGATTTAAATGTGGCAAACTAATTTTAGTAAATATATCAGGTAAAGGTCAAATTATTTGATGCATTATTTTAAATTCCTGGTGGAACTGCACTTGTGAAAAATCATCTTGTTTTACACTTGTTTATTTTATAAAACCAAGAAAGGTATGATCCCATTTCTTGTAGTTTGAAGAACACCTTCCAATTCTATAACAAATTAAAGAAATAAATACTCAGCGTAAGGAAACAGTCGAATATTGCATCAATGTATAACGTCAATTCTAAATATGATCCTTTGTAATTGAGTTCTCCAAAACGAACAGGGTTTAAATGTTAAAATGAAAATCCGGATATTAATAATTCAAACGATAAACGAAACACTTTATTTTTTATTTAAATTAATACATAAGATTAATACCAAATTCATCACGATTATTTATCAGATTATGATCTCATTGTCCTTTCTGGTCGTTGAAAACATTGGTCTACATAAGGGATAATGAAAATGCAATATACTGTTTAAATCTGACTTCGAACGGCTACTTACGTGCGTCATTGCTAGATATATGGCACCGAAGATTGTTTCTGAACAATCCGGATTTCATTTCCGAAGACGTTTTAATGGATGCTTATCCATTAAAAACTTTCATGTGTGTAGTAAAATGTATATTATTAAATGAAATGATTAATAATATATTTAGAAAGTTCTTTTAAATTCAACAAGACTTGAAACAATTTTAAGGTAGTTGTATCAACGTATAACGTCAATCCTATATGATCATTTGTAACTGAGTTCTCCAAAACGAATAGGGTTTAAATGTTAAAATGAAAATACGGATATTAATAATTCAAACGATAAGCGAAACAGTTTATTTTTTTATTTAAATTAATACATAAGATTAATACCAAATTCATCACGAGTATTTATTAGATTATGATCTCATTGTCCTTTCTGATTGTTGAAAACTTTGGTCTACATAAGGGATAATGAAACTGCGACATACTGTTTAAATCTGATTTCGAACGTGCGTCATTGCTAGATATATGTTACCGAAGATTGTGTAGTAGACTTTCATCCGTGTAGTAAAATGTATATAATTAAATAAAATGGTTAATAATGTATTTTGAAAGTTTTTTTAAATTCAACAAGACTTGAAACGATTTTAATGTAGTTGTATCAATGTATAACATCAATTCTATATGATCATTTGCAATTGAGTTTTCCAAAACGCTTAGGGTATAAATGTTAAAGTGAAAATACGGAAATTAATAAATGAAGTGATAAACTAAACACTTTATTTTTATATAAATTAATACATACGATTAATACTAAATTCATCGAGAGTGTTTATCAGATTATGAACTCATTTTTGTTTCTGGTTGTTGAAAACTTTGGTCTACATCAGTGATAATGAAACTGCGACATAATGTTTAAACCTGATTTCGAACGGCTACTTACGTTCGTCAATGCTAGATATATGGCATCGAAGACTTTTTCCCTACTCATTCGTATATGGTTAGGACATATTCCCTATTAATAATACATACTATTATTTATAGGAACTAGAGCGGAGTTTCCCAACATTTTCTCAGCCGAGCGTTTTTCGAAGGTTTAGGGTGCTGACCTTCAGTACCGGTGTTCGTGGGTTCGAATTCCACTGTGTCATGGATATTCCTAGTCATTCGAAATCGGCTTTAGCAGTATGTCCCGGTCTCATTAGCCCTCGTGTTGCAAAATAGTAGACCGTAACACTCCAAACCAAACCCTACCTTTTCTCAACCATCTGCCCCTTTAAAAGAAAAAAAAAATCTAATGTCCCCTCCCCTCTATAATAGATAATATTAAGAGGGAACATCACTTTAAATGGAAGATTTTTTTTTCTTCTATGCTTTTAAATATACTTGTCTCATATACTCAAATATACTATATTTTCAGATAAATTCTATAGTTAACATAGAATAATAACCATGGGTTTCATAATAGCCTTTCTTCCTCAATTACTGCTTATTCAACTATTTTAATCTTTGAATTTGAATAATTGAATTTGTTTCTTAACAGAATTTCTAACTATATTGAGTCAAAAACTTTTATACTTTGAAATCAACAAGTTCTACTGAATCAAATAAACAATATTCTACTGTTTTCGTACACTGAGTATTTATTTCTTTAATTTGTTATAGGATTGGATAGTGTTCTTCAAGCAACAAGAAATGTGGACGTACCCTTCTTGGATTTTTATTTAAAATAAACAAGACTAAAAAAAAAAAGATTATTCTTGCCAAATGCAGTTCTACCAGGAAATTGTACATCAAAATAATACATCAGATAATTTGATATTCACCTGCAGTATTTATTACAATTATATTGAGTCAAAAGCTTTTATACTTTCAAATCAACAAGTTCCACTAAATCAAATAAACAATATTCTACTGTTTTCGTATAATGAGTATTTATTTCTTTAATTTGTTATAGGATTGGATAGTGTTCTTCAAACAACAAGAAATGTGATCATACCCTTCTTGGATTTTTATTTAAAATAAACAAGAGTAAAAAAAAAAGATTATTCTTGCCAAATGCAGTTCTACCAGGAATTTATACATCAAAATAATACATCAGATAATTTGATATTCACCTGCAGTATTTATTAAAATTACTTTAAGAAAAAAGTGTTGAATTATCTTCTGAAAGCTAATTAGATTCAATATATTACTCATAGATAATTATGTCTGGTTTTGTCACAATAAAATAATTCAGTATATGATTTATATCCTAAACTTTTACATACATGTTTGTTATTACATAATAGAGACGTCTGAATCTACTTTATATATAATCAGATTATAAAATTATACGTATATATATATATATATATATATATATATATATATATATATATATATATATATATATATATATATAATATATCAAAATTATTTCACTTTAATATCTCTTCTCTCCCATTTTATTTTCTTCAAATCTATTTTCCCAAACACAAAATATCGTAATTAAACTACCGTCCACGACCTGAAATTCTTTTAATTCAATTCCCAGAGATATCTGTGCAATAAATTTAAAATTTCTGTAAACTCACGACATTTTCAAGCTGTCTGGAAAATGGCTCCTTTTTTCCCTTTCGATTTAGGTTACTTTTATTGTTAATTTCGAGGACTAAGCTACTATATCTGAGAAATATTTTGCCTTCGTCTCGCTCTGGGATCCAACCCTGTTACAGTACGTGGTTTCATCATCACTCCCTCGTCTGCCGTTGACTGACAAAGACAATATTTTTAGCTGCTAATGAATGAAGTTTGTTTCGCTACAAAGTGTGCCTGTTCTTTTTGACAGTATGGATCGACTGCAACATCCTTGCCCCGCAAGCAAATATGGGCCCCGGAAGTAAAAAAAATATGGCTACTACAAGTCTATTGTGACAGGCGAATTAATTTTCACCGTGGTATATATCTATCTACCTATCTATATAATATCATGATAATGCAAAGATTAAAAAAGTTATGTATATTATTAAAACTGTTTATATTTCAGACAAAATATGTACTAAAATAAAAGGAATTTTAACCCATATTGGACCACTGTCCTATAAACAGGACAGCAAATAAAATTCCATTTAATAATAAAGTTATAAATATTTTCTGAGTGGATTTTATTTTAACATCTTTAAAATATATACACTTTAAGCATGGTAACAAAAAAAATTGAGAAATCAAATTATATTGTATTGTAAAATTTATTTTCAGCAACCTCTTAAAAATTGTCATTTTTTAATCTTTAATTATTTATTTATTATTATTATTATTTAAACATTGTGGAGGTTACTTTTAGTTTAAAAACATAATAATGTAGCTGAAAGTTTTTGTTGAAAATTGTATTTTACACGTGTATTTTGTAAGTATAAAAAAGATGCCCTAAAATTAAGACAACTGTCCAATCCCGATTATTTTTCTATGATTTCAACATTGCATTCGATATTGATAGCGCACATTCTTTTCTTATCTTTCAATCAACACCAGATCAAACACCTGTTCTCACACCTGGACTCAACAAGATGTAATTGGATGTCTATTCTATTCAGAAAACTGGAGATTGCAAGATAAACTTACTCTATTACTGCCAGTTCAATAACTGCAAGAGAAAACCTACAGCAGTATGCTTAAAATGTAATGTTGGACATTGTTTTGACTGTTTCTCCAAATTTCACCTATGAATCAGCCTAATGCAATGTAAGTGATATTTGTTAAGTTTTAGTAGTGTAATGGACCGTTGTCCTATTTATAGGACAGGCAATTAAATAAAAAATAAAAAATAATTTTTTCAAAATTTTGGTTTTATATACTTAGTTACACCATATTAATGATATGGGTTAAGTTTTAATAGCTTACAGAAATATTTAGTTGGTGTGGTACAATATGGGTTAAACTTAAATATTGTCAACAAAGGATAAAAAGTAAAAAATAAGTTAAATCATGTTTACATATTAGCATATATAAATAATTTACATCGATTTTATTTTAAATCCGTACCAGAAATCTATAAAAATAATGTATGAAAGAAAGTGAAAACATAATTTAAAAGTGTAAAGAAGAATTTGAATCTTAACAGGAAACTGTAAATGGTTATCTAACGAGGTGGTCGGAGATAATTTTTATCACCTGCAAGTTTACATTACTTCAACGGAGCCTTTCCTTCTTCCCGTGTCTATAGTATTTGTCCACGTTCAGCCAAAACCAATAAATAAATTACAATTAAAATGTCTGTATTCTAGCCTTGGAGTGAACCAGACGGCTTCCCATGGTACTTTCAGGACATTCAGTATATGGGTTAACAGAAATCTGTGGGCAGAGCCCGTCACTTCTGAGTTTCTTTCAGTGAGCATGAATAGCAACGAGTGAGAGATACAAGAATAAATGGGAAAGAAAGGAAAGATACGGGGTGGATTCGTGAGTTCAGGGCAAAAAAAAAAAAACATAGAATAGAGAGAGTAGGGATAGGAAAAACAAACACACTCAATGTTTTTGCAGCCAGGAACAATCATTTACGTCGAATGACTGTTTCATGTGAGAATGAGCGGTTTTAATAAAATTGAAGATCCTGTCGGTCACAAGATGGCCAATTAGAATTGAAAATCTTGACCACTGGAAAGTTCTCATGTTAAAGATGAGAAGAGGGTGTGAACAAATGATATAATGACCAATTTACACAAATTTTAAAGTTTTTCTTATATCTTTAAAGACTTTTTATATTTAAATTTTAAAAAAATTATACTTTTTTTGGCCACTCGTGAAGTTTACAAAATAGAAAATAGAAAACAAATTCATTTTTTGTGGTAAATACAATTTTATTCGACTGATTTTTTATTTTTATATATATTATGTATATTTATATATATATATATATATATAATTCCAACTGACTTTCCACCGCGTTCTCAGTTGCCTCTGAATCTGTTACCGCCCGTCATGGCTTCAGTGCTAGAGAATTCAGAATGCTTTCATTTACCCTTGCCGTTTGTGGTTTTATGTACGTTCTGCAACATGATGTAGAAAATTACGTGATCATTTTAAATAAATTTAAGCCCAGCCACGAGAAAAATTTTTGTATATGCTATTGTCTTTCAAATTGTAATGTAATACTTTACCGTGTTCCGAAAATGGCGAGTAATTATATATTAATGAAGAAATTAAATTTCTTTATTAAAATATAACTAGTTTATAAAATATAACTAGGCTTTAGAAACTTACAGGTTCAAAGCCTTACATTATACAGGATTTTTCTTAAAGCCACTGGCTGTATGGATCTTCATTAATTGGAATTAATGTATTTAACTATTTAAACCTGAGGTACATATAGCGCTCAATCATAAAAAAATATGTATATAAACAACTGTTACAATCTTCTATATAATCTGGATATTGCACTACATTTACATAATTATCACTAATGCCATTAACACTTCATTGCTTTTTGCTGCTCCAATTACTGCTTACTGTGTAGTTTTAAAATGACAGAATATATTTCACGATTTTCAAGACTTTATTCCAAATTTAATTTTTTGGTTTTACTAATTCTACATTTTATTGAGAATATCTAAAAGTATTTATCTTAATCAGCATTTTACTAATTATGCTCAAGTTACACTGTGTACGAGTCATATATTGGTAAGTTAAGTTCCTGTTTTCCTTAAACTAAGTTTCATGTGAATCACGGACTTGTTTTTATTCAATAAAATAGTCTTCCACTTAAAATATTCGCAGAATTCCTGTGATTAGAAAAGAATTGTTTAATTTTGTTAATGAACAAAATGGTTTTACTGTCTCATATAATTTTCATCTTGTCTTTATAACACCTGAGAGCATGCATAAAAGATTAGCTTAAAACAACATTAAAATAAAATAAGCAAAATTAAAGCTTTAACACTCATTGAACCTGATACCATGGATAAAATTAACAGCGCAGAATAAATAAGGCTTAATTTGTTGTAAACTTTTTCGGCATATTTTATTCATAGTCACTTTCAACTCTGATTAATTGCTCGGATTTCATTGAAAACTCTATTTTTTTTTACTTCCTGTTCGTTTAATTCTTTTCAAATTGTTATCTTATCTTTTCATTCGTTAATTATCTTAATACATTTAACTGATTAAAATAATTTTTCTATAATACTTTACATCAGTGTTATTTCATGCAATGTAGGTATTTTTTTTATTTCCTTTAAAATTAAATGCAAAAATCTAGTTACATTTTTTCGTGATTCATATTTTTTCTGTGATTTCGTGATCAAATTTCTATCCTGAAATGTTTATATAAGTTTTTCTTATTGATGCAAATAATTTTATAAAAATGGATAATATGTATGCTTTTTTGGAATATTCATAAAATAGAAACATAAATATTTGAAAGAAATAGTGAAATTTTAGACATGTATATCTTTATTTTTAAAGACATATGTTGAATGATGAGTATTAATTAAGTAATACTAAAGTATACATATGTATAAACATCCTTTTACAAACACTTGAACTCTACGCTTGTTTTGTTCATTTTTGTTGTAATAACACCCATCTGAACGTCTGAAAACCTTTTTTGGTTATTTATATCAGCATACTGAAAAATTAATGTTACGTTAGCCTAGTGTTTGAAATAGAAGAAATTAAAACTCCTTAAAATACACATGGACACAATTATGTCTTGATTAAATGATTTCATATAATTAAATACCTAAGGAATACAACTGGAATACGACTTATCATTTGTAGATATGGATGATTCCTCTGCATTCAGCGTCGGTCTCCCAAAAATTGCGACGTTTTTACTTTTTCTCTTTTCGCTCCAAAAAATGTCTATCCCGCAAACAGCGGATGCCAGCAACGTTCACCCTCTTCTCTCCTCTGGTAACAACCTTGTCCTCTAAAAAAATTAGACTTCCCCTCGGAGAAAAAACAGGGGTCCACTCAAGAATCGCGCCAAACCAACGGTCCCTTCTATTGGTTTTGAGAAGTCTGAAGTTTCTTTTAGCTCAAACCGGTCCTGTTCTGTATGTATTTGATGATGGCTCACGGAAAGAGGTAAAACAAATGCTGAACCGAATGTAATTTATTCTTACACATACCTTCCGTATTTTCTGAAATGTTGAGTCCAATATACGAGGTTGAATCAAGTATGAAGCGAAATTGTTTTAAATAATAAAATTATTTGATATTAAGTAAATTTAAGCATAAGTCAATTTTCTATACTTTTAAAACACATTTTTTCTCAGATAATTGAAAACTTTAATTTCCACCCTCGTAGTTCTAAGTAGGTTTGTCGTTAGCCCAATGTCCATATTATCTCTGAGTTTTTGACTTTCCATAGCCTATTTAAGGGAGCCAAATATACGAAAGTCTCCGGATAATCAGTGATATATGTTGAGTGTTCAAAAGTTTTTCAGACGAGTTGCACCAAATTTTAGTTGGGTCATTTTTGCTGTATGTAACCGAGTGTCGTTTTGGATAATAACGAATATTTTCATCGATAAGTGACGTCGTCTTTCTGTACTTTACAATACTGTGCAGTCGATTATTGTTTATGGTACGTACGAAAGGCTCATATGAAAACGACGCCGGTCGAAGAAATAGCTGTTAAGACTTTGTTAACAGATAGTCATAACTTGAGTCAAAAATAAGTCTTCTTTCTTCTGAATTTCAGTGAAGAGACTCTCAAACACCTGCAAATGGATCAATTTTTGATCAGGTGTCAAAAAGGGAGGAACCTTTCTGGCGCCTAATTATCCTAAAATCCTAGCGCAGGTATGATAATAGGCTGTATTAATAGATGCTAACCTCGCGAGCAATATCAACCACCATCCAATTAGATGTAGAAGACTGCGTATGTTGCTGTCTGTTATGCTGGTAAAAGGTCGGCGATGATGGCCGTTATTTTCTACTAGTCCACAATCTTCTAGAAATTAATTGTGCTAAACAAATACTCGAGTTCTTGGAAGCATATCTATCTTCTTTGAGTTGTTTAATTAAACGCTGGGCACTTTTGAAAATTAATAATGTGCGTGCAGCGCCAAAAGATTTGTTTGTATTTCAAAACAAGTTGTTCGATTAAATCAAACTTGTATTATGCGAGGTACTGATAAGATAATGATATGTGCATGTGCTCTAAGCAAATATTCCTTAAAAAATTCACAAGATATATACATATTTTGTACATTTTCATAACATAGTGTCACGTTGATTTGTAATAACATATTTCCACTAGCCTTTATACCGCTGGCTATTAATTATGGTATACTTTCTAACATATAACTTAATGACTTTATCCTCTCTTTCTCTGTGGGCTAGATAACCATTAATGTGGGAAAATGGAGACAGGTAGTACTGCTTTAGGTATTGCAGAAGAAATGCATGTCCTGGGCTAAGAAGAGAGCGGATTTAGTAACGATACATATGTGTACTCATAGGAACGGAAGAGGCTTCTCAATAATGCTTTTGTACATCCGACCACCCTATTGTGTCTATACTAAAAATTATTTTTGGAGTACTATGAGCTTTTTCTGACTTGTATATCTAGTTTTGTATCTAGTAGTGACCACATGTTGTTGTTATTGTGTCTCATGTCCCTTTGACAAATGAAGCCCGAATGAGCCTGCAGGCTCTCGTATTACGGGAAAATGGTGAGCCTGTCATTTTAATGAGCACCATTAAGGTGAAAAAATGACTTCGAACAAGTAGGTCCTCGTAATTTTGAAGCAAGGACCAAGCAGAAGATCCACAGACGGCCTGCCACCCCCAGACGTATTCATTGAGAATTTAGAAGACATTATGACCAAGCGGCCACGTGTTGTAGGAAATATCTCCTCATATGACTGTAGAACCTGGTGTAAGTAGATGGTCGATTTGGATAATTTCTCGGTTTTCTCATGATACATATTAGCATGAAAATTTGAATCAAAATAGAATTTTAAATATTAGTACTTTTTTATTTCTCCCATTTGTAAGTCACAATATGATAGCTTTTAGTAATGCAACGCTAAAATATGTGAATTTTTCATACAGCTTTTTACAATAAAATTATGTATCTGAATAGGAATAAAAGTATATTTAAAAATCAAGTCTTCAATGGAAGATTTTTATTTATATTACTTAAGACCTGTTACATATTCCTCATAGGTATTCATCATAGGTAGAAACGATTGGAATATCATTATTAATAATCTAATCTCCTCAAGCCGAAATAACTTTGCTTTCGCTCAACAATCCTGAAACGAATGATAGGTTTTCTAAAGCAGCAGGACTTCTTAAAATTAAAAGATCCTTTAACAAATAGAAAACATGTTGCGGTGACATTGATTAAAGTATGTAACTCTCCGTTATTAAAATATGAAATGTCTGTTACAGACAAGGAATTGCACGATATTAAAACGTAAATTAAAATGTGAAATGAGATATTCTTATCAAACCCTCGTTTCGTTTAAGTAGCGTGAGAAGCTGAGGTCCACGGCACATATAACGTAATGCATGTGGTTTCCCTTTCCATGCAAATAAATACCTCGTGAATAGTGTTCGCTTTTAAAGAAAATATTAATTTTTATTTGTATTTTTTAGTAGAACATAGTACCTTTCAAGCTTAAATGTCTTTGTTACAATAATTCATTTTTGATTTGTCATAAAAATGTTCGTCTCTGTGTAGAATAATAATTTTCCTATATTATTCAAAAACGATTTAACTTAAAAGACTTAAAAATTATTTCATTTTGTCTTATGACGTAATACATATTTTGAAATCTTAAAACATGTATGCCATGGGAAAAATAAATTGAAATCTTCTTAGCCTTAAAATGTGTTTGAAATCTGTTTCAAATAAAGACTAATTTTTTATTCTATGAACTTTTAATAATATAAATACGAGCAATAAATTTTCATACTATGGAACAGTCTAACTTTTTCGTAAATTTTAAAATTTTTTAGTTTTTTTTTAAATTTTTCTGTCATAAATCTTTTTGTTTACAGTTTAAATTAGATATTTTTTTAAATATATATATGAAAAATTTATATATATATATTATATATCTTTATAAATATTTAATATATAAATATATATATATATATATATATATATATAATATATATATATATTTATATATATATATATATATATATATTATATTATATATATATATATATATATATATATATATATATATATATATACATAATATTTTTAAATGTAAGACAATTTGACTTTTTTCTCATTTTGTGTATATTTTCTGTTATTCTTTGAAGCATGCTACGAAAATTCAAAAATAAATATTTTTTTCATCTCATGTTAATCAAAGAATCATATAAAATTCATTCTAAAATGAGTAGAGTGTTCTCCTTCTTGATAAATTAGAAAAATATCGTTACAATGA
>CM063506.1:87477843-87505042 GCA_032207245.1 Pardosa pseudoannulata
TCAACGACAACGGTTTTCACAATGGTCGTATAGCATTTAATTATGGTCCTCAAGGGGTTAAATCAAAATACTATTTCATAAGTATCAATACTTTACCTACAAGTTTAATAAAATACTATTAATAAATGGTGCACAAACGATATATTGTTTGAGCGTTTAATTTAAGCATTCACTAAAGTATAAGGCATTCCAAACGTAATTTTTGCTGCTCCACAACAGGTAAAATTCATTTACTACTAATCTCATATAACTTCAGGTAAATGAAACTTTTTTATAAATTCAGTTTTAACAGAGAAGAATAAGGCATGTTCTACATTAGTCTAAATGTAAGTAAATACTACTGAATGAACACAATGCTTTTCCAATGATATACAATATCTTCGTTTAAAGATATAGTTTGCTTCCTCTTAGTGATTATATTATTCCGCACTAGATATAAATATATTAAAAACTTGTTTGAAAATAATACTCCAGATCGGGTACAAATTCCATACTGTCAACTGTTCAGTTTATTATACATTAATGCACATGTTAGTTACTTTTACAAATAGAATTTTCTTTTTATTGTAAAAGAGTTCAGAGAATATTTACAAGTATATTTTAAGAACATATTAAAAGAGGGAGATAAAGATTCAAAAGTTGAAACAAACTTTAAAATTGAATAATTGTACAAAGAAATAAAGTTAAACAATATTCGATATACACCTTTTAAATTTAAATGAAGCAAGGAATTTTGTGAAGAAACCTTAAATATCATATTTAAAATGTGTAAATTGCAACTGCGATCTTATAATTAGAATAAATATTGGTGTTACGTGATGCATATGACACTATATTATAAAATCACTTAAATTAATATAAAAAAGTTTTTCATGAATTCTGATTCATCCAAAATCGTTCATTGAATATGTGCTACTGAAATGCATTTTTAATTAGTTACTTCTATTTTTTTTCACTGTATGTTAAGTGTTTATATAGATAAAGGAATTATGTATTATATTTCATATATATATATTAAATAAGATTTATGTGAGACATTTATATAAAATTATACGATGCTTTAGTAATTTTATAGTTCTCCTACGGTCTCATACCATGTACAACTTGAAAAAATACTTTATTTTTTGTGATTGAATCTCACCCACTTTTATTATTAATTGTTCATTAAATATGTTCCACTGAAATGCGTTTTTAATTAGTTACTTCTATTTTTTCACTGTATGTTAAGTATTTATATAGATAAGGAATTTTGAATTAGTTTTCATATATATTAAGTAAGGTTTATGTTAGGCAATTATATAAAACTAGCATATAGCCCGTCCTATGACAGGATCAGTAAAATTTTTAATTTTCCAGAATTGTAAAGAACCCTATATAGCAGGTAAAAAAATGTGTTTTTTTTTTCTGAGATTTACTTTTCAACAAAAATAATCGATTAAAATTATCACATATGTATTTAATCTATTATTTAAATCAAATAAAAAAGAAAATTATTTATGTAATACCTAAGTATAGTGATAAAACGTATGGAAATAATGCAGAACACATTTAAATAATTTAAAATAAGAAATGATTAAATGAGATGGTAAAAGGAATGAACTCATAATGCTAGAAAACAAATGTTATTTTTACTTATTTATTATGTGATAAATTGATAAATTTAATCGCTTGCTCTTAAAATGGGGCTTGATATAATGGCATTAAAAGCTCGAAAAGGGGACGGGGTGGATTTCGAACGTTTTAAAGATGTATTTTTCGCTCTGATACGAAGCTTATTCATACCAATTAACTTCAGAATCGGATCTATAGTTTAGGAAAGGATAAACTTTACTCGCTTTGAATTTTGCAAAGCCTAACTCATCAAAAATCCAATATGGATGCTCTATCCATTCCAGGTCCAAAAGCTTCATAACTTCGAGGACAGACGGACAGATAACTTAGGCTATTAATATATTACGAGAAGAAAGCTTAAGAATACACATTATGAAATGTTTATGTGGCCAGGGACATCCGTAAAGCAATACGTGAATATAATAAAATATAAATAATAAAAATTATAAAAAGTTGAAAAAAGAGTAAACATTTATTTTAAAAATAATAAAACAACTTTCGGAATAAGAATTGAAAAGAAAAAGCAGAAAATATTAAATTTATTAGACATTAAAAAATTGGCTGCGTCGGGAATAGAACCGTCAAGCTGAGAAGTACGACGATAAAGGTAGCGGACATTCGACCAAACGCACAACGCCTGCACCTTGTGTGGAAACTGATTAGAGAATATGAAGGTTCAAGTAGAAACAGTCTAGAAATTTAAATATTACTTTCCGCCTTTGCCATCCTATCAAGAATGAATTTCGTACAGAATAAGAGGAAGGATAAGGCTTGAAATAATAGCATTAAACGCTCGAAAAGGGGGCATGGGTGGATTTCGAACTCGCTTTCAATTTTGCTAACCCTAACTCATGAAATATCTAATATGGATGCTTGTATCCATTCAAGGTACAACCGCTTCAAAACTTCGTGGACAGACAACTTAGGATATTATTATATAGGGGATTATACAATGCTTTAGTAATTTTATCGTTTTCCTACAGTCTCATTCCATGTATAACTGGAAAATGTACTTTAATTTTTGTGATTAAACCTCACCCAGTTTTACTATTAATTGCTCATTAAATATGTTCTACTGAAATGCATTTTTAATTAGTTACTTCTAATTTTCCACTGTATGTTAAGTATTCATATATATAAAGGAATTATGTATTATTTTTCATATATATTAAGTAAGGTTTATCTTAGGCTATTATACAAAATTATACAATTCTTTAATAATTTTATCCTTTTCCTATGGTCTCATACCATCTAAAACTTGAAAAAAAATACTTTATTTTTTATGATTAAACATTACCCAGTTTTACGACAAACATATTTCTAGACAGTATCCAGATATTTGAGAGAGATTCTGAAAAAAAAGAATGTATCTTGATTGTTTTTAAGTCACTAATTTGATCCAAAAACATCAAACTTTAAAATATGATTTTAAGAATAGATGACAAAAATATGGTTTTATTGAAATTTAAAAATCATTAAGTTAGAAAATTTTAATTTAATTATCAATTATATGTACATTATGCTTTTTGAGAACAAAGAACATTTAATTTAATTTAATATATTTGGTGGAATTCTATCCATTTTAAGATGTCTCTTTAAAATCTCACGGTCATGTGGCAAGTTTAGGTAAATATAACAAACGTCTGCCTTAGTTGTATAATATTTACCTTTATTTTCAACCTTGTCTAAATATTGTTTATTAAACTATTTAAATCTTCTCCTGTTTGCATTAACGGCTTTTGAAATCCCATGAGATTCAAAGTGCTTATGACATGTTTTTTGATAAGTCTTTTGCATTAGAACGCAATTCGGTATGCCTTATTATGTTTGCTTGTATCAGAAAAATTTTGTACGTATGTTTGCTTAGACGTTTTCGAAAAACGAGTACACAGACTTCATGTTTAATTTATCCTGGTCTTCTAAAATATTTTTGAAATGTTCTGGTGTCATACAGAACATTTCAAAAATACAGAAAAAAGCTTTTGACTATAAACACATTCCAACTAAGAACAGAATAAATATCTTTTATTTACCTAAAAACACATTGAAGCTATCAAACTAGAAATATCAATGATATCAGAATTGCAAAAGTTTCTCTTATCCCTAGTGTGAATCATATGTCGAAAATAATTCGATAAATATGATCTTACATAACTCTTTCCATAAGACAGGAAAACTTATTATTTCATTACTTGTTATACACGTATAATTCATAACTCTATTTAAACATAATTAATCAACTTTTACCATTCAATTCCCATGATATCAACATCGTAACTTATTCAGGCAAACATTAATGATTCAAAACACGTTCAGTATTGCAAATTTCTGCTAACGTTCAACTCAACTCTGATGTGATTAATTGCTCTCCATATTGCTGTTTATGTTGTGATAACATACTATGCATGTTTAACTTAGTTATGTGTTTAAATTAACATCATTAATGAAAGGTAGTCAGTTCATAAATTTCTATTTCACGTTTCCAAAATGCAAAATATTTAAAATAGTTTGACTGCATTACTACTGTCCATGTACATATTATACATGAATAGGTACTCTTCTAAATAGCATGAATATTCTTATCGTAAATTTTTTTTAAACTAAAAGTAGTTAAAATTACTTTTAGTTTCACTTATTAATGTATCCATCTACGTTCGGAGAACTGTTTTCTTTAAACGTAGAATCTAGTTCATGTTTTTACATTTTTAGATCGATTTTTTATATTATCATAGAGAATTTCACTTGAAAAATTTATTCCTGGAGAAGTTTTTATAAAATTTCTAATAAAGAAAATTTAGTAATAAAATCGGGTTTTTTCAAAATGTCTAATTTTTTAATAAATTAAATTATTTCAATATTTTTTGATGCAACTCATTTCTTATACACTGGACTAGTGAATCATCTAAAATCTTTGCTTAATTTACATTTGGTAAAAAGTTTTGGTCCTTCAAAATTATACACATTGAATTTTTAACGAATTTCCATTACCTTTATATCTAACTATGAGTGTAACATCATTAAAATATATCCAAATTTAAAGCTTTTAGGTCATTTACTAGTAAATACTATCAAAAGAATTCATAATAATTTTCAACAAAATATTTTAAGAACTTTTTGAAAAATCACATTTCAAGTTTCAACATTTTATTAAGCATACCGTTCTGAGAAAAACGCATTTGAAGTTTATGAAAGCAACTTTATCTATTAAAAAGTTAAAATACATGTTTAAAATTTCCCACACTCTCTTGCTTCAAAACTTTCTAATTGCAAAGTTGCTAATTATTAAAAATACTAGAAAAATGTATAAAGAAATCTTCATGAAAATTAAGAAAAGTGCTTTTTAAAAGGCTTTAAATTAAATTATTGAAGTTAAATTCGTAATCTCATTGATGTGCTAATTTTCTTTAATTAGAAAAAAAAAAAAATAAAAAATAAAATTGAAATTTTAATCAGAAATAAAAAAATTTGTTTTAATGCGTTTATTAAGGTATTAAATACAATTTTAGATTACGTATTAACCTGAAAAATTACTTGACTTAAAAAAATCCATGCTTACAACAAACAAAAGAAAAGATCAAATTCTCCTGAATTATCGTTTAAACGCCAAATTAAGAAAGAATAGTTGCATGACTTGAAATTTGGTTATTATATTAATTAAGAGTATATAAATACAAGAAAGTTTTAAAATTAGGTGAAAAATTTCACCTATTAACCTGAAAATTACTTGACTTACCGAAAAATCCATGCTTACAACTCAAACAGAGAGTACGAAAAGATCAAATTCTCCTGAATTATCGTTTAAACGCCAAATTAAGAAAGAATAGTTGCATGACTTGAAATTTGGTTATTATATTAATTAAGAGTATATAAATACAAGAAAGTTTTAAAATTAGGTGAAAAAATTTTTGAGGGTGTTTTTAGCCGTGCTCTATTATTGGAATATTGGCGTGTTACATGATTATATTTTGCATATTTTTGAAAGTTCATGAAAGTAGTTAATTTAAAGTCTAATAATTATAACATCTTCATAATATTAACTGTTTTGTTTAATTATTTAAACAATGTACAATTGATAAATATTATTGCACTATAGAATTTATCCAATATTGGTACTGGTTTTTCCAATTCTGTTGGATTATCGAATTTCCTTTTTTTTCATTTTAGTACAGGGTTTTCAGTTTTTCGGTTTTTCTTAGCCCTTGGACCCGGTTTCTGAAATTTGTCTTCATATGGAGTACTTACACTATTTTTTTAAATGACGTCGAACATTCCACACACATCAAATGGCGTAGCAGCATCTAAATTATTTTCATCAATATTTTCTTCATTGGTTATATCACCAGGTTCATCGGGCTCTAACTGACAAATGAATACAACTTCCAAATCAGATTCCGAAAGAGTTTCTAGAAAAGACAGAGCATCTTGTATTGTAAGACATCTTTCAGACATGGTGTTAAATTTATGAAAACTTTAATAATTGAAATACATAGAAGAAAACAGGCACATTTTCACTGTCATCCAACAAATTTAATAAGAAAAACTCTGTTGTTAAATGAAACACCTTGGTTTGTTCATTCATAAACAAAATACTAGTCAAAAGTACGTGTCTTAATCTAACCTTTGGCCAGGCCGACTTCTCAACTCCATAAAATAGTCAGCTTCTAATTGGGTAAGGGAAATTTATCCCAACGAATTTAATAATACAAGTTCTTACTTAAGCGGCTCATTTTAACTTGTTTGTTGCTTGAGAAGTCGATCTGCGTAATGAGGGGTGCAAAACAACTTCGCTTTATGAGGTTCTGCTCGTGCCTGGTTCTGGGTTAGCCTAAGTTTTAGTAAGGTCAAATGTATTCATTTTTGTAATCGTTTTCAATGTTTTTCTTTTACTAGTAGTAATATTGTTTAACAGTTTAAGTTACCAGTTTAAAGGATTCTATACCATGTTTATTTGCCTTAAATATTTTCTTTGTATGTTTTAAGTGAATTAAACGTTAGTTTTATTTTTAAAAGTTTGTTCATTTACATTTAAAACACTTTGCTGATATTCTGCAACGATAACTTTTACAATTCCATTTTTTTTACAATTTAAGACTGTTTAAGAAGTCTGTTTAATTTTTAGTTTGACTAAATTAGATTGACTATCAAACTCAACCTCAAAGGGAACTGATAACTATTTCCTCAAACATATGCAATAAGACACCTTTAATGTGCACTAGTCTCTAAATGCACAGGTGAAAGACCCCCCCCACACACACACTCACATGGTCAGACATATTATCAAAAAAAATTATTTCTATTGTTATGACTTTACAAAAGTGAACATCAATGTCAAGTGTCATATTATAATACTTTTGAAGTATTGCAGCTTGCATTTGCAGTTTTATCTATTTACTTTCTTTAGAAAGTTGCTATTCTTATCTTAATGCAAAAGAAAATAATGTTTTCAATATCATACAATGCTTTACACATAAATGAAAAAGGAACCCTTGAAACGACAATGTTCCAATAATGGAACAGAGATATAAAAATGTAAATTTTACTTTTCAGCTTTAAAAATTAATTTTTTCTTTTGTTGTATTCCCGTAGGATATATTGTCTAATAACATATTTTAAAGATTTGAGTTTTTAAAATTTAAACTGGAATTTTGATAAATGTAAGGGAGAGTAAAATTGACAAAATATAGCAAAATTCAAAAAATTGCAAAAAACAAATAATTATATAAGCAAAATAAAACTTACTGTAAAAAATTCTTTATAATGTCATGTTCAATTATATGTAAAAGCGATATCGATAAGAATATTTTACATATGACATTTTTATTTTAAAAATTAGGTTCGATTATTGGAATATTAGCAGGTAAACGGTAAAGAAAACAAACTATGTTGGATCGTAATTTCCTGTCCTTACAAACTTCAGTTATACAATACTAAAAGTGCCGTTATGGTACATCATTAAAAATCACATTCCACTATTGGAACATTGGCAGGTAAACGGTTAAAAAAAAACTATGTTGCATCGTAATTTCGTGTCCTTACGAACTTCAGTTACACAATACTAAAAGTGCCGTTATGGTACATCATTAAAAATCATGTTTCCCTATTTGAACATTGGCAGGTAAACGGTTAAAAAAACAAACTATGTTGGATCGTAATTTCGTGTCCTTACGAACTTCAGTTACACAATACTAAAAGTGCCGTTATGGTACATCATTAAAAATCATGTTCCACTATTGGAACATTGTCAGGGAAACGGCTAAAAAAAACAAACTATGTTGGATCGTAATTTCGTGTCCTTACGAACTTCAGTTACACAATACTAGAAGTACCGTTATGGTACATCACTAAAAATCATGTTCCACTATTGGAACATTGTCAGGGAAACGGTTAAAAAAACAAACTATGTTGGATCGTAATTTCGTGTCCTTACGAACTTCAGTTACACAATACTAAAAGTGCCGTTATGGTACATCATTAAAAATCATGTTCCACTATTGGAACATTGTCAGGGAAACGGCTAAAAAAACAAACTATGTTGGATCGTAATTGGTGTCCTTACGAACTTCAGTTACACAATACTAAAAGTGCCGTTATGGTACATCATTAAAAATCATGTTCCACTATTGGAACATTGTCAGGGAAACGGCTAAAAAAAACAAACTATGTTGGATCGTAATTTCGTGTCCTTACGAACTTCAGTTACACAATACTAGAAGTACCGTTATGGTACATCACTAAAAATCATGTTCCACTATTGAACATTGTCAGGGAAACGGTTTAAAAAAAACAAACTATGTTGGATCGTAATTTCGTGTCATTACACAATCGTGTCAGTTACACAATACTAAAAGTGCCGTTATGGTACATCATTAAAAATCATGTTCCACTATTGGAAAATTTGTCAGGGAAACGGCTAAAAAAAACAAACTATGTTGGATCGTAATTTCGTGTCCTTACGAACTTCAGTTACACAATACTAGAAGTACCGTTATGGTACATCACTAAAAATCATGTTCCACTATTGGAACATTGTCAGGGAAACGGTTAAAAAAACAAACTATGTTGGATCGTAATTTCGTGTCCTTACGAACTTCAGTTACACAATACTAAAAGTGCCGTTATGGTACATCATTAAAAATCATGTTCCATTATAGGAACATTGCCAGGTAAACGGTTAAAAAAAAACTATGTTGCATCGTAATTTCGTGTCCTTACGAACTTCAGTTACACAATACTAAAAGTGCCGTTATGGTACATCATTAAAAATCACGTTCCACTATTGGAACATTGGCAGGTAAACGGTTAAAAAAAACTATGTTGCATCGTAATTTCGTGTCCTTACGAACTTCAGTTACACAATACTAAAAGTGCCGTTATGGTACATCACTAAAAATCATGTTCCACTATTGGAACATTGTCAGGGAAACGGTTAAAAAAACAAACTATGCTGGATCTAATTTCGTGTCATTACGAGCTTCAATTACACA
This sequence comes from Pardosa pseudoannulata, assembly GCA_032207245.1. Classification (NCBI taxonomy): domain Eukaryota; kingdom Metazoa; phylum Arthropoda; class Arachnida; order Araneae; family Lycosidae; genus Pardosa; species Pardosa pseudoannulata. The sequence goes on from CM063506.1 coordinate 87,486,939, forward strand.
ATACTAAAAGTGCCGTTATGGTACAATATTAAAAATCATGTTCCACTATTGGAACATTGTCAGGGAAACGGTTAAAAAAACAAACTATGTTGGATCGTAATTTCGTGTCCTTACGAACTTCAGTTACACAATACTAAAAGTGCCGTTATGGTACATCATTAAAAATCATGTTCCACTATTGGAACATTGTCAGGGAAACGGCTAAAAAAACAAACTATGTTGGATCGTAATTTCTTGTCCTTACGAACTTCAGTTACACAATACTAAAAGTGCCGTTATGGTACATCATTAAAAATCATGTTCCACTATTGGAACATTGTCAGGGAAACGGTTAAAAAAACAAACTAATGTTGGATCGTAAATTTCATGTCCTTACGACTTCAGGTTACACAATACTAAAAGTGCCGTTATGGTACATCATTAAAAATCATGTTCCACTATTGGAACATTGTTCAGGGAAACGGTTAAAAAAACAAACTATGTTGGATCGTAATTTTTCGTGTCCTTACGAACTTCAGTTACGCAATACTAAAAGTGCCATTATGGTACATCATTAAAAATCATGTTCCACTATTGGAACATTGTCAGGGAAACGGCTAAAAAAAACAAACTATGTTGGATCGTAATTTCGTGTCATTACACAATCGTGTCAGTTATACAATACTAGAAGTGCCGTTATCGTACATCACTAAAAATCATGTTCCACTATTGGAACATTGTCAAGGAAACGGTTAAAAAACAAAACTATGTTGGATCGTAATTTCTTGTCCTTACGAACTTCAGTTACACAATACTAAAAGTGCCGTTATGGTACATCATTAAAAATCATGTTCCATTATAGGAACATTGCAGGGAAAAACAGTTAAAAAACAAACTATGTTGCATCGTAATTTCGTGTCCTTACGAACTTCAGTTACACAATACTAAAAGTGCCGTTATGGTACATCATTAAAAATCACGTTCCACTATTGGAACATTGGCAGGTAAACGGTTAAAAAAAACTATGTTGCATCGTAATTTCGTGTCCTTACGAACTTCAGTTACACAATACTAAAAGTGCCGTTATGGTACATCACTAAAAATCATGTTCCACTATTGGAACATTGTCAGGGAAACGGTTAAAAAAACAAACTATGCTGGATCGTAATTTCGTGTCCTTACGAACTTCAGTTACACAATACTAAAAGTGCCGTTATGGTACACATATTAAAAATCATGTTTCCACTATTGGAACAATGTCAGGGAAACGGTTAAAAAAACAAACTATGCTGGATCGTAATTTCGTGTCCTTACGAACTTCAGTTACACAATACTAAAAGTGCCGTTATGGTACATCACTAAAAATCATGTTCCACTATTGGAACATTGTCAGGGAAACGGTTAAAAAAACAAACTATGTTGGATCGTAATTTCGTGTCCTTACGAACTTCAGTTACACAATACTAAAAGTGCCGTTATGGTACATCATTAAAAATCATGTTCCACTATTGGAACATTGTCAGGGAAACGGCTAAAAAAACAAACTATGTTGGATCGTAATTTCTTGTCCTTACGAACTTCAGTTACACAATACTAAAAGTGCCGTTATAGTACATCATTAAAAATCATGTTTCCCTATTTGAACATTGGCAGGTAAACGGTTAAAAAACAAACTATGTTGGATCGTAATTTCATGTCCTTACGAACTTCAGTTACACAATACTAAAAGTGCCGTTATGGTACATCATTAAAAATCATGTTCCACTATTGGAACATTGTCAGGGAAACGGTTAAAAAAACAAACTATGTTGGATCGTAATTTCATGTCATAACGAACTTCAGTTACACAATACTAAAAGTGCCGTTATTTTACATCATTAAAAATCATGTTTCACTATTGGAACATTGACAGGTAAACGGTTAAAAAAACAAACTATGTTGGATCGTAATTTCGTGTCCTTACGAACTTCAGTTACACAATACTAAAAGTGCCGTTATGGTACATCATTAAAAATCATGTTCCACTATTGGAACATTGTCAGGGAAACGGCTAAAAAAACAAACTATGTTGGATCGTAATTTCTTGTCCTTACGAACTTCAGTTACACAATACTAAAAGTGCCGTTATGGTACAATATTAAAAATCATGTTCCACTATTGGAACATTGTCAGGGAAACGGCTAAAAAAAACAAACTATGTTGGATCGTAATTTCGTGTCCTTACGAACATTAAAACTTCCGAAACATATTAGCTAATTATCATAATGAAAATTCTAAATACGTAAATAGATCAGGAGATCATAGGGATTATTCCATGAATGCTGAAGAAACAAAACTCTTAACTCTTTCATATACGATATATACATACCGTGTAAGCTAATAAACATTTAATTCTCTCGTTTGACATATCCCTGTGATTGTGACGTCATTGATTAGCAAGACATATTTATTTATTAGGTATTATCATCCTGTGTAGGGTCAATTAAGTGTTCTGCATATGATCTTGTAGTATATTGAATTATAACTATATAAGTTAAGACTCATTACAGAAATTTAGTACCCACCAATTCCGTTGGAAATCTTACAGCACTGACAACTGAAATTTAGCAAAGGTTATTTGAACCAACTGAAATAATTTTTAGTTCTTGTTTCACTCAGTACATTGTAAAAAGTATTACTTGGAAGAAAATTCTTAACCCCTTCCGGTATGATTTAATAATGAAAAACTGTGCATGAAATAACCATTTAATTTTTATTTAAAAAACTTGATTCATTTTACAATTCTTACGTATTCTTAATTAAAATCCACTTTTTACATAGTGTTAAATAATATCAGAAACAGTAAAATTAAGAAAATATCAAAGCAAAACATTAATAAGGTATACAGATAATAGTCTTCAAGCTAGTGGTACTTTTCAAAACAAAGTGCAAGGGAATTCTTAATTGTTTACACCGCCAAGTAGTCTCACTTTTAATTTGATTCTTGAAACACACACGGCATTTCTTAGTAGGTTTTCTTTTATTCTGACTCACTAATTTGGCAATGATTGTACCAAGAAATTCTAAGTAAACAATATGCAATAGTGACTTGTGATTTTCACAAGTGATAAAAGTGTTGCCAAATTCAGTACACTAGAAATTTTAAACTAAATTAATTGTCATATTTAACAGTAACTTTAATCGCATGGCGAGTGTAGCTCGTCATTGTGCGGTATATAATAATATACTAATGACGAGCTAGACTCATCATTTTACCGGAAGGGGTTAATATAGTGTGCATAAAAATAGAAATAAATTATTTCTGAAAGTGCTCCAATCCTGAAATGGATTATCGTGAACAGCTGTTAAGCAACAAACAATAAATCTCAGTCACACAGTCGTCCCCTATATAATAATAGCCTAAGTTATTTGTCCGTCTGTTCTAGAATTTAGGAAGCGGTTGGATCTGGAATGGACAGAGGCATCGATATTAGATTCTTGATGAGTTAGGGTTAGCAAAATTCAATAAAGTTTATCATCTCGTAAACTATCGATACCATTCTAAAATAAATTAGTATAAATATGCTTCATATCACAGCAACAAATACTTAATCTTTAAAACGTTCGTACTCCCCCTTCCCCCTTTTCGAGCATTTAATGCCATTATTTCAAACATATATTCCCCAGTTAAGAGCAGGCTATTCAATTAATCACTTAATAAATTGGTAAAAATATCATTTTTTCTAGCATTGTGACGTTATTCCTTTAACCATCTCATTTAATTATTTTTTATTTTAAATTATTTAAATATCGTCTGCATTTTTTATACGTTTTATCGCCGAACTTAGGTATTACGTAAATAATTTTAATTTATATTTGGCTTAAATAATAGATTAGGTACAAATGTGATAATTTCAAATTTATGAATCGTTTAATTTTTGTTGCAATGCAGATTTTTTCACCGGTATTAACAACAAGTTCTACCTACATCCAGGGTGTAGTAAAAATAATAGTTTCATTCCTTTACTTCCATTAATTACTGTGGAAAAAATTGGAAGAAACTTAACGATAATTTCGAAGTACCTAAGAAAACTTTGAATTATCTTTATAAGTGAATTCAACGTGATTCTAAACTGCATTCACAGTATCGGGAGGCTTTAGTGAAGTATGAAGATAAACAAATTATAGAGATTATACCAGATAATTCTCAGCCAATGAACAAACCAATATTTTAACTGCCTCATAGGGTACTTTACAATTCTAGAAAATTAAAAATGTTAATGATTTCCTTATATGACCGGCTATATGATAGTCATAAATAATTAAAAGCTGAATGTGGACACCACATGCTATTAAATTAAACATATTTTTAAATTTCTGATTGCGTAATACGTTCTTAGAATTATCAATTGTTCAGTCATTCTATAAAAAAATTCAAGAAAACGGTGTTGTCTCAGTAAAGATGAAGTAATACTATGTAGTAGTGACCCGCAGCAAAACTGTATGTTATATTCAAACATTTTATTTATGCAAATATTTCATTATAACACGAAACTTTTCATAATAACCTCAAGACGACATTTTTGTAGCATAATCATCAAGTGTTACTTTATCATTTGTAATACTTCAAATAACCTTATGAATGGTAAGAATAGAATAATTTTGGGTTCTTAATCCTCTAAGTGGTTTGCACGTACAAATCCGCCAAACCGATGATGTTTCCAAAGCGGTTGTCACGTACAATTTTCTACCTCCAAAAACGCTCCGAAAATGGATGTAATGTATATATTTTCCAATGCTTTCCCCCATGGAGTTTTCCGGTACCAGGGTCAGGTCGATTGTTTAGGAACTGCACCCCTCTTTGACGAACATTTATAGTGGGATGCACCCCTACCCCCTGAGAAACAAAGACGCTGATAGATTTTCATGGCTTTGTAAATCTCTATTTCGAAGTATTTCGTTTGCGGTAACAGGTGTATCTCTAATTGCAATACTTAAATATCTTAGATTACTTTCGTAAAAAATATAAATAAATCTCTAGAAAAATAATTTTATTTGTACTTTTAGAATCCATTATTTCTTATGGGATGATCGTCGAGACTTGACGAGCTTTATGTGAATTAAAAATTAACAATCTATAATATCTATTTATATATCTATTTATAACCAGGAGTAAAGGGACAATAACGAGGGTGGGTTTCTCGTAATCCATTCTAGTCTAAAAGGGTGAAGGAAAAAAATCATAAAACTCTTTAGCCACTGACACTGTTAAACTTTAGCGTATTTTTTCTTCTACTCGGAGGGTTAAAATGCGTGTTTAATAAAAGCGATATTTATTAAAATTATTTTTTAACAACGATTTTTTATTTTATGAAATTTTGCATTTAAGTTAGCATATACCTTTATAAAACATACAGCACAATTAGGTTACAATAAATATGTAAAATATTGTTTTTATATATTTTTATTATATATATTTCTTATAGAACATCGATATTCAATTTTTAACAACATGCTACTTAACAATGATAACATGAAATTAATTAGAAACTAAACAATTGAACTGAATTTTACATAAATTATGAGGTAAAGTAGAATAAAAAAATTACACAATTCAAAAATATATAATGTACTAGCTGCAGTGACATAACAACGGGCATAAAAAGAAAACTTATTTAAAAATAATTTATAGAAGATTAAGCTAATATTCACTTTCATGCTTGTTACAAATCTTAAAGTAACCATAAAAAACCCTTCCGTAATAAAAAGAGACACAAAAATAATCCTCTTCAAATAAAAGTATCTTAGAAAATTGGATCTGAATTTCAGTTAATACATTTTGGGATTGAAAAAGATTTTAAATTATTACGAGTTTAAATTATAAGAAAAATATCCGATTATTTTATCAGTGATATGATTTGGGATGAAAGCTGAAAAACCAATTTTCTTTCACTGGAGAATTATGTAACAAAGTGTAGTAACTATATACTATTTACTCTCATAAACATCAACGGAAAAGCGGAAATTTTACAACAAGAATACCTGATATCGCTAAATTTCTTTAAATATTTTTGTCTGGCCAAAAGGAAAGGTTAAAAAATATTAAGCTAACATTCTCCAGTTTTTGAAAGATAAAGTCTTAAATAAAATGTAATGAATGTTATTTTGTTGAATTTTAAAATTAAAGTTTTGGAGAATATGAAATTTTTTAAAGATTTAGAAAAGGAGATTGTGTGAAGAAGAAGTATATAGGGATATTTACCACGAAAAATAAATGTTTAAAAACTTCTCTATGGTATTATGCTTTCAGAAATACTTATCTTTAATATCTTTAAGTCCTTTAATAATTATGTTACGTGCTTGATCAGCATAGAATAAACGTTTGACACTCTTAAAGTTAATGATCCTATTTCATCTAGGATAAACGAATTCCGCAGACTACTCGTTTTAAGGGTAGGATTCTGTATTTTATTTTGAAGAGCAACGTTATGGCAAAAGAAAGAGTTTTAGCTAAAAGCATGTACTCGTAATATGTTTACAAACATTTCAACACATTTTGTCCAATGCAATTTGCATACAGACTTATATCGTTATTCTAAACACACCGAGGAGCTATTTTTTACTTTAACAGGCAAGGAACACGTGTAGCTTGAGGAATATTACGTACACAAGTACTATTGCCTTCGCCGGGTTCTCGTAAATTAGAAGGAGGAACCAAGACGAAGACCACAGTCTTGACTTGGCACTTTCAGAAGAATTGTTTAAAGTTAGAGGATATTGAGATCAGAAACCTATTTTGTGCCTCAGCTGTCATTAAAAATTAAGGATAATCTTTGACTAACTCGAGCCGCGATTTCACAACCGAAAGATTGTGTGTTTAACGTCTACATCAAAAAACGATCAACAAAAGATATAGTCGATTAATACACACACATATATGTATATATATATATATATATATATATATATATATTATATATATATATATATATATCTATATATATATATATATATATATATATATATTATATATATATGTATGTATATATATATATATATATATATATATATATATATATATAATATATATATATATATATATATGTATATATATATATATATATATATATATATATATATATATATATATATATATATATATATATATATATATATATATATATATATATGTGTATATATATATATATATATATATATATATATATATATTATATATGTATATATATGTATATATATATATATATATATATATATATATATATATATATATATATATATATATATATATATATATATATATATATATATATATATATATATATATATATATATTATATATATATATATATATATATATATATATAATATATATATATATGTATATATATGTATACATGTATATATATCAGGTCTAAAAAGGGGGTAGATGGAAATTACGTGAGTTATAAGCGATTTTAAAAAGGGAACTCTTATAATAATAAAATAAATGAAAAAAAACCACTCTCGCGTAAGCTTTTGATATCATCAGGTCAAGAGGAAAGATTTTTGAACTATTGGATGATTAAGCGAACCGATATGAGTCAGTTAGAGCTTGGACACGGAGCTGTCAACACCTTTTCCACGCTTAGCTCCACCACGAACAAATAAAAATAGCTCTAGTTTTGATTTTAAATGAAACTATGATTTTATAAACCTATTATTATCAAGAAAGACTGTTTTACATTCGTCTTAACACTTGACATTATATATATTTGTATACATATATATATATATATGTATAAATGTGTATATATATATATATATATATATATATATATATGTATATATATATATATGTATAAATGTGTATATATATATATATATATATATATATATATATGTGTGTGTGTGTGTGTGTGTGTGTGTGTGTGTATTATATTTTTAGAATGCTTTACAACGTTAGAATTTAATAGTTTAATAACTTTAGAATGTTAATAAACTATTTATTGGCCTATACCTTCGATATGGCCCAGGAAAGACTGTTGAACTTCCATCGTTATTAAATAAGATTCGGTGTTCCGGAAAGCGCTATCAGCTGACCAGTATATCAGTCGACTCTCCACAAAGTTGAAACAGTTCACAGAATTAATTACAAAATGAATTGAAATGAAGAAGAATTAATACCAAAATGAATAGCTACTCTTTTTTATCTAATTTTGTACTTTTTTCTACTACTTTTTCTCTAAATTATTATTACGAATTACTGATATTGTAGAGCTCGCAGACTAGTATTATAATTTAATTTACAGTTTTACTTTAATCTCTGAACCTTTTTCCGTATTATATATATATATATATATATATATATATATATATATATATATATATATATATATATATATATATATATATATATATATATATATATATATATATATATATATATATATAGTACAGTTTAAACCTTTAACTACTGCTTAATAAAGAACTCACATTAAAGGATTTTAAATAAAAGTAGGTTTAAAAGTAAACGAATCCTTTTCTAGTAAGCTTAATTAAAGCTTTTTCTCAACCAACGTTAGACTTCTAAAACGTTGATCATTAATACAATGTGGGTTAAATACAGTCTTTTTTACTAAAACATCCAAAAGTGGTAGACTTGTGTTTATATATACTTACCAGGAACGCTTCAAATATTGCTGTAAAAAGGCCCTCAAACACACAGACCTGAAAAGAATGACCTTGCATGTTCCTGGCACCAAAGCTCCGTCTTCTTCAACATCTGTGCTCCAAATAGACGTTTCAATTTTAACGATCTGGAAAAGTCACTTTTCAAAGAGAAGTAAATACAACCTTGAGCTAGTTTTTGTTGGGTAAGTGTTTAGGAGTTTTACATTTGTTATTTGTATCGCCCTTTTGTCTCTCTCAAATACTAGGGTTGAATGAAAATAAGAAATGGGTTCAGGTCACACTATAATTAGTATGCTATATATTTCTGAGCTTCTGTCGTCTGAAACACACTAAATGTAGTGTGACAAAAACAATTTCTTATTTTGTTAGATCCTAAGGGAACAGATTACTCACTTGATTTAACCTTTAATGATATGTGTTTTAGTCGATCAAAGTACATATTTTTACTTCTGCAAAAAACCTGCTGAGTAATTATTTTAAAGCAAGGTCAGGCAAGTTGAAATACGTACTCTTTTACCTCAATATGATTTATTGCACATTAACCCAGTAATTTCTTAAAATGATTTCTATCTAGGGTTGGAAAAAAATCATGATTTAAAAAAAATTTAAAAAATCAGATTTATTTAATTTAAATCAGATTTTTTTTTATTTGAATTGGATTTTTTAAATTTTTTTCTGAATACTAATTTTAATTGTTGTTTTTATGTTTTTTGCAATATACATAGAATAGTTTGCTATAAGAAGTAACATATTATCTATCTAGTATATTCTGCACACTGATTGACTAAACTTAAATATATAAATTTTAATCTAAATACATTCTATTATTTTGTAATTGGATGGTGCAAACTAAATAAGATGTCAATTAAAAGAACAAATTAAATATTCTTTTAATGCAAACTATTTATTTAAAAAAACAAACCACAATTATTTTAATATTTTTTAAGTACCGAATTATGTACTTAATTGTTTCAATAAAAACACTCACTTTGATGATTTATCCACTCCTCATTGGGGACGAAGGCTAGAATGAACAATACCAAAAGAAGAAAACTGTCTTTCCATTCCAGCAGATGAAGCCACGGCTGTTGTTATTTGGTAGACAAACTGGATTTCAAGTTCTGTAATACTCTCTTTACCTCCCATTACATAAAATCAATCATTGTACTACCCCTTCTACATATTTTCTGATAACAATCCCTTAATTCTTGGAAAGCACATGCTATCTATTTACACTTATTTACTTATTGGTATTACTGTGCTGACTGATTCCCAGTTCTCCTGTCTTTGGAATATAAGTTTTAAAAGAAGTGAAAAAAAAATGATTTAAATCAATGATTTAAATCAACTGATTTAAATCATGCCAACCCTGTTTCTATCGATTATAATATTACAAATATCATATGTTAATACAAATATCATATGTTAATACAGTAGAACCTCGGTATACCAACCCCCTGTCTGACCAACATCATATGGTCGTTGTAACGAATTGAAAAAATAATAAAAAATATGAACAAAGAAATGACGAAACAGTACATAGAGAACAATTCTATTAATTTGTATTTCCATTACTGAATTTTTGAAAAATGTCTTTGATTGACGTCTGTTTTAAGTTCATTTGGGAATTTTTCATTATCACTGATTCATTCATTTTTTCAAACTCTTGGACAATTTTTTCTCCGTCGTCGGAATCACAGATTTCTTCATTTCCAGTAATACGGGCAGTAAAATAGTCCTCATTCAAATTTTCTCCCCAGCACTGTAAAGTTTAGTCTACCGCAACTAACTCATAAAAAGATAATTGAAGATCCGGAAATTTGACACTGAGGAGCTGGGTCATTTCATAGTCTGGAGTGTCATCTACCTAGGACATCAATGTCGTAAGTAACGAAAGGGTCCTTTAAGCAAACACAAAGAGAATAGTACAGGTTTCTTGAAGTTGCATCATAGTACAATAATTTTATTGCAAAATTTTATTGCATGAAATATGCATGTTTTCGAGCTTTTCTGTTTATTGTTTTGCCCCACAATGGCTAACGTGATCGGGACCTCTAATTAAAGTAGATTCTGAACGGCTACAAACATTCATGCCAAGAAAATATTTGAACCCATAAATTCCGGTACCTATAAACATCGGTCTACCCATTTGGTTACCTTTCGTCCATGTAAAAGATACCACTAAAGTTATAAAACTAAACCACAATAAACGTTAATCACGGTTGGTGTATTGAAAAGCATTGCAAGCCAGACTATGACCGAATGATCAATAGCAAAATAAACCAAGTCATATAATATTAAAGATAAATATAATAAACTAATACACCAATATTATTATCTATATCTAATGTCATGAATTCCTTATCCCTCAGATTCCTTTGAATTTCACAAATCCTTTACAGTATTAGAGAAATAGCGACAAATGGAATGAAGTTGGCAAACCTTTCTTGGAAAAGTATCTCTATCATTTGGGAAAATGACAAATTAAATGTTATGCATTGGACAAACCAATTTTGGACTTCACTAAATTGAAATACCGTTTTTTCTGTTTTTCGAACTCAGGACGAGCATTCTAAAACTGGTTCATTTTCATTTCGCCACAGGCAAGGGGTTGAATATATAGTTTTAACTAAAAGGAACCAAAACTATTTCTTACCAAAAAGGTTTTAATGCAAGCTTAGATAAAGATAAAATTAAAGAACTTAATTGATTCAAAATGTTACACAATAAAAGCAATTCAAAAATAAAATTTAAATGAACCATTATTAAAACTCTTAATGACATCTAGATAATGAATTATTAAAATAGAACATATTACAATTTTGTTTAATTAAATAACTATTATTAATCATACGGTATTTAATTAAAGATATTTTGACTGGTTAAAACGCATTGAAAGTATATTCTGTAACATTCTTTCTAAAGTATTCTTAATTAGAAAAATGGATTAAATTAATTTAAACTCTCAACTTGGCAAACGAGTCATTAGGAAAGCTATTGATGAGATAATCGACTGTAATTATGAACATTTATAAATGTAACCACAAATATATTTAATAAACAATGATTTGTTATGATAGGTATTGAATAGCTATTAAAACCGTGTTACTAAGAATTCTAAAAATCCGTTTTGTAATTTGTATTATTTTAAAACTTATTTTACCAAACACAGACGCTTTATATTTCTAAGATACATGTCGTACATGTCGAAAATGATTTTGAATAGATTTGTATAAATTCAATTTTATCTAAAGATACAGTTGTTTTGTGAAATATGAAACAATTTAAAATGAACAAAAGAAGTAAAAAAAATTTAAAAGCATTATTTCCAATACAATTAAAAGTTACTGATTTTTAAGTATATTACTTAAATATAAATTATAGGCAATATAACTAATATTACGGTTGAAAGAATCTTGGTCTTGTCTTCCATTTCTACCCTTAATGGGACATTTAGCCGACAATTCCAATGTATATTTATGTGGTTTGGTTTGGTTTTGGAGTTGTACTGTCTACTTTTTGAAACACAGGGGCTAATGAGACCGGGACCTACTGCTTAAAGCCGATTCCGAACGGCTAGGAACATCCATGCCATAGTGGGATTCGAACCCACGAACTCCGGTTCCGAAGGCTAGCACCCTAACCATTCGGGTATCGTTCGGCGTATACTTCAGTGAGATTATAAACAATTATAAAACGATTCAAAAACAAAATAGGAAAGAACGATACTACACATATATTTTTCAGAACGAGAATTTTCATTACACTCTCCCTTTCAAGCTAAAAATAGCTTTAAAACAAACAACTCGTACCTTAAACATATATGACTTATAAAAATTAAATTGGATTGTTCTACATTTTACAGATTATGGAAGCGAGTAAGAAAGCATTTTACTGCTTTTATTATTACAGTTGAAAACATTCTTGAAACTGACTATGTAATTGCTTTAAAATATCGCTCTTGTGTAGACTTTAATTTCCTAAACTTTAATTACAGTTTCATATGAGAAATTGAAATAAAATTCTGATTTAAAATGTCTCCTAACCCGATGAGAGCTAGAGTTAATTTTAATCAAAAGAGAGTAACATGGCAGGGTATAAATACCTGAAATCCTGTAAAAAGTTTTACTGTAGAAATCTAATAAAAATATATTATAGACAGGTTACTGAATAGCTTGATTATTTGTGCATTCATTTTTTTATGCTGTATGTATATAATATTTTGGAAAGTATTTAGAGATTTAGTCTAGTAATATAATTCTATTTACCTAATTAAATGTCTAATACTGTGTATAATTTATTCCACTGGTTAAACGATGAAAAGTCTGAATGTGCTTCTTAATATAGGAAGAAAAACGCATGCCCACGAAAATCGTAGGATGAGCAAATTTTGCTACATTTGGAATTGCCCGTGGAAATCGCGGGATGAGCAGTCAGAGGGTTAACAACAAATTGTATCTACCTGCAGTGTGTAGTGTAAATGATAGTTTCATTCCTTTACTTCCACTAATTACTGTGTCAAAAAAACTGGGAAGAACTTAACGTTAATTTCAACATAGCTAAGAAAACTTTTAATTATCTAAATAAATTCAACGTGATTCTAAACTGCATTCACAGTTTCGGGGGACTTTAGAGGAGTAGGAAGATAAATAAATTATTGAAAGTGTACGGAATAATTCTCAGTTTTAAACTTAATCAGAAAATTAAACAGAAAAATGAAGATAAACAAATTATTGAACTTTTATAATTAAACATAAAACTTGTTAAAAGCTTTAGCTCCGATTGTGATCGGTTACTTTTAGATAATCCCATTGAAAATTTCATAATTTTATAAATGACCCTATTAATCATCTAAAATGATTTCTTATTTTAAACTACTTAAATATCGTCTGCATTATTTTCCTAAATTTTATCACTGAACTTAGATATTAAGTAAATAATTTTATTTTATATTTGTCTTAAATAATAGATTAAGTACATATGTGATAATATTAAGTTTAATCATCGATTATTTTTTGTTGCAATGAAAACTTTATCACAGGTATTAACAAAACGTTCCATCTACCTCCAGGTTGTAGTGAAAATGTTAGTTTCATTTCTTTACTTCCATTAATTACTGTGGCAAAAAAAAGTGGGAAGAACGTAATGGTAATTTCGACGTAGCTAGGAAAACTTTGAATTATATTTCTAGATGAATTCAACGTGTTTCTAAACTGCATTTAGAGTATCTAGAGACTTTAGATAAAAATGAAGATAAACAAATTATTGAATGTGTGTGAGATAATTCTCAGTTTTAAATTTAATCATCAATTATTCTTGATACAATGAAAATTTTATCACAGGTATGAACAACAAATTCTATCTACCTCCAGGGTGTAGTGGAAATGGTAGTTTCATTTTTTTACTTCCATTAATTAATGTGGCAAAAAATTGGGAAGAACTTAACGATAATTTCGACGTATCTAAGAAAACTTTGAATTATTTTTCTAAATGAATTCAACGTGATTCTAAAAGTGCATTTATACAGTATCGAGAGACTTTACAGCAAAAATGAAGATAAACAAATTATTGAACATGTACCATATAAATCTCAGCGAAAAAACTAACTATTTTTTTACCTGACTCATGGGTATTGTACTATTCTAGATAATTAAAACTTTTACTGATACTGTCATATGGAGGGCTATAAGATAGTTAAACATAAAAATTGTTAAAAAGCTTTAGCTCCCATTGTGATCGGTTAATTTTAGATGCTCCCATTGAAAATATCATAATTTTATAAATGATCCTATTAATCATTTAAAATCAATACTTATTTTAAATAATTTAAATATCGAATGCATTATTTTCGAATGTTTTATCACCAAACTTAAATATTACGTCATTAATTTTCATTTATATTTGTCTTAAAAAATAGATTAGGTACATGTGGGATAGTTTTAAATTTAATCATCGATTATTTGTGTTACAATGAAAATTGTATCACAGTTATTAATAACAAATTCGATCTGTGTCCAGTATGTAGTGTAAATGATACTTTCATTTCTTTACTTCCATTAATTACTGTGGCCAAAAAATGGGAAGAACGTAACGGTAATTTCAACGTAGCTATGAAAATTGAATTATATTTTTAGATGAGTTCAACGTGATTCTAAACTGCATTAAATAAAAATGAAGATGAATAAATTATTGAACGTGTACGAGATAATTCTCAGTTAAATTTTATCATCCATCATTCTTGATACAATGAAAATTTTATCGCAGGTATTAACAACAAATTCTATCTACCTCCAGGGTGTAGTTTCATTTCTTTACTTCCATTAATTAATGGGGCAAAAAATGGGAAGGACTTAACTATAATGTCGACGTAGCTAAAAAAACTTTGAGTTTTTTTTTCTAAATGAATTCAACGTGATTTTAAACTGTAGACTTTAAAGAAAAATGAAATAAAGAAGTTATTAGGCATTTACCAGATAATTATCAGCAAAAAAAAAAAAAAAAAAACCATTTTTTCATCTGGGTTATAGGGTACTTTACAATTCTGGAAAATTAAAACTTTTACTGATCCCGTCATACGGCGGGCAATATGCTAGTTTAAAGATAAAACTTGTTAAAAATGTTTAGCTCCGATTGTGGTCAGTTACTTTTAGATACTCCCATTGAAAATTTTATAATTTTATAAATGACGCTATTAATCATTTAAAATCATTTCTTATTTTAAACTACATTTAAATATTGTCTGTATTATTATCATCCGTTTTATCACTGAATTTAGATATGATGTAAATAATTTTCTTTTATATTTAAATTAAATAATAGATTAAGTACATATATGATATATTAAGTTTAATCATCCACTATTTTGTTACAATGACATATTGTATCTCAGGTTTTAATAACAAGTTGATCTATCTCCAGTGTGTAGTGTAAATGATAGTTTCTTTTCTTTTACTTCCATCAATTACTGTGGAAAAAATATGGGAAGAAACATAATGGTAATTTCGACGTACGTATGAAAACTTTGAATTACATTTCTATATGAATTCAAAGCAATTCTAAACTGCATTCAAAGTATAGGGAGACTTTAGAGAAAAATGAAGATAAACAAATTATTGAACATGTATCAGATAATTCTCAGCCAAATAATAAACCATTTTTTTTATCTGACTTATAGAGTACTTTACACTTCACGAAAATTAAAACTTTTACTGATTCCGTCATACGGCGGGCTATATGCTAGTTAAACATTAAAACTTGTTAAAATGCTTTAGCTTCGAATGTGGTCTGTTACTATTAGATACTCCCATTGAAAATTTCATAATTTTATAAATGACCCTAATAATGATTTAAAATTATTTCTTATTTAAAATTATTTAAATATCGTCTGTATTATTTTCATACGTTTTTATCACTGAACTTATATTTTACGTAAATAAAATTTCATTTATATTTGTCTTAAATAATAGAGTAGGTACATATGTGATAATTTTAAATTTAATCATCGTTTTTTTGTTAATGAAAATTTTATCACAGGTATTAATTACAAATTCGATCTTCCTCCAGTGTGTAGTGTAAATGATAGTTTCATTTCTTTACTTCCATTAATAACTGTGTCAAAATGAGAAGAACTTAACGATAATTTCGACGCAGCTAAGAAAACTTTGAATTATTTTTCTAAATGAATTCAATGGGATTCTAAACTGTATCGGGAGACTTTAGAGAAAAATGAAATAAAGAAATTATTAGGCATTTAGCAGATAATTCTCAGCCAAATAACAAACCATTTTTACATCTGCCTTATAAGGTACTTTACAATTCTGGAAAATTAAAACTTTTACTGATCCCGTCATACGGCGGGCTTATATGCTAGTTAAACTTTAAACTTGTTAAAAAAGCTTTAGCTCCGATTGTGATCGGTTACTTTTAGATACTCCCATTGAAAATTTCATAATTTTATAAATGACCCTATTAATCATTTAAAATCATTTCTTATTTTAAATGGTTTAAATATCGTCTGTATTATTTCCATACGTTTCATCACTGAACTTAGATTTTACGTAAACAATTTTCATTTATATTTGTCTTAAATAATAGATTAAGTACATATGTGATAATATTAAGTTTAATCATCGATTATTTTTTGTTGCAATGAAAACTTTATCACAGGTATTAATAACAAATTCGCTCTACCTCCAGTTTGTAGTGTAAATGACAGTTTCATTTCTTTACTTCCATTAATTACTGTGGCAAAAAAAAATTGGGAAGAACGTAATGGTAATTTCGACGTAGCTAGGAAAACTTTGAATTATATTTCTAGATGAATTCAACGTGGTTCTAAACTGCATTTAGAGTATCTAGAGACTTTAGATAAAAATGAAGATAAACAAATTATTGAGCTTCTACCAGATAATTCTGAGCCAAAAAACAAACCATTTTTTTATCTCCTTTATAGGGTACTTTACAATTCAGGAAAAATTAAAAACTTTTACTGATCCCGTCTTACGGCGGTCCATATGCTAGTTAAAGATAAAACTTGTTAAAATTCTTTAGCTCCGATTGTGGTTGGATACTTTTAGATTCTCCCATTGAAAATTTCATAATTTTATAAATGACCCTATTATTCATTAAAATCACTTCTTATTTTAAGTGATTTAAATATCGTCTGTATTATTTTCATACGTTTTTTCACTGAACTCAGATTTTACGTGCATAATTTTCATTTATATTTGTATTAAATAATAGATTAAGTTATGTGTGATAATATTAAGTTTAATCATCCACTATTTTTGTTAAAATGAAAATTTTATCACAGGTATTAATAACAAATTCGATCTATCTCCAGTATGTAGTGTTAATGATAGTTTCATTCTTTACTTCCATTAATTACTGTGGGAAAAAAAGGAAGATATAGCTTAGCTATGAAAACTTTGAATTATATTTCTAAATGAATTCAACGTGATTCTAAACTGCATTCACAGTTTCGGGAGACTTTTGAGGAGTATGAGGATAAACAAATTATTGTACGAGATAGTTCTCTGTTTTAAATTTAATCATCGATTATTCTTGATACAATGAAAATTTTATCACAGGTATTAACAAGAAATTTTATCTGCCTCCAGTGTGTAGTGTAAATGATAGTTTCATTTTTTCTTGCTTCCATTAATTACCGAGTCAAAAAAGGGAAAAACTTAACGATAATTTTGATGTAGCTAAGAAAACTTTGAATTATATTCTAGACGAATTCAATGTGATTCTAAACTGCATTCACAGTATCGGGAAACTTTACAGAAAAATAAAGATAAAAAAATTATTGAACTTATACCAGATAATTCTCAAACCAAAAATCTGCCTCATAGGGTACTTCAAAATTCTGGAAAATTAAAACTTTTACTGATTATGTCATACGGCGGGATATAAGCTAGTTAAAGATAAAACTTGTTAAAAATGTTTAGCTC
>CM063506.1:87505142-87507642 GCA_032207245.1 Pardosa pseudoannulata
AACTGGATTTCAAGTTCTGTAATACTCTCTTTACCTCCCATTACATAAAATGAATTCTACCAGTCATAATCCATCACTACCAACCACACTAAAGTGTTCTCGCCATCTCACTACCCATCACTAAAGTGTTCTCGCGATCTCACTACCCACCACTAAAGTGTTCTCTTTGCGCAATAAAGCACATTTTATTTTACTTTAAATTGAGTACAAATAAAGTGACAAGTCAGAGAGCGAGTGTTTATTAGTTAGTTGCTGATTTTATCATTAATCATCGATATATCGATAAAGGTAAGCCTCAATTTAGAAATTTAATTTAAATATTTTACAAATATTATTTTCTATCTCCCTTCAGATGGCAGCAAATAGAAAAAGAACATACCAAAAAGAATTCCTTAAATACGGTTTTACACAAATAGAAGACAATGGTACAATGAAACCACAGTTTGTTGTATGTATGAAGGTAGTGACTTCAAAATATTTAAAAAAAAAGTCAATTGAAGAAACATTTAGATAATTTGCATTCACACCTGTCTTCCAAACCGCGAGAATACTTTGAAAATTTAGAAATATCTGTTAAAAGACAAAGATTGAATAGTAACTTGTTTGGTACATTCGATCAGCGTTCAGCATCAAGGGCTAGCTTTGAAGTAGCCTGGTTGATAGCTCGAAATAAGAAACCATACACTATTGGTGAAGATTTGGTTAAACCAGCTGCTGTAAAAATGGTAGATATTATGTGTGGTCAAAATGAAGCGGAGAAACTGAATTCAGTGCCCTTGTCTGCAAAAATTGTGAAAGAACGAATTTCTATATTAGCAGAAAATGTGAAGGAACAGATTATTTTCGCATTAAAACAGGCTAAATATTTTGCTATTCAGCTTGATGAGACAACTGATTGTAGTAGCAATTCACAGCTAATGGTATATGTTCGCTACAAAGGCGCAGATAATTTTGAAGAGGAATTGCTGTTTTGTTCTCCTCTCGAGTTGAGATCTCGTGGAATTGATGTCTACAATAAAGTAAATGAATACTTCATAGCGCAAAGTTTAAATTGGGAAAACTGTATTTCTGTATCTTTGGATGGAGCTCCATCTATGCTGGGTCATATTAACGGTTTTTCGGCTTTCGTAAAAAAAAATAACCCAAATATTGAAGTTATTCACTGTGTGATCCATCGCCAGGCCCTTATGGTCAAATATTTAGAACCTACACTGGAAGCTGTCATGCATGATGTCATCAAGATTGTAAATTTTATCAAGGAACATGCACTAAACACGTGGATATTTCTTGAATTTTGTCAGGACGTTGAAGCTGAATATACTGACCTACTTTATTATACAGAAGGAAGGTGGCTCTCTCGAGGATATGTACTAAATCGAGTATGGACTCTCAAAACTGAGGTCGTAATTTTTATGGTTGATCAAAAAAATATTCTCGCAGATAAGTTTAAAAACTCTTCCTGGGTTGCATATCTCCCATATTTAGCGGACATATTTGAGAGTATAAATATATTAAACAAAGAATTGCAAGGAAAGAATATCAATATCATTTCAGCGAGAGAAATAGTGTCAGCGTTTGGATTAAAGTTGCAATATTGGAGACAGGAAGTAGAACACAACAAGATAGCTTCTTTTTCAAGGTTAGCTTTGTTTTTGGAAGATTGCGAAAATATTACTTTTGCTGACATCAAGGATACAATTGTAAGTCATCTTATCAAACTCAGAAAGAGGTTTTCAGATTACTTTCCAGATCTTGATACACGTACTATTAGTTGGATTGTAGATCCTTTTAAATGTGATATTCCTATGATACCAGAAGAACTTTCAGGTTTAGCAGAAGCAATTCTTGAACTTCGATCTAATACTGAAGCACGTATTCAATTTGAGAGTAAATCAAATTTGACGTCTTTTTGGATTTCAAAAGCTGCAAAGGCTTTCAAAATTGCACATGAAGAGGCGGTTAAAAAATTGCTGCCATTTGGAACAACATATTTGTGCGAACAAGGCTTTTCCACTCAAATGAACATAAAAACGAAGAACAGAAATCGATTAAATGCCGAAGGCTGCATTCAAATCGCTCTTACATCAAAAAGTCCTAATTTTGAAGCAATTGTATCGAACATGAAATAACACCATTTCTCCAAAATATGAAAAAAAATTTTCAATTATTCTTTTTTAAAAAATTTTTTTTTCAATTTTAATTATTGTTTGTTTTTGTTTTATTATTATTATTATAATTTGTTACAATACCGTTATGGATTACTAGGGATTACATTGATAAATTGAATAAATGAAGTTTAAATAAAATATTTAGTTGTTTTCTTTTCAAAATTATCATGGGGGTCTATAAGGCAATTTCGTTTTTTTTTTTTTTTTTTTTCCCTCTTTGCCATAGGGTAATATCAACTTACACAAAAATATTTTGGGGTAATGATTAAAAAAGTTCCCCGACCGATGCCTTAATGGGACATTTAGCCGACAATTCCAATGTATATTTCTGT
>CM063506.1:87512642-87522642 GCA_032207245.1 Pardosa pseudoannulata
TACAATTCTGGAAAATTAAAAATTTTACTGATCCTGTCCATGTGGCGGGCTTTAAGCTAGTTAAACATAAAACTTGTTAAAAAGCTTTAGCTCCGATTGTGATCGTTACTTTTAGATAATCCCATTGAAAAAATTTCATAATTTTCATAAATGACCCTATTAAATCATGTAAAATCATTTCTTATTTTAAATTATTATAAATAACGTCTGTATTATTCTCAAACGTTTTATCACTGAACTTAGATTTTACGTAAATAATTTTCTTTTATATTTGGCTTAAATAATAGATTAAGTACATATGTGATAATATTAAGTTTAATCATCGATTATTTTTTGTTGCAATGAAAACTTTATCACAGGTATTAATAACAAATTCGCTCTACCTCCAGGGTGTAGTATAAATGACAGTTTCATTCCTTTACTTCCCTTAATTACTGTGGCAAAAAATGGGGAAGAACTTAACGATAATTTTGACGTAGCTAAGAAAACTTTAAATTATATTTCTAAATGAATTCAACGTGATTCTAAACTGCATTTATAGTATCGGGATACTTTAAGGGAATATGAAGATAAACAAATTATTGAACGTATAACAGATAATTTTCAGACAAAAAACAAACAATTTTTTTATATGCCTTATACGGTACTTTACAATTCTGGAAAATTAAAACTTTTACTGATCCTGTCATATGACTGGCTATATGCTAGTTAAACACCATAAACTTGTTAAAAAGCTTTAGCTCCGATTGTGATCGGTTACTTTAGATAATCCCATTGAAAATTTCATAATTTTCATAAATGACCCTATTAATCATGTAAAATCATTTCCTATTTTCAGTTATTTAAATATCGTCTGTATGGTTTTCATACGTGTTACCACTGCACTTAGATATTGAGTAAATAATTTCTCTTTATATTTCTCTTAAATAATAGATTAAGTACATATGTGATAATATTAAGTTTAATCATCGATTATTTTTTGTTGCAATGAAAACTTTATCACAGGTATTAATAACAAATTCGCTCTACCTCCAGTTTGTAGTGTAAATGACAGTTTCATTATTTTACTTCCATTAATTACCGAGGCAAAAAAAAGGAAGAACTTAACGATAAGTTCGATGTAGTTAAGAAAACTTTGAATAAACTTTCTAAATGAATTCAACGAGATTCTAAACTGCATTTACAGTATCGGGAGACTTTACAGCAAAATGAAGATAAACAAATTATTGAGCGTGTACCAGATAATTCTCAGCCAAAAAACAAACAATTTTTTTATTGACTCATAGGGTACTTTACAATTCTGGAAAATTAAAAATTTTACTGATCGAGTCATATGACGGGCTATATGGTAGTTAAACATAAAACTTGTTAAAAAGCTTTAGCTCCGATTGTGATCGGTTACTTTTAGATAATCCCATTGAAAATTTCATAATTTCATAAATGACCCTATTAATCATGTAAAATCATTTCTTATTTTAAATTATTTAAATATCGTCTGCATTATTTTCATATGTTATATCACTGAACTTAGATTTTACTTAATAATTTTCTTTTATATTTGTCTAAATAATAGATTAAGTACATATGTGATAATATTAAGTTTAATCATCCACTATTTTTTGCAATGAATATTTTATCATAGTATTAATAACAAATTCGATCTACTTCCAGTGTGTATGTAAATGATAGTTTCAGTTTTTTACTTCCATTAATTACTGGGGCAAAAAAAATGTGGAAGAACTTAACGATAATTTCGACGTAGATAAGAAAATTTTGAATTTTCTTTCTAAACGAATTCGACGTGATTCTAAATTGCGTTTAACATATCGAGAGACTTTACAGAAAAATGAAGATAATCAAAATTATTGAGCGTGTACCAGATAATTCTCAGCCAAAAAACAAACTATTTATTTATCTGCCTTATAGGGTATTTTATAATTCTGGAAAATTAAAACTTTTACTGATCCTGTCATATCGCGGGCTATAAGCTATTTAAACATAAAACTTGTTAAAAATCTTTAGCTCTAATTGTGATCGGTTACTTTTAGATACTCAAATTGAAAATCTCATAATTTTATAAATGACCCTATTAATAATTTAAAATTACTTCTTATTTTAAATTATTTAAATATCGTCTGTATTATTTTCATACGTTTTATCACTGAACTTAGATATTACGTAAATAATTTTCTTTTATATTTTGCTTAAATAATAGATTAAGTACATATGTGATAATTTTAAATTTAATCATCGATTACTGTTGTTACAAAGAAAATTTTATCACCGGCATTAATAACGAATTCGATCTACCTCCAGTGTGTAGTATAAATGACAGTTTCATTTCTCTATTAATTACCGTTGCAAAAAATTGGGAAGAACATAAGGGTAATTTCGACGTAGCTATGAAAATTTGAATTATCTTTCAAAAATGATTCAACGTGATTCTAAACTTCATTCACAGTATCATGAGACTTTAAAGATAAATGAAAATAAACAAATATTGAACGTATACGAGATAATTCTCAGTTTTAAATTTATCATCGATCATTCTTGATATAATGAAAATTTTATCACAGGTATTAACAACAAATTCTATCTACCTCCAGTGTGTACTAGAAATGTTAGTTTCATTGTTTTATTTCCATTAATTACTATGTCAATAAATTATGAAGAACTTAACGATAATTTTGACGTAGCTAAGAAAACTTTGAATTATTTTCTAAATAATGAATTCAACATGATTCTAATCTGTATCGGGAGACTTAAAGAAAAATGAAATAAAGAAGTTATTAGGACTTTACCAGATAATTCTCAGCCAAAAAACAAACCATTTTTTAATCTGCTTATAAGGCTTTACAATTCAGGAAAATTAAAACTTTACTGATCCCGTCATACGGGGGGCAATATTAGCTAAACATAAAACTTGTTATAATGTTTAGGTCCGATTGTGGATCGGTTACTTTTAGATACTCCCATTGAAAATTTCATAATTTTATAAATGACCCTACTAATCATCTAAAATCATTTCTTATTTAAATGATTTAAATATCGTCTGTATTATTTTCATACGTTTTTAAATCACTGAACTTAGATTTTACGTAAATAATTTTCATTTATATTTGTCTTAAATAATAGATTAAGTACATATGTGATAATATTAAGGTTAATCATCCACTATTTTTGTTACAATGAATATTTTTATCACAGGTATTGATAACAAATTCGATCTACCTCTAGTTTGTAGTATAAATGACAGTTTCATTTCTCTATTTGCATTAATAACTGTGGCAAAAAAAATTGAGAAGAACGATTTGTCTTAAATAATAGATTAAGTACATATGTGATAATATTAAGTTTAATCATCGATTATTTTTTGTTGCAATGAAAACTTTATCACAGGTATTAATAACAAATTCGCTCTACCTCCAGTTTGTAGTGTAAATGACAGTTTCATTTCTCTACTTCCATTAAAAACTGTGGCAAAAAAAATTGAGAAGAACGTAACGGTAAAAGCTTTTGGTGTTATTCATTCGCTCTCCCAACAGCCGTAATTTTACGATAAACTGAAATTTTACTCTTTTTTCTCAGAATGTAATGCGGTAATTTCGACGTAGCTATGAAAACTTTGAATTATATTTCTAGATAATTTCAACGTGATTCTAAATTGCATTCATAATCGGAATATTTTAGAGAAAAATGAAGATAAACAAATTATTAGGAACATGTACCAGATAATTCTCAGCCAAAACACAAACCATTTTTTATCTGCCTTATAGGATACTTTACAATTCAGGAAAATTAAAACTTTTACTGTTTCCGTCATACGGCGGCTGTATGATAGTTAAAAATTAAAACTTGTTAAAAAGCTTTAGCTCCGATTGTGATCGGTTACTTTTAGATACTCCCATTGAAAATTTCATAATTTTATAAATGACCCTATTAATCATTTAAAATCATTTCTTATTTTAAATGGTTTAAATATCGTCTGTATTATTTCCATACGTTTCATCACTGAACTTAGATTTTACGTAAACAATTTTCATTTATATTTGTCCTAAATAATAGATTCAAGTAGATATATGATAATATTAAGTTTAATCATCGATTATTTTTTGTTGCAATGAAAACTTTATCACAGGTATTAATAACAAATTCGCTCTACCTCCAGTTTGTAGTGTAAATGACAGTTTCATTTCTTTACTTCCATTAATTACTGTGGCAAAAAAAATTGGGAAGAACGTAATGGTAATTTCGACGTAGCTAGGAAAACTTTGAATTATATTTCTAGATGAATTCAACGTGTTTCTAAACTGCATTTAGAGTATCTAGAGACTTTAGATAAAAATGAAGATAAACAAATTATTGAGCTTTTACCAGATAAAACAAAACCGTTCTCAGCCAAAAAACAAACATTTTTTTATCTGCTTTATAGGGTACTTTACAATCTGGAAAATTAAAATTTTTACTGATCCTGTCTTACGGCGGTCCATATGCTAGTTAAAGATAAAACTTGTTAAAATTCTTTAGCTCCGATTGTGGTTGGATACTTTTAGATATTCCCAATCGAAAATTTCATAATTTATAAATGACCCTATTAATCATTTAAAATCAATTCTTATTTTAAGTGATTTAAATATCGTCTGTATTATTTTCATACGTTTTATCACTGTACTTAGATATTATGCAAATAATTTTCATTTATATTTGTACTTAAATAATAGATTAAGTACATATGTGATAATATTAAGTTTAATCATCGATTATTTTTTGTTGCAATGAAAACTTTATCACAGGTATTAATAACAAATTCGCTCTACCTCCAGTTTGTAGTGTAAATGACAGTTTCATTTCTTTACTTCCATTAATTACTGTGGCAAAAAAAATTGGGAAGAACGTAATGGTAATTTCGACGTAGCTAGGAAAACTTTGAATTATATTTCTAGATGAATTCAACGTGTTTCTAAACTGCATTTAGAGTATCTAGAGACTTTAGATAAAAATGAAGATAAACAAATTATTGAATGTGTGTGAGATAATTCTCAGTTTTAAATTTAATCATCAATTATTCTTGATACAATGAAAATTTTATCACAGGTATGAACAACAAATTCTATCTACCATCATTGTGTAGTGTAAATGGTAGTTTCATTTTTTTACTTCCATTAATAACTGGGGCAAAAAATGGGAAGAACTTAACGATAATTTGAAGTAGCTAACAAAACTTTGAATTTTTTTCTAAATGAATTCAATGGGATTCTAAACTGTATCGGGAGACTTTACAGAAAAATGAAATAAAGAAATTATTAGGCATTTAGCAGATAATTCTCAGCCAAATAACAAACCATATTTTATATGCCTTATAAGGTACTTTACAATTCTGGAAAATTAAAACTTTTACTGATCCCGTCATATGGCTGGCTATATGCTAGTTAAACATAAAACTTGTTAAAATTCTTTAGCTCCAATTGTGGTTGGATACTTTTAGATACTCCCATTGAAAATTTCATAATTTTATAAATGACCCTATTCAAACGAGGAAATTAAAGTGTAATACTAAATATCACAAGCATTAAATTATTCATACATATCAGTTACTGTTAAACTGAATGAAATTCAACCATGCAGGAGAACGTTATCGCACAATAATACCATTTAAAAGCATTTCGGAAATAACTCATTCATTGGAACTTATGAATTGTAATTTCTGTTAAGAGTCTCCCATTCCCCCAAATTTATCAGGATAATTACTGCATAAAATGAGGTTTAAATAATATATTTTGAAGAATCTTTACGCTCTAGATACGCGTCTCTCAGTTGCTTCTTGTTTAGAAGTGGTAGTTAGAGTAGTGGTAAGATGTGTATACGTTGGTTAACTAAGACGAAACGCTATTACTTAAAATAATTGATTTTATAAATAATTTTTGACATTTGTACAGAAACATGGGTATTTTAGCTATTATTAATTTCTATTTACATTTTCCATTACTCATTGTGATAAGAAGAACTAAATTTAGTTGCAATGTATACATGCAAATTTTAAGTTCATCGTTGGACTATCTAGATACATCCGTCACCTGCATAAAATTTTCATATCTTCATATAGATTACGATCATAATGCTCAGGACAGTAGTTACAATATTTTACATCGAAAGTGATTTACATTGAAATTTCAATTTAAATTGTGGATTTTTTTTAACGTTACCTCTTTATTATCTTGTAAGATCAGGTCATTTAACTTGATCTAAATGTGGGCATACAAGTAAAAGATTATAGTAGTATCAATTTAAAAAAAAATTATATTATAATTTCTCCTATATAAGTGTTCTTGAAGCAATATTTTAATGTTAACTACGAAAGTGACTTCTAAGTCTCTCTAATAGTCGCCGAACGATGGCCGATTGGTTATGCTGGTTCGGTACCGGAGCTCGTGGGTTCGAATCCCACAGTGGCAAACTTTTCGTAGCCGTTTTGAATCGGCTTTAAACTGTAGGTCTTCGTCCATTAGCCCTCGTGTTTAAAAAAGTAGACTGTAGCACTCTATACCAAACAAAGAAAAATCTCTGAAGTCAGCATTCATGTCTCCAATAATTTAATTAATATAATCAAAAATAAATCACACATGTCATTGATCACCCCTTAAAATACTTTAAAGAATGTTATAATAAGATCATGACTATTATTTAAAAAATGTATTTCAAGCAGTGCTACATTAAGCAATTTCTCCATTTTTCCTTTTCGGAGTTACTTTCTCTTTTATTTATATATTTCTTCAGTATCGAAGAATAGTCCTCCATCATGTTTTCATTTCACTTTTCCTGGTAACTATACTTCATTTATTTAACACTAGATTTACGGACCGAGCCAATTTGACTCATTAAAAATTTTATATATATATATATATATATATAACTTTAATATCATTTTTTAAAACATACTTTTTTCAGTTAAGTAATAAATATATGTAAACTTTCATTCCTCTTCCTTGTAGACCCCTTCATTTCGCATTATCAAATGTGGTATACTTATTTTCACGGCGGTGAGCCAATTTGACTCATAGAATGGTTAAACAGTTAATAACATAACATTTAACTTTACGCTCTAGATACGCGTCTCTCAGTTGCTTCTTGTTTAGAAGTGGTAGTTAGAGTAGTGGTAAGATGTGTATACGTTGGTTAACTAAGACGAAACGCTATTACTTAAAATAATTGTTATAGGCATTTTATACATAAACATGGGTATGATAGCTATTACACTTTTATTTCTATTTATGCTTTCCAACACTTGTTATGATAAGAACTGTGTTCTGTTGCAATGTAGATTCATGAAAAAGATTTGAAGTTCATCGTCGGACTACCTAGAGAGTGTAATATCCTTTACCTGCATAAAATTTTCTTATCTTCAGTTAGAATAAGATTAAAACTTTACTACGCTGGGGATAAATTGGGGACTTTTTAACTTTACTTTTTTACTATCGTGTAAGATTAGGTCGTTTAACGCAATCCACCTTGAGCATATAAGTGAAAGATTACACTAGTATCCATTTCAAAACTTTTATGAGAAAATTCCTCCAATAAAAGTGTTCTTGAATTAATTTTTGGATGCTAATTTCGAAAATGACTTCTAAGTCTCTCCATCAAGTCAGTATCCATGTCTCCAATAATTTAATTAATATTATCAAAAATAAGCACAGATGTTATTGATTACCCACTTCAGAGATACTTTAAAGAAATTTTATAATAAGATCATGACTATTTATTAACAGAATGTATTGCAAACAGTGTTTCATTAAACATACTGTCTCCATTTTTCCTTTCGGAGTTAGTTTCTTTTTTCTTATTTGTATCCCTCATCAGTATCGAAGAATAGTCCTCCAACATGTTTTTACTTCATCTTTCCTGGTAACTATACTTCATTTCTTTAATATCCTGGACCTTTAAATCTTTGACCGTGCTCTTTATTTCGGTATTCGAGATTCTCTGGGCTACAGTTAGTATCTGAGCGTAGAAAGTGCATTTTTACATTATGATTGAATTCAACTTTGTGAAATTTTCCAACAATATTTGAACTATGTTGGCGTTATTTGGATATGTTCTATTCCATACAAAGTTTTGGGTGATGGGTAAGAGAAGAGTCTCTTGGTATTTTCTTCTTTCATTCTTATTTAAATCTTTACATTTTACTAGGATTTTAATTTGTGAATCAAGAAAAAATGCCAGCATTCAATTTCAAGTGAAGAAAAGTATTTTCATAAAAAAGAACGTAAAGTAGGACCCATCTTGCGTTAAAGCTATTATTTCACTTCACTGTCAATTATATAACACTTCACTGTCTAAAATATTCTAGCCTATAACCAACATCTTATAACATTTCATTTAATTCACGGAAAATCTTAAAAAATTCTATGTCTATTTATGCAAGCTTACCCTCTAAGACAGTCTCCAGGAACCTCATAGAAATCTGATAGACATTTTAAATCTTTACAGCTAGCACATTTGGTCGAAAAGGAATCTTCACCGCCCTCCCGTAAATACGAACAGAAATTTTCCATTTAGATTTGGTGAGGTACTTGGGTGTGCCATGCCCTTGCATCTTTCCAGAAACTTTGACCTGCGCAACATTTCTTTTTGGAACAAGTGCTTCTCAATTTATTGAAGACTTTTACATTTCCTATCCAGGAAGAAATATAGTTTATGCTCGATGGAGCCCCAAGACACTTTTTCGGGACTGTCTAGCACTTGTTGATGGAGCCCCACGACACTTTTTCGGGACTGTCTAGCACTTGTGGATGGAGCCCCACGACACTTTTTCGGGACTGTCTAGCACTTGTTGATTACCAAATATCCCGCACGATGGATACGACGTGGTGAACGTGTGGCTTGGTGTCCTCGCTCACCGGATGTTTATCCACTTGACTTTTATTTTTTTAGGGATCAAATAAAACATTTAGTGTTTAGTGTAGTTATTCTGTGTAATTTAACAGAAGATCTCGAAACAACATTCGTTACTAGCGTATTTGACACAACACCAGTATTCTTTGAGAGTGCGAGCCAGTCTTTTATTCACCGTCTGGAACTGTGCATAAACATGAGTATTCTTCTGAACAATAAATGACACTGTAAAACTTTTGGTATTTTTCATTCCCTTTCTCAACAGTATTGTAAATTTACGTTAAGATTCAAATTTTACTCTTTTCTACTTCTCAGATTGTAAATCGACTTCTGTCCTAGATTGATACTACAACATTTATGAGGTTTAAAAGTAAAAATGAAAATTTTATTAGAAATGTAAGTACTTCAAAATATATGAAAAAATCTTATGATTATAAATTATGTTTTTTTATGTTATACATAATATTGTATTTATAAACCAATATGTGAATATTTTATAACGAAATGCTTACAGAGTCAACTTTAATATCTTGTTAAAATTATATTGGTAATGATATACATTAAGAAATTATAACTACATAAAATTTCCACGAAAAAAATATAAAATATTTGTGAGAATTATTGGGATTGATATGATATCCTTCTTTCTCTTTCTACAGATTTTACAATTCATTCTTTATCAAAATTATATACTATTATCCTATTAATCCTATAATCTCAGAAGAAAATTTTAAGCAAAATTTAAGCCAGTAAAAATACATTCTTGCTGTAAAATTTTAATATTTATGACCATTTAATGATTTTATTGCGCATCAACTTTATTAACACTTTAATATGTATGAAACTCAAATATGAGAATACTTTCAACACAATATTTAAGAAATTTTCTCACAAGACGAGATCAAAATTTCAAAAACATCGCAAATTAATTTAGTCTGTCATATGAAGTTTGTAACTTTATACGACAGCAAGCTTTATATGAAGAAAGAACTTTTGAAGATTTAGTTTCTAATCAGGAGATTATATCAAGCAATGGAGCAAATAATTAAAACCACAATCTGAGATTTGAAACCGCTCATGGACTCTATTCTTTTCCTAATTAAATTTTTAG
>CM063506.1:87530142-87532642 GCA_032207245.1 Pardosa pseudoannulata
CAATACAGATCAATGAATTCATGTTACTATAATATGCGAAAATATATTAGAATATTTATATACACCACAGTATTTAAAAGGACTGAAGATTAAGTCAACGACCTTAATCAGAAATGATGCCTATGACCTCAATATTCGGCTAATCAAAACGAGGCAACGACTGTTTATACTCAAATAAAGTACTTAAAAATAATATAAATACTTGAGAAATATTTTGATCTGACCAAATATTCATTCTCTACTATTTATGTTAAATACGCTTTTAATTGATTTAAATAATGAATTTTTTTATTAATAATGTAATAACAATATCGATTAGTTTCTATGTCATTGATTTCAAATTGGGAAAAAGATACAAATTATAACATCCTGTCTCTCACAAAATAAATGTTTCTAGCTTGCTATATGTAACGTTTGAAGAAGAATAATGGTCATAAATGGTCATAATGGTAACTTAAAACTGTCAATGCTTAGTCAGCGGTGAAATACAACATCGCGTCTCTGAGAATAAACGGGGAAAAATTGTCTATGACAGAATGAAGACGAGAACTTTTGAAACGTTTCATATTTTCGATTGCTGATTGTTTGTTAGAATACATTATTTATCTCTAAATTATTTGCAACTTCCCTATCATCCTGGAAATGTCAGAGATTCCACAGGTAAAAATCCGATAATTTAATAGTTATTTTAGTATGAAATAAGTTGATAATTTTATAAATAAGTTAGTTACACAGGATAATTAACAACGCAATTTTAATGAGAAATGAAGACTGTCAGTTTATAGTATAGATGCCAAACATATGCAAGTTCTTTAAATAAGTCATCTCTTAAAGAGAGTAAAATCTATTAAACACAGATGTAGTAAATGAAGAACAGTTTTCAAAGTCTCGTTAAGTAAAAACGACATTAAAAGATGATTCTAAAATATAAGGTACAATCGAAAACTGATTAGTTTGTATACATACATATCCATATGTGTATGTTAATTAAAGATTTAAGTCAATATCACAGCCATAATTTCTATCTAATTTAAATTTTTATATCTCTATTCATGAACAAATAAATTAGTATAAACAAATTAAGACAGTATAAAAAATGACGTAGAGCTCCGGATATCGAACTGAATTAACGTTACAGATATTTAAATTACTGAAAGTACATACAAGTAACATAAACCAACATCAGCACCTTCGATCCACTACTGTCACACTGACTCTTATATAGGCAGATAACATATACATATATTACGGATATTTGCATATTTAAAAAGACGCTGTGGTGCCACAAATAAAAATACGATAACTATAAAATTTTACTCGTAACAAATATCAATACAGATCAATGAATTCATGTTACTATAATATGCGAAAATATATTAGAATATTTATATACACCACAGTATTTAAAAGGACTGAAGATTAAGTCAACGACCTTAATCAGAAATGATGCCTATGACCTCAATATTCGGCTAATCAAAACGAGGCAACGACTGTTATTGCGTAATCACCAATACTTAAAAACAATACAAATACTTGAGAAATATTTTGATCTGACCAAATATTCATTCTCTACTATTTATGTTAAATACGCTTTTAATTGATTTAAATAATGAATTTTTTTATTAATAATGTAATAACAATATCGATTAGTTTCTATCTCATTGATTTCAAATTGAGAAAAAGATACAAATTATAATATCCCGTCTCAAACAAAATAAATATTTACTAGCTTACTGTATGTAAAGTTTAAATAAGAATAATGGTCATTAGGCAAACTTAAAACTGTCAATGCTTAATCAGCGGTGAAATACAACACCGCGTCTCTGAGAATAAACGGGTAAAATATTGGCTCTGACAGTATGAAGACGAGAACTTTTGAAAAGTTTCATGCTTTCGATTGCTGATTGTTTGCAAGAAAATATTCATCATCTCTGAATTATTTGCAATTTCCTTATCATCCTAGAAATGTGAGAGGTTCCACTGGTAGAAATTTCAGAATTCATTGATTGTTGTTTTACTATTCAAAGAGTTTAATAATTTTATAAATTAGATAGTTATGCATAATTATATACAATGTAGTTTTAACGAGAAATGCAGTCTATCAGCTTATAGTACAGATGACAAACGTATGAATGCTTTCTAAATAAGTCATCTCTTCCAGAAAGTAAAATCTATAAAATACAGATGTAGCAACTGAACAGTTTTCAAAGTCTCATAAAATAAAAACATTAAAAGATAATTCTAAAATATGAGGTACAATCGGAAACTGATTATTTTGTATATATACGTATACATATGTGTACGTTGATTAAAATTTTTGTTACTGTTATACTCAAATAAAGTACTTAAAAATAATATAAATACTTGAGAAATATTTTGATTTGACCAAATATTCATTCTCTACTATTTATGTTAAATACGCTATTGTTTGATTTAAATAATGAATATTTTTTATCAATAACATAATAACGATATCGATTACTTTCTATGTCATTGATTT
>CM063506.1:87542437-87544937 GCA_032207245.1 Pardosa pseudoannulata
ATATATATATATATATATATATATATGTATATATATAAATGTATATATATAAATTATGTATATATATATAGTATATATATATATATTATATAAAAATATATATATATATATATATATGTATAAATATATATATATATATATATGTATAATATAATATTATATATATATATATATATAAATATATATATATAATATATATATATGTATATATATATATATATATATATAAATATATATATATAATACATATACATATAAATATATATAATATATAAATATGTATTTATATATATACATATGTATGTATATATATATAATATAATATATATATATATATATTATATATAAATTAATATATATATAAATACAAATAGAAAAATTATAAAAAAATTAAAACAAATAATTATAAGTAAAAATAGAAATTAAAATATCTGTAGTAAAGTATAGCAAAACATGCTATCTCAAAAAATACTTTTTTGTTTCTAAACTGAGCCTTGAAATACAACATTTATTAAATGTTTTACTTCTTAGCTTTCCAGACAACACTTTGCTTATCAAAAGTTTAAAAATATACCTCAGACATACTGAAAAAACAATGAAACTTGAAAATTGTAAAAGTGACTTCTTTAGAAGTTTCAAAATTACGGTTTCTCGACTTTGTTTTATGTTACGTAGCAAATTTTTACTTTCGGAATTAAAATTTGCCTGTAAGAAACGTTTTTAAGAGAGAATTTCTTAAGGTTCTTTTTTTTTTGGATGGAGGATGGCTGTTTCACAATCTCAGAAAAAGGGGAAAATGCTTCAGGGTAGCAAATGATACTTACGACATTTTACGTTGGCTAGATGAAAGATAAGCATAGAAATAATTACAATTTTTTAGGGGAGGGGGAGAATACATGTACAAGAGCTCATACAGCTGTATTTAGTTCAGATATTCCAGTCATGCCTGGTTCTTATAATCACACGTATTTTGTTATATTGGCTCCGCTGCTACATTTCTTTATGAGAGTTTATTCAGTGTTCACATGAATCTGACATGGTGTTTATTGTGGATGCGGGGTTTCTATGCTGAACTAGGAGTCGAGCAAAACATAAAAAGGTTTGTACCTGAAAAAACCCATAGAAAAGACAATAAAAAATATATTATTTGAGTGGGTGACGTATAGTGGTAATACGCATTATGTCCTTAACCCAATATTTAATAATATAAATTGAATTTGGCTTTTCGGCAAGAAGTTTAAATCTTAAAGTAAAAAAAACACAATAGGCTTAAAAATTAAGGAGAGGAGAAGTTACTGAATTAATGGATTTTATTGATATTAATATAAAAATTTAAAAATTAATAGAAGACGATTGCATTTTTTAAAGATAAAAATTAATAAAAAAGGAGAAAACAAAAATGGACTAAAAAGGGTAAGACGATTATGGAGGATGGAACTCTGAGCTCCACTTCTCGTTTCGGGTCTCTCTCTCTCTTCCATCCTGTCTGTCCGGATGAGAACCGCCAGTCTGGGAATCAAGTCAAGTCTAAGATCAAGTCTAAGTGAAGAGTATCTCTTGCGTCTGCAGGACTGAAACGGCTGGCAACCGCTGATGGGTGGAAAACTCATCAACATTCCAATGGCCTGGTGGCACGGTGGAAAACCGCCAAGCGCAGGATTAAAACACACCAATATGTGGAGTGGGGATATGTCATATCATGGAAAGGGCGAATTTGTAAAACTATTGCAATGCAGCGCTTGCCAAGGAAAACGGCAAGTGACGCTTCTGGTATGTGTGATGTCATCTGATTAAATATCCAGAGCGGCTTATGCGATAAAAAATAGCTTTTTCGGCTCACCAAAGTGATAATTGGGAGCATGGCAGGAAAGTTACAAACAGGGAATTTTCAAGGGAATCTTATAGAATTAATGGAAACTAAATGGAGCAGAATTAAAATTAAGGAAATAGAACGTTATGACAATGAATATAACTCATTTAGGTTTGAAATAGTGGCTTTAAAAATATAATTACTTTTTTAAGATTAAATATTATTATTTACTGATTAATTATTTTATAACATTCTTCATAAACACACACACACACATTTACGAAACATGGACGAAAGTTTCCAGTGCTGCGAAGAAAATTTGAATGAGGACGATTTTATTGCCCGTATTACCAGAAATAAAGTAATATGCGATTCCGACGACGGAGAAGAAATCGTCCAAGCTTTTGAAAAAGTGAATGGAAAAGAAGCATTCAATTCAATCAATGTCTTGAGTCAATATTTTAAAGGACAATTTAATTCTGAAAATTTCCTTCAAAATCCAACGGATATGGAATCAGTGATAATGAAAAAAATTCCCAAATGAACTTGAAACAGGCGTCAATCAAAGACATTTTTTCCAAAAATTCAGTAATGGAAACACAAATAAATAGAAATTTTCTCTAGGTATGTATTGTTGCATCATTTCTTTGCACAATTTTTTTTATTATTTTTTCAATTCGTTATATATAT
>CM063506.1:87554937-87569937 GCA_032207245.1 Pardosa pseudoannulata
TGAAAAGAATGTTGAATTTTGTATTTCGTTTTCGGAATTGCTATGTTATAGATTTTAATTCGATTCTGTAGAAAATGAGAAAGGGGTTTATTAAAAAATTGCTGTTTATTGAACCATATTTGCTTCATTTTGAAGTATCAAACTCAGATTCACAACAACCTATGTGATTGTATAATTTAAAGTTTCATTTAGTTGAAATATCCAACACCGGTCAATTAATTTTCCCGTACTTTAAATTCTTAAACTGGTAAGATATGGTAGAAATAGAATATTTGAATTTCATACCTCGGAGGATACACGGCCTATTTAGTGTACCCAGATTTGTTTCTTCTAGTTTGTAAATTCGAGGAATTTCCACTTCTCGAATTCTCAACCGGAAAACATCCTGTTTAT
This sequence comes from Pardosa pseudoannulata, assembly GCA_032207245.1. Lineage (NCBI taxonomy): Eukaryota > Metazoa > Arthropoda > Arachnida > Araneae > Lycosidae > Pardosa > Pardosa pseudoannulata. The sequence goes on from CM063506.1 coordinate 87,555,331, forward strand.
CTCAGAGTTTAATTCCAGACATAACACTTTGCATCCGAGAGTCATTTATCATAAGAAAGCAAAACATGACATCCACAGCTCTCTAAAGGAAAAGAAAAACTAAAGAAAGTTGTTGTGGTCTAAGTTAAAGAGCTTTTACATAATGCCTCAAGAAAGGAGTATTTTAAGTTGAAACAAGCTTTAAAGCATTATATATTTTGGTAATTATTTGTAGCATCTCATTCGTTTTACATCACTATTTGTGCATTAAAATGCAGCTGTTTCAATATGCATTAGCCTTTAAATTTTTAAGTAAATTGTATAAATATTTCTAAGGCATTAAATTCACTTACCGTTTTTATTAAAGGACAGTTAAAAAATGTTTGAAAAATTTGTATGTCATCTCAGATTATTTTCAGCGAAAGTAAATTGTAATCGTATGCAGACAATATAATATATGTTCAAGCATCGGCTATTATTTATAATATTTCGACACCTCGGATCAAACCTTTTATGAATTTTCCAAGTTCGCATATAAATGAACTTTTTTGACAAATGCATAGACTGTAATCATACAAAATACATTTATCTATTATAAAGCTTCACTTTATAGTATGTGCTTATACTTTACTATTCAGTACATGCTATACCAAATAATTGTCTTATAACAAAGTTTTTCTGTTTAATTAAAGGGCATCCTATTGTATCTGAAGTAACTACCGATCACAAATGAAGACGGTTTGCAATATTCTAATTTGTGTAAAATCCATATTTCTTTCTTTTTATCTCGCAGTGTATAAATCTTAGTCTATAGTCTGTAGACTTAGTCTATAGTCTTAGTCTATAGTCTATAGTCTTAGTCTATAGTCTATAGTCTTAGTCTATAGTCTATAGTCTTAGTCTATAGTCTATAGTCTTAGTTTTTAGTTTATAGTCTTAGTCTATAGTCTTAGTCTATAGTCTATAGTCTTAGTCTATAGTCTATAGTCTTAGTGTATAGTCTATAGTCTTAGTCTTAGTTTATAGTCTATAAATCTATGTTCTTATGTATTCATGAGTATATATATTTGGCAGAAGACTCAAGTAATAATGGATTAATAATGCTTTCAATTCCTTCGGCAGGAAAAACTTATTCTTAATTGTTTATAATAAAACACATTGAATATTTATTAGCTATTAATTTCGAGAAGTACATTTTTTTTCTCATGTTATGGTTCACTCATAATGTAGGATATGGGTATTAATCTACCGATTAAATTAAAATAATCTCAAAATTATCATTCTGTACTTAAGCAATAATCCATTCTCTAGAATTAATTCTTTGTAGAATTATTTCTTAATTCTTTGTGTCATAAATGTTTAATAACTCATGCAAATTTTAAAAACAAATCAAATTCAATTGTAATTATAACAAATTAAATCATTTCAGAAAAGTAAATGTTTAAAAATCTGAATGATACATTTTTTATAGCTAGTACATCAAAATACACTCTAAAAATATCTTAGGTTTATCTACTTGGATTTTTTTTTTATTTTACAATCATTTTTATAATACATAGCTTAAAATTGTTTTATATCTGTTGATTCATATATTACTATTCCATTTGTCATCAGTTAAGTAGTAAAATTCCATAATTTTTAAAGAACTGTTTCAAATCTTTAAAATTTACATCAGGTTTAACATATCTAACAAAATTTTGTACTAATTTATGAAGTTTGCAAGTATAGTTTTAGATTGCACAAAGCCTCATTTTAAACATTTAAAGGTCTTTGAATTCACTTCAAAACATCATACAACTTGAAAATTATTCTTATGTATTGGTAGAAACTGTGAAAAATATATGAATATCATATTTCCTCATTGCATTAGAATCAGTATTAGAAGAAGGATTAGAATCTCCAAAAGCTGATTGGTCATCTTAATCATGAGTTTAAACCCTGGTAGCAATAATATAATATCAAATCCGTGTAAATATTTATTTAATTCCTTTATTTATACTTTGCTTTATATCGTGTTCCAAGAGATTCTGGACCTTTCTTTAGTTTGCCTGAAAATTATTCCGGAATATTAGCCATTTCTCTGCGTTGCGCAGTAAAACTTTCATAACCTTTCCAGCCAGATATCTGGAACTTTCCCTGGTGCTCTAAATCTCAGTCACAGAGTTCTGGGTTAAGTTATGCAGAGCTTGCCATTGTACTTCGCTTTTTGAGTTGAGTTAATAAATTAGATTAGCTCTACTTCTTGTGTGTGTGATTGTGTTCCACATTAAGCCTCTACTTAACAATATTTTGTCATCTCTTTTATTAAAACGAATCTTTTTCAGTTGACCACATTAAATATTAGATTGATTTAAAGGAAAATGATATGTGTGACGTTTTTCACAAATATTTTCTTTCACATGAATTAAAAAATGGGCTGTTATAATTAAAAATTTTCAGTTCGAATATACTAAGTCTCCTTAATATAAACCAAATAATAATATACCACTCAATAAACTCAACTAATACTTTCATTGGATTATTAAGGATTTGTTTCAGATTTTTAATGCACAAACCATTTATACTAATACTATTATAGCTGAATTTTGCATAGAAAATACTATATTTCAACTTTTCTTGAAATCTGAATTCTGTAGATCTATTTCCGTCCGAGATGATAATTTTTTTTTAATCTTTGAAAGATGATTAATACATGCAATACATCATCGGCTCAGAAAAACCTTATGTATTTATTAATTTTTATAGCTAGTACATCATAATACACACTAAGAATATCTTAGGTATATCTACTTGGATTTTTTAAAATTTTATGATGGTTATTAACATATACAATTAAAATTGTTTTATATTCGTTGATTCATATATTACCATTGTAAATTTTCATCAGTTAAGTAGAAAATTTTCATAATTTTATAAGTATTGTTTCAATTCTTGAAAACTTACATCAGGTGTAACATATCTCACAATATTTTGTACTAATTTATGGAGTATACAAATATAGTTTTAGATTGTACCAAGACTCATTTTAAACGTTTAAAGCACCTTGAATTAACTTCAAAGCATCATATAACTTGGATATTATTCTGACGTATTGAAGAAACTGTGAAAAATTTAAGAATACCATATTTTGGCATCTCTTTATTTAAACAAATCTTTCTCAGTTGACAAAATTAAATAAAATATTGATTTTAAAAAAATGAAATGTGTGGTTTTTTTACAATATTTTTTTTCACATGAAATAAAAAATGGACTCTTAATTAAAATTTTTCAATTACAATCTACTAAAACTCCTTAATTTAAACCAAGTATTAATATGCCACTCAATACAACTCAACTAATACTTTCATTGGATTATTAAGGATTTGTTTCAGATTTTTAATGCACAAACCATTTATACTAATACTATTATAGCTGAATTTTGCATAGAAAATACTATATTTCAACTTTTCTTGAAATCTGAATTCTGTAGATCTATTTCCGGGCAAGATGATTTAATTTTTTTAATCTTAGAAGAATGATTAATACATGCAATATATCATCGGCTCACAAAAACCGTATGCATTTATTAATTTTTATAGCTAGTACATCAAAATACACACTACGAATATCTTAGGTTTATCTACTTGGATTTTTTAAAATTTAACGATTGTTATTATAATATACAATTTAAAATAGTTTTATATTCGTTGATTCCTATATTGCCATTGTCATTTGTCATCAGTTAAGTAATAAAATTCCATAATTTTATAAGAATTGTTTCGATTCTTTAAAACTTACAACACGTGTAACATAAATCAAAAAAATTTGTACTACTTTAAGGAGTATACAAATATAGTTTTAGATTGCCTCAAGACTCATTTTAAAGGTTTAAAGCCCCTTGAATTAACTTCAAAACATGATATAACTTGGATATTTTTCTTATGTATTTTAGAAGATGTGAAAAATGTATGAATATCACATTTTGGCATCTCTTTATTTAAACGAATTTTTCTCAGTTGACAACATTAAATAAAATATTGATTTAAAAAAATGAAATGTGCGATTTAAAAAAAATTTTTTTTTCACATGAAATAAAAGATGGGCTCTAAATTAAAAATTTTCATTTCGAATGTACTAAGGCTTTTTAATGTGAAACTGAATACAACTCAACTAAATCTTTCATTGGATTACCAAGAGCTCTTTTTAGATTTTTAATGCACATGCCTTGTATACTATTACTATTATAGCTGAATTTTCCATCGAGAATCCTCTGTTTCAACTATCTTGAAATTTGAATCCTGTAGATCTATTTTAGGGTAAGATGGTTAATTTTTTTTAATCTTAGAAGGATGATTAATACATGCAATGTATCATCGGCACAGAAAAACCATATTAATTTATTAATTTGTGGTCAAATTATAATTTAATTTGAAGATTAATTTTGTCCAACTCATCCAGTGTAACTATAAGTCATAATTAAAAACCTGTTAGTAAACATTTATTGTCTGTTGGTAATGAATTTTATGGAAACAATATCCCATACTCTGAATTATCTAATAACACCTTCAACTAGCTGAAATTTTTTTCTCGAAATTATGAGTTCTGTAAGGGAAAAATTACTTTATATTCAGTGAAAAATAATTTTTGATATTTGTATTCCCTACTATATATATAGATAAATATATTCCTGGCAAGCTCTCACCTCTAAAGACAAATTATGAGTTCTGTAAGGAAAAAATTACTTTATATTTAGTGAAAAATAATTTTTGATATTTGCTATTCTCTGCTATATATATAGATAAATATATATATATATATATATATATATATATAAATATATTCCTGGCAAGCTCTCACCTCTAAAGACAAATTATGAGTTCTGTAAGGAAAAAATTACTTTATATTTAGTGAAAAATAATTTTTGATATTTGCTATTCTCTGCTATATATATAGATAAATATATTCCTGGCAATATCTCCCTTTTAAAGACAAATTATGAGTCTGTAAGAGAAAAATTATTTTATATTTACTGAAAAATAATTTTTGTTATTGATATTTTCTGCTATATATATATATATATATATATATATATATATATATATATATATATATATATATATATATATATATATATATTCCTGGTAAGATCTCTCCTTTAAAGACAAATTATGAGTTCTGTGAGAAAAAAATTACTTTATATTTAATGAAAAAAAAATTTGTTATTTGCTATTCTCTGCTATATATATAGATAAATATATTCCTGGTAGGATTTCTCCTCTAAAAAGAAATTATGAGTTCTGTAAAAGAAAAATTACTTTATATTTACTGAAAAATAATTTTTGTTATTTGCTATTCTCTGCTATATATATAGATAAATATATTCCTGGCAAGATCTCTCCTCTGAAAACAAATTATGACTTCCGTAAGGGAAAAATTACTTTATATTTAGTGAAAAATAATCTTTGATATTTCCTATTCCCTGCTATACATACATATATATATATATATATATATATATATATATATATATATATATATATATATATAGATAAATATACTCCTGCCAAGATCTCTCCTCTAAAGACACGGTAAACTTCAACTTGGTATGGTCCTGGATATTTTATTCTACCGCCAGGGGATGATACGAATGTTGAATTTTGTATTTCGTTTTCGGAATTGGTTTTTGGTCGATTTTTTGTTACCATATTTTTTTATCCAAATTATCATATTTTTATCGGAGACATTCGTAATCAAAAACTCACAGATTTGAGATCTCTGTTTTAAGGTATAGTAGTGAGAATTTTCTTTTTTTTTTACAAATGTGGAATCATTCTGTGACATTAATCATTCTCGAAAACGGAATCGGACAAAAAAAGATACTTATAAAAAATCGGAATTGAGATACGTCTGTAAAACAAACAAAAATGTATCTCCTGGAGAAGTCAAAAGATATTTCTTTACCGAGAGGAACTCCCTTTATATATATATATATAAATATATATCCCTGCCAAAAATTTCTCCATACCCCCGAACCCTTGAAAAACTTCCTCGCTCCCAAACTCTGGCTTCGATCGCAGTTGGCGCCTGCGCAGAGGTGACCTAACATTAAAGGTAAAGCGGCTCACTCGTGCACTTCTGTAACAGTCCGGATTCACGGTCGCACCTGGTTAAAACTGCCTGATACTTTTTCCTCCCGTTTCCTTTGCATGCAAGCTGAGCCTGACTAATTTTCGTGCTGATGAGACGAGTTTAAGAGATCGGAAGGCGGAGAGTGAGGTGAGTGCTTTTAATCTCTCCCGGTAGCGGAATCTCGTTTTGCACTTGATAGGACGGGGGTAAAATAGAATGACATTTAAACAGTCAATAAAGGATATCTCTTAGCATCCCGTGCATGTGCAAAAAAGAGGTATGCGGGTAACCGACCGAATAGTGGGGATGAATTGTTAGATCTGCAATGCTCAGATTTACAAGAAAATATTCAACTATGTAACTTGAAATAGCACTGCTTTTGGCATTTACAAAGGTGATCTATATATTTCATAATTTATGAAATATATAGAGCAAAATGTATAGCAGGGTAGACAATATGTAGATTTTTGTTAAATTGTAGTCTAAAAATCAATTCCCGGTTTTCAGAGGATGCTAATGTTGATGATAAAATAGAATAATATTTAAATATCCAATAATCTAACATAGTACCTCGTGCATGTGGAAAAATGATATATGTGGAGAGCCTCCTTAAAAGTAGAGATGAAAGGTCTGCAATGCACATATCAACTTGAAAAAAAAAAGATCTTAGTCTAATTTAAACTGGAAATATTCTTGAATTATGTCTTTTCTAAACGTCCTCTTCATATTTGACATTTCATAGGATGTTATGGAAAATCTATCGGAATGGAAAAAAAGTTTTCCAATACAATTTTATCGTACATATCAATTTACAAATATTCAAAGGATGATAATGTTAATCCTAAATTAAAATAACATTTAAATAGTCAGTGAAGGATCTTACAAATTTATTTTGTGCATGTTCAAGAGTAAGATATACGGGTAGCACCCAATGTGGTTTTAAACTAATCAGACTGCTGTTCAAATTGAACTCAAATAAAATTAATATCTGCTTATACCTATAACTTGACAGTACACTGAGATTTGACATTTGTAAAGGTCATCCATAGATTTGAAGTTTAATTAAATGTCTTGCAGTAGATATAGAAGTACAAAGAAAATGTAATTTACAGTAAAGTTCGAACCTTCAAGTGATTTTCAAATGATGTATAAAGTAAAATAGAAAGATATTTAAGAAGTCAGTTAAGGATATCATATTATATATACAGGGTGCATGTACGAAAAAGGGATACGCGAAAACCCTTAAAAATTAAAATATTATGTTAAATGAAATAATTTATGTTCTTACATTAAAAATAAAACAATTCCAGCCTATGTACAACTTGATAGGTTATAGTATTTGAAAATGTTTTCTATAGATTTGACATTTCTTCAAAAGCATTGGAAGTCGACGTTTTTGTAGCTTTTAAAGATATGACATTCGATCAAATAATATGCAAAGTACAAGAAAGCACATGAAAATAAAGTCAGTATAGGGGTATATATTTAAAAGTAGTAGTATTTATGATTGCAATAAATATAATATCCATATAGTTAAAATTTAGCAAAAGATTAAGAAGAAATTGTTGCAATGAATCAGATAATTTAAAGTATGGCCTTTTAAAAGAATACTCTCAAAAATTACTTCAGAGAGAAAAATTATAAGTAAAACAGAATTATAATTTATTCCTTCAAAATTGTTGTATGTATTTTAAAAGAAGATGTTTGTATCCTTCAATTATCTGCTTGGATGTTTTGTGATTATTTAATTACCGTAAAATTCTATGAGAAAGGTACTAGGTAATCAAAAATAATTAACAATTCAATGGCTTGACAATAAGTTACAAAAATGTAAAAAAGGCAATAATTCGACTTCGTTGATTACATGGGAAAACTGAGAGACAAGATAACATAGAATTTCTTAAAACATCCAGTTTGAATTTATTCTACTCCTTCCTTACAAATTTTTAGAATTCATCCAATGTTTTTAGATGCCGTGTATAAAGAGTTTGTTTTGATAGTCCAAATGCACAGTAATCAATAAGAGATACGACAGGGGACTTAGGTAGAATACATTTAAAGATATTTGTATCATTTAATTATCTGCTTGGATGTTTTGAGATTATGTAATTACCGTAAAATTCTATGCAAAAGGTACTAGATAATCAAAATTAATTAACAATTCAATGGCTTAACAATAAGTAACAAAAATATAAAAAAAGGCAATAATTCAACTTCGTTGATTACATGGGAAAATTGAGAAACAAGATAACATAGAATTTCTTAAAACATCCAGTTTGAATTTATTCTACTCCTTCCTTACGAATTTCTAGAATTCATCCAATGTTTTTAGATGCCGCTTATAAAGAGTTTGTTTTGATAGTCCAAATGCAAAGTAATCAATAAGAGATACGACAGGGGACTTAGGTAGATTATATTTAAAGATAGATAATAGCTTCAATTACGATTTCATTTCTCATTTTTTCATTAAAATAGAGCAGCCGATTTAGCAACTTTTAGCCAGGACTTCGAACCGAACCTGAACCGATAACCAAAAATCGGAAATAAACGTTTTTTTGGAATGAAAACCGGAATTGAACCGAAAATAAATATCGGTATTTTGTTGTTGTAACAAATTTATAACGGTTTTCTAAAATAACATCACTCGTGTGCAAAACAGTAGACCGCAGCACTCCAAACCAAACCAAACCATATTAATTTAACGTCAACCACATAATTATCGTCGTAACATGTACATTGTTTCTCGATTTCCTGTTTTGAAGTTCACTAGTACTTTTTTGGTTCAGTTTCACATGAAACTACTTGTAGAACTCAGATTTAACTCAGTTGAATGTTCAGTTGTCAAATGCGATTTTGGTAAGGGATAGAAATGCCAATGTTCGCCAATTGTACATGTTGGTAAATTGCATCAGTTCACATAACATACCAATTAAAAAAAAAAGAATAAAACGTCCTAAATTTTGATAGAATTGCATTTTTGTTTATGATAGAATTATACCTTTAGTACAAATAAGAATATACATAAAGTAAAATTATTTATTTAGAACTGAACCGAAAACAGGAACTAAACCTATATACTTTTTAATTGAACCAGAACTAAACAAGAAGAAAAAAATTATGGTTTTGAACCCTGCTTTTAGCCTTATCCTGATGGATCTGAACACCGGAAATAAACGATTGTTTTGGTTGAAACGAAAACCGGAACTGAACCATAAATAAATATCGGTATTTTGTTACTATAACCAATTTATCAATTTTTCTAATTTAACGTCAACAATATAATTATCATCGTAACATGTACATTGTTTCTCAATTTCCTGTTTTGAAGTTCACTAGTACTTTTTTGGTTTAGTTTCGCACGAAACTACTTGTAGAACTCAGATTTAATTCAGTTGAATGTTCAGTTGTCAAATGCGATTTTGATAAGGGACAGAAAGGCCAATGTTCGTCAATTGTACATGCTGGTTAATTTCATCAGTTACATAATGTACCAATTAAAAAAAAGGAATAAAATGTCCTACATTTTGATAGAATTACATTTTTGTTTATGATAGAGTTATACCTTTAGTACAAATTAGAATATACATAAAATAAAATTATTTATTTAGAACTGAACCGAAAACAGGAACTAAACCTAGGGATAGAAATGCCAATGTTCGCCAATTGTACATGCTAGTAAATTGAATGAGTTCACATAACATACCAATTAAAAAAAAGGAATAAAATGTCCTAAATTTTGATAGAATTACATTCTTGTTTAGGATAGAATTATACCTTTAGTACAAATAAGGATATACATAAAATAAAATTATTTATTTAGAAGTGAACCGAAAACAGGAATTAAACCTAGGGATAGAAATGCCAATGTTCGCCAATTATACATGCTAGTAAATTGCATCAGTTCACATAACATACCAATTAAAAAAAAAGAATAAAATGTCCTAATTTTTGATAGAATTACATTTTTGTTTATGATAGAATTATACCTTTAGTACAAATAAGAATATACATAAAATAAAATTATTTATTTAGAACTGAACCGAAATCAGGAACTAAACCTAGGGATAGAAATGCCAATGTTCGCCAATTGTACATGCTAGTAAATTGCATCAGTTCACATAACATACCAATTAAAAAAAAAGAATAAAATGTCCTAAATTTTGATAGAATTACATTTTTGTTTATGATAGAATTATACCTTTAGTACAAATAAGAATATACATAAAATAAAATTATTTATTTAGAACTGAACCGAAATCAGGAACTAAACCTAGGGATAGAAATGCCAATGTTCGCCAATTGTACATGCTAGTAAATTGCATCAGTTCACATAACATACCAATTTAAAAAAAAAAGAAGAAAATGTCCTAAATTTTGATAGAATTACATTTTTGTTTATGATAGAATTATACCTTTAGTACAAATAAGAATATACATAAAATACAATTATTTATTTAGAACTGAACCGAAAACAAGAACTAAACCTAGGGATAGAAATGCCAATGTTCGCCAACTGTACATGCTAGTAAACTGCATCAGTTCACATAACATACCAATTTAAAAAAATGAATAAAATGTCCTAAATTTTGATAGAATTACATTTTTGTTTATGATAGAATTATACCTTTAGTACAAATAAGAATATACATAAAATACAATTATTTATTTAGAACTGAACCGAAAACAGGAATTAAACCTAGGGATAGAAATGCCAATGTTCGCCAATTGTACATGCTAGTAAACTGCATCAGTTCACATAACATACCAATTTAAAAAAATGAATAAAATGTCCTAAATTTTGATAGAATTACATTTTTGTTTATGATAGAATTATACCTTTAGTACAAATAAGAATATACATAAAATAAAATTATTTAATTGTATCTCTACATTTACGTTTTTCACCTGCTGAATAATTTTTATACAACAATCTAAATATAGTTTTGAATTGATGAATAATAAAGGAGTTGAAAGAGTATATATGTCTTTGTTTTCTTTTGATTAACTTTAAATTAGATTTTATAGTTTTCTTTTCAACCACTACACATATATTTATAGATTTTGTGTAAGCACTTTAGAGAGTTGGAGTTTCTTTTTAAAACATGATATGTGACTTTAGATTTAATAATAGGTGTACTTGCCCTTGTTAAGTACGCGTTTTATTATCTTTTTCCAAGTCAAATTGAAACTTTAAATTTTATTTCTGATCTTATTAATTATGTCGCTTATTTTACGTGTGAAAATATTTAAAAATTACTTTTAACATTTTTTCAAAATCGATTAAAAGTACATTTCTTTAGAAAGCGTATTATTATAGCCTTCGACACAGTGTTTCTTTTCAAGAAACATTTGAAAGTATGTAATATTTTTAATGCTTTAGATGATATCTATATTTTTTTCCAATTCAATAGTAGTCTCATTTTTATTGTAATATTTAAATTTCAACTGATCTAGAACAGCAAAACCATTTAAAAATTAGTCAACACTTTTGTATTTAACCAAAGAAAAGTTTTTAAGTACAAAAACTATTAAGAAAGAATACTTCATGCAGGCCACACATTACAAACATAATCACGAGAGCATTAAAAGATCATAGCAAAGGATCCAAAAATTGTAAAATGTGTTTAATTAAATTATACATTGGACAGTTTGGATGGAAAATATATTTTAAAAATACTTGACGCCACATTCCAAACGTAATTAGATTATATTAATATTCCCACATCGCCTGCATTGCTATTCGATCCTCGAAAGTCTCATACTGAAGCCCGTTGTGCTGACCACTGCGTCACAGATATGTTAGCAGTGAAAGGTTTCAAGCGGCATTAAAATAATGTCAATAAGCCCTCAATTGTGGAATTTTTGTAAAAAAACATTTTTTTATCGGATCAAGTTGTGAATCTATATTGTTCTCAAATCAAATTAATTACATACACAATATTTCATCAAAATTAGTTCACCTGTTTTTACAAACACACAGACGGAAGAATTATATATATGTATATATATTATATATATATATATATATATATATATATATATATATATATATATATATATATATATATATATATACATATACATATATACATATACATATATATATATACATATACATATATATATATACATATATATATATATATATATACATATATATATATATATATATATATATATATATATATATATATATATATATATATATATATATATATATATATATATATATATATATATATATATATATATATATATATATATATATATATATATATATATATATATATATATATATATATATATATATATATATATATATATATATATATATATATATATATATATATATATATATATATATATATATATATATATACATATATATATATATATATATATATATATATATATATATATATATATATATATATATATATATATATATTATATATATATATATATATATATATATATTTATATATATATATATATATATATATATATATATATATATATATATATATATATATATATATATATATATATATATATATATATATATATATATATATATATATATATATATATATATAACTCTAAGGACCATATATTTTGTATTCCATTTTTGCCTCTAAAATTCCGTACTGTCACAAATTGACCTCATATAGTATATCATAGAACAGTAAAAATTAGATAAGACTTAAATGTTATCCTCTATTACAACAGATGTATAAATTAATATCAATCCCGTGTTCTGATACAAGTATGATATTTATGTATAGAATAATTTTAGTATAGCCTATTATTAAAGACACTATATGAAATTTGAATAATATTTACATTTACAAGTCAGATTTTGTAAAAATTGTAAAATTTGTGATATTTAAATTTGACATAACATTAGTCAATAGAATACTCTGAATAATTTAAAATCGTTACATCTTAAAACAACTACTATATTTTTGTATAATCCCATATATATTTTTTATATTTAAGTGAATTCGTTTTCTTTGCAGTGTGCATTTAAACAAGGTCTAAATCGTAATGGGATAGTAAAAAAAGAATATGGATTTCAATACTGTATATATCTCATTTCTTATAAATTTTGTTTTTAGAACATTCAAGCTGTTAAAATTGATTTGTTACTTTAAAGAGCTTTTGCGCTGGGAAAAAATCAATTTGTTCAAGAAAGTATGTACATATTCGTTTAAATTAAGTAAATGTATTTTGATGGTGAAAAGGGATTCTCTAGTTTTATCTTATAATTACAATTTAAAAAATTATAATTAAATTTTTCCTTAGACAGGTTTAATTTCTTTAACTTATAGTTCTATGTGATGACAAAAATTAACATATGAAGAAATTTTATTATGTTTCTTTAAATTATTATTGAACTTAATGATTTGTAAAGTACATTCGAGACTAAAAATATTCACATCATTTTCTTTTATTTATCATAAAATAAAATTTTTGATCCATTTAAAATGAAATTTAATATATATTATTTGTTTACTTACTACTGTTCGAAAATCGGAAGCGTTATATATTACTACAGATTTCTATGAGAAATTACGTTCGTATTTATATCTATCATTGAGCATTCAGAATATTTTGAAAGATTTTAAAGGTTTTAATTATATATGTGTGTATGCTTTTAGCAATTTTCAAAAATAATTTTTAAAGTTAATGTTAATTGATTTTGATGCTTTTTATAGTAAAGTTACTCAAAATTGAAATTTTTAGAAAATAAGGCAATATTAATCACAAATATAAAAAAGACATAAGTAAAGTTATAAAAAAACTTACTTAATAAAATTACTTATTTTGTAGAAATTGCCATTTTAGGGAAAACCTCAAACCAAAATGACAGTACTGCACAAAAATAAAATGAGAAAGAAGAAAAAAAAATTTCTTTTGAGAGTATTAATCTAAAGTTTACAGCCATAGATATTTCTCACCCCAAAATATTATTTGATTATTATCCGTTTATAGTGAGTGGTTAATAAAACTTTTAAAAATATATTTAGTTTTTTCATCTCAAGTAGTATATTTTTAAAAAGTCATCAGAAATTTTAAAACTTGTAGTAGAAACTAAATTTTTACACCAAATTGTAATAAATATGTGTTTTACTCTATAAACTAATACTGTAAAGGTATGGTTTTTTGTATTAAAAAATTAAATAATGTTTAAAAACTAAACGTTATATATATTTAGGATTTATTATGACATAAAATGTAACATATTTCTTTTAATAGTGTTAATTTATTCCACAGAATAAAAAATAATAATCAGCTTCTATTTGATTTATATACAGTTTCAAACTTACAATTTAAAGGGGTTTTATTATGTAGAGTATTCTTTATTTTGCGGTAAATAAAATAAAAATTTTAATATATATATATTTCATGTTATTTTTTAAAATCTTTACATAAAAAATCTTAAAATCTATTTATAAATATTTATCCTGATACATCATTTAGGAAAAATCTTACTGTGCGTAATTCAAAACTTTGAAA
>CM063506.1:87584937-87602437 GCA_032207245.1 Pardosa pseudoannulata
ATAAATATATATATATATATATATATATATATATATATATATATATATATATATATATATATATGTATATATATATATATATATAATATATATATATATATATATATATATATATATATATATATATATATATATATATATATATATATATATATATATATATATATATATATATATATATATATATATATATATATATATATATATATATATATATATATATATATATGTATATATGTATATATATATATATATATATTTTATATATATATAATATATATATATATATATATATATATATATATATATATATATATATATATATATATATATATATTATATATATATATATATATATATATATATATATATATATATATATATATATATATATATATATATTATATATATATAATATATATATATATATATATATATATATATATATATATATATAATATATATATATATAAACATATATATATATATATATATATATATATATAAACATACATATATATATATATCCAGGGTACTATACACTCTGATAAAGGATATATATATAATAAGGATTTTTGTCTCATTACGAAGTTGGTTTCTTTGTGGTTTTCATCGTCCTGCAGTCGTGGAACCTTGCGATGATAACGCAATCAAGATACTCAAAAATTCATATAACTTCATTTATTTAACGACATAAGAAATCATCAAAATGAAACCATATACGAAAATAAACCTATATGAAAACTTCGTCAAAACTGCATCGAAAAACACTGGTTGGATCTCTAGACACAGTCATTTGAGCCGACCAATCAGCTATTACTTGAAGTCACATAGTGAGTGATGTAACCCATACGTTAAAACTCTATTTTCAGATATGGAACCGGAAGGATTTCTATTAGCGAACACTCGAGAAAATTCGCTAGAGTTCCACTAGAAGAATTACTGGGAAAATAAGACTCTTAAACTGAAAATGATAAAAATATCGTTATATATATATATATATATATGAATGTCATACTTTAATTTTAAATTATTAAATTGGGAAAAAGCATCCTTGTCTTATTTAGTTTGCAGAGGATTCTCTCGACAATTAATTTTCTTTGAAACTATCATCAAACTCAAGAAGGAAATAAAAAATATTAATCGTAACCAGAAGTTCGTTAAAACTACATTTTATCATAACACCTTTAAAAAGATGACACGGTTCCTACGTATTTATACCATGAAATATATCAAAAGAAATTATGTTATACTATGTTTCTTGGGAACGACTTTCATGAGATATTATCTTACTTCAGCCTTCAGGAGTGGCCCGAAATCGCAATCTGTTAAAAAGTAAGTCTTTATAGCAAGATCTAAATGCGTCAAATATGAAGTACCAAAGTCTCGTGATGAATGTATATATATGTTAACACATGTGTATCCAATATTTCTGTTTCACCAGAATTTAAATCCAAACTCACCTATGACTACTTGTCAATCCTGCCCATTAAATATTTCTTTGTCATATCTCCTTTATTATTTTAGGTCAATCACGACTATTTAAATAGTTAAATATTTCATCTTCATGTAAGTTTATTTTCAGCATAAGGGTATTAACTCAACCATAGATAACACACAAAACCTTTGGATGTGTCACGTTTAGCTGGGGGGTTATCTTTCTGGTCCATGCTTCCAAGTCAGAGAAGACTACATTAAGCTCAAACTCTTTCTTTCACCCCTGCGGTGGTCTTAAAAACTAAAGATGGTAGCATTTACATTATCGCATAACCAATGAATTATGAGCTGTGATGTCCAATAGATATTAGAGACAATATTTGCATGCACAACATTTGAAGTATTGAATAGTTAGTGGTAAAAATGTTTGTGTATCCAACATTTATGTTTTACCAGAATTTAAATCCAAAGTCTCCTATGACTACTTGTCAATCACTTCCCAACAAATATTTCTTTGTCATATCTCCTTTTACTATTTTAGGTCAATCACGACTCAAGTTGTTAAATATATCATATTCATGTAAGTTTATTTTCATCATAAGGATATTAACACAATCATAGATAACACACAAAAACTTTGGATGCGTCACGTTTAGCTGGGGGGGGGTATCTTTCTGGTCCTTGCTTCCAAGTCAGAGAAGACTACATTAAGCTCAAACTCTTTCTTTCACCCTTGAGATGGTCTTAAAAACTAAAGACGGTAGCACTTACATTGTCGTATAGCTAATGAATCACGAGCTGTCATGTACAAAAGGCATTAGAGACAAACATATTTGCATACACAACAGCATTTGATGTATTGAATAGTTAGTGGTAAACATGTGTGTGTATCCAACACTTATGTTTAACCAGATTTTAAATGCAAAGTCACCTATGACTACTCATCAATCACTACCCAACAAATATTTCATTGTCATATCTCCTTTATTATTTTAGGTCAATCACGACTATTTAAGTAGTAAAATATTTCAACTTCATGTAAGTTTATGTTCAGCATAAGGGTATTAACTCAACTATAGATAACA
Source organism: Pardosa pseudoannulata (assembly GCA_032207245.1). Taxonomy (NCBI): domain Eukaryota; kingdom Metazoa; phylum Arthropoda; class Arachnida; order Araneae; family Lycosidae; genus Pardosa; species Pardosa pseudoannulata. The sequence continues at coordinate 87,587,460 of CM063506.1, forward strand.
CACAAAACCTTTGGATGCGTCAGGCTTAGCCAAGGGGGTAATCTTCCAGGTCCTTGCTTCCAAGTCAGGAGGGACTACATTAAGCTCAAACTTTTTCTTTCACCCTAGTGGTCGTCATAAAAACTAAAGACGGAAGCATTTGTATTGTCGTATAGCCAATGAATCACGAGCTGTCATGTCCACCTGGCATTAGAGACAACTAAATTCACATACACAACAACATTTGATGTATTGAAATTAATTTTTTTAATTAAGAAAACATTATTAAAATTATATTCAAAGTACTATTATACCAATTTTATTTAATCCTAATTATATTCAGGTTTATGAATTGTATTTTTTTTAAAGTGTTATAGAATCAACAAAAATCTTTTATAATAATCTTATTTCTTTAAATTACCGTCTTACCATGCCTCTTTTCTTTGCTTATAAACTATATAAAAATTCTATTACAGTTCTTATCAAATTCCACTTTTAGATTTTCTCTAATTTTATTCATATAAAATATATACAATAATTTAACTAACACATTTTATATAATAATCAGTTAGTTTTCCTCATATATTGTTATTTTAAATTTCGCTTCAATAAGTTTCTTTTGTTTACTTATATAGAATGAACATTTTAAAAGCGTCTTAAATAAATTATTTTTAGAGTTAGCATTTGTTAACGTCTGTAAGCATTTGCATTATTCTAAAAAATTGTATAAAATCATGAATATGTTCTTATAACGAGCTTATTTCTTTTAACAACAATTACCAGTTTTCTTTTCTTTCCTTTCAAACTACGTAAAATTCAAGTAGAAGAATTAAATTATTTTAACTTACCAAGTTTATAAAATATTCAGTTGGTTAGTTTTTCCTAAAGATTTTGTTTCTTTTAAATATCGTTTCACCAAATTTCTTTTCTTTGCATACATAAGTTGAACATTTTAAGTTATTTTATATAGAGTTAACCTTCATTAAGAAGAAAATGCAACGATTAATTTAGATGCTTTCAATAAATTCAGAGAATTTGAAACAAATTAACTTTTAAGAAGTTTCCTTTTATCATCAATTGTTGATGTATCCAGTAAAAAAAGAACTACTAAAATGTAAAATAAGAAATCCGACAGGTTTATGTAATTTTTAAAAAAGTGTTATGTGATATTACTTCGTGATTAAAATATTGTAATAAGTTCACAAGAGGATATAGCAGTTTTCTAATTGAAAATACCTTATAACAGTCTATTTTGTATTCAATATAGGAATTTGCTCTATTTAGAATAAATTTTTGTTACATTATTAATGTGCTACAAATTTATAAAAATTATTTATTTATGTTATATATAGCAATAGTGTTTCAAAAAGACATAAAATATATTCACTAATTAAAAAAAATAGAAATATATTTGCTCGCAAAATAATTTTTCAAATACTTTGAAATATATATAAAAACAAACTTTATAATATCAAACTTATAATTCAAATTAGCTCACTTTCATTTATAGTAAGACAAATTAAATATTTTATATTAAAACATGATAAAGTGAATTTTATATGAGGTTTATTTTTTTTTAAAAGTTTTTAATTTTCAGATTTCTGTAAAGATTTTGGTTTACAGAGTAAAACGAACATATTTCTTTTTTTGACATAAAAATTTATAATATAATATACGTATTTTAAAATATTTGTGGGTAAGTGAATATCAATTTTTTTAATTCCTGTATAGTTTATATTATTTTAAAACATATACTACTTCAACTAATAAAACTTAATATTTTTTTTTAAATTTAGAGCTTTATAAAATAGTATGCATTAATTGCATTTTGATAAAATATAATTATTTATTTTGTGATGCCTTAAAAAAAAACTATTTGTTTTGAAGTTTATAACTCGAGAATTCCTAAGGTACCTTAAAATAAACTTTTGAACCGATATAGTCTGTGTATAAAAATAGTAAAGATTCATATAGTAATGTGTTTTCATGTATCTTTTGTAAAAAAAGTTTTAAATCCGGAATTTCTGGACTAAAAATTATATTTTTTAAAAGAGAATACATGAACTAAAAAATACCTTCAATTATAAGTAAGAAATGAAAATATTTTACATATATGCAAAAGTTTCATCTTTCTTCAATTATTCTACATTTTTTTGTAGAGTTATAAAATTTTGTCCAAATTCACAGCCTTGAAAAACATTTTTTGTTCGAATATGGTGTTCATTAAAATAATTGGATTCAGCAATTTTGCGCATATTCATTCTGCTTTCATTCAAGAACTCTTGAATTTTTTTAAATATTGTTTTCTTTTAACGCAATAGAAATAGTTTGATGTTGAGAAATGTACTACATTGCGATAAATTTAAATTTATGCCACAAGAAACAGAATCTTGACATTAGTTTTCATTCGAGAAGTTAACAAACTGCATTGCGAAAAAAAAACACGATGCAAAGTTTTCCCCCTTATTTTATGTTTATAGTTCATTAATATTTATTCTTCAAAAGAAAAAAAAGCTACGTTTCGTAAATAAAAAAAAATAAATAAATAAAATTCTCCGCTAGCTGAAAGATTCTTGCTTCCCTCATTTTGTCGACAAAATTTTACTGCCTACTTGAAGTTTTGTTCGTGAAATGATTAATAGTGGCTCTCATAAATTCTCTTCACCTTTAGTTTAACGATCCTACGGCTGCGTACTTTCCGCGAAATTGTATTTTCCGAAAGCCGGTCGTTACAAAGCTTATTCAATTTGGGAAGAGTTTTAAATTTCTGAGACATCTCTGGAATCTGCTTTATGGAGATACAAAAAATAAGAAGGATCCAAGTAACCTCGTTCCTGACGCATGTTTATGAAAAAGCTCAAAAGAGGGAATAAGGAATTATTTTTGAAAAAACATCTTGTTACGTACGTAAAATCAATATATTCCATTGCAAAGTATGATGATACTCTTGACAACTAAGAAATTCCTAAGAATTTCCTAATAATGATAGTAGTGTAGAAAAAATAAGAAGGATCCAAGCAACCTCGTTCCTGACACATGTTTTTGAAAAAGCTGAAAATAGAGAATAATGAGTTATTTTTCAAAAAAGATTTTGTTACATACGTAAAATCAATATATTCCATTGCAAAGTATGATAATACTCTTGACAACTAAGAAATTCCTAAGAATTTCCTAATAATGCAGATAGTAGTGTAGAAAAAATAAGAAAGATCCAAGCAACCTCGTTCCTGACGCATGTTTTTGAAAAAGCTGAAAATAGGGAATAATGAATTATTTTTCAAAAAAGATCTTGTTACGTACGTAAAATCAATATATTCCATTGCAAAGTATGATGATACTCTTGACAACTAAGAAATTCCTAAGAATTTCCTAATAATGCAGATAGTAGTGTAGAAAAAATAAGAAGGATCCAAGCAACCTCGTTCCTGACACATGTTTTTGAAAAAGCTGAAAATAGGGAATAATGAATTATTTTTCAAAGAAGATCTTGTTACTTACGTAAAATTAATATATTCCATTGCAAAGTATGATGATACTCTTGACAGCTAAGAAATTCCTAAGAATTTCCTAATAATGCAGATAGTAGTGTAGAAAAAATAAGAAGGATCCAAGCAACCTCGTTCCTGACACATGTTTTTGAAAAAGCTGAAAATAGGGAATAATGAATTATTTTTCAAAAAAGATCTTGTTACATACGTAAAATCAATATATTCCATTGCAAAGTATGATGATACTCTTGACAACTAAGAAATTCCTAAGAATTTCCTAATAATGCAGATAGTAGTGTAGAAAAAATAAGAAGGATCCAAGCAACCTCGTTCCTGACACATGTTTTTGAAAAAGCTGAAAATAGGGAATAATGAATTATTTTTCAAAAAAGATCTTGTTACGTACGTAAAATCAATATATTCCATTGCAAAGTATGATGATACTCTTGACAACTAAGAAATTCCTAAGAATTTCCTAATAATGCAGATAGTAGTGTAGAAAAAATAAGAAGGATCCAAGCAACCTCGTTCCTGACGCATGTTTTTGAAAAAGCTGAAAATAGGGAATAATGAATTATTTTTCAAAGAAGATCTTGTTACTTACGTAAAATTAATATATTCCATTGCAAAGTATGATGATACTCTTGACAACTAAGAAATTCCTAAGAATTTCCTAATAATGCAGATAGTAGTGTAGAAAAAATAAGAAGGATCCAAGCAACCTCGTTCCTGACACATGTTTTTGAAAAAGCTGAAAATAGGGAATAATGAATTATTTTTCAAAGAAGATCTTGTTACTTACGTAAAATTAATATATTCCATTGCAAAGTATGATGATACTCTTGACAACTAAGAAATTCCTAAGAATTTCCTAATAATGCAGATAGTAGTGTAGAAAAAATAAGAAAGATCCAAGCAACCTCGTTCCTGACGCATGTTTTTGAAAAAGCTGAAAATAGAGAATAATGAATTATTTTTCAAAAAAGTTTTGTTACTACGTAAATCAATATATTCCATTGCAAAGTATGATGATACTCTTGACAACTAAGAAATTCCTAAGAATTTCCTAATAATGCAGATAGTAGTGTAGAAAAAATAAGAAAGATCCAAGCAACCTCGTTCCTGACGCATGTTTTTGAAAAAGCTGAAAATAGAGAATAATGAATTATTTTTCAAAAAAGATCTTGTTACGTACGTAAAATCAATATATTCCATTGCAAATTATGATGATACTCTTGACAGCTAAGAAATTCCTAAGAATTTTCTAATAATGCAGATAGTAGTGTAGAAAAAATAAGAAGGATCCAAGCAACCTCGTTCCTGACACATGTTTTTGAAAAAGCTGAAAATAGGGAATAATGAATTATTTTTCAAAGAAGATCTTGTTACTTACGTAAAATTAATATATTCCATTGCAAAGTATGATGATACTCTTGACAACTAAGAAATTAAGAATAAATGCAGATAGTATTTGTAGAAAAATAAGAAGATCCAAGCAAATCGTTATTGCTGTTTTAAGCTGAAAATAGAATAATTTAATTATTTTTCAAAAAAGATTGTTACGTACGTAAAATCAATATATTCCATTGCAAATTATGATGATACTCTTGACACTAAGAAATTCCTAAGAATTTTTATGTAGATAGTATGTAGAAAAAATAAGAAGGATCAAGTAACCTCGTTCTGACGCATGTTTTTGAAAGATCTGAAAATAGGGAATAATGAATTAATTTTGAAAAAGATCTTGTTACTTATGTAAAATCATATATTCCATTGCAAGTATGATGATACTCTTGACAACTAAGAAACTAAGAATAATAATGCAGATAGTATTGAAAAAATAAGAAGGATCAAGCAATTTCCTGACACATGTTTTTGAAAAAGCTAAAATTAAAAAATGAATTATTTTTAAGAAGATCTTGTTACTTACGTAAAATTAATATATTCCATTGCAAAAGAATGATGAATCTTGACACTAAGAAATATTAAGAATTTCCTTATGTAGATAGTAATGTAGAAAAAATAGGAAGGATCGAAGTAACCTCGTTCCTGACGCATGTTTTTCAAAAAGCTGAAAATAGGAAATAATGAATTATTTTTGAAAAAAATCTTGTTACATACTTAAAATCAATATATTTCATTGCAAAGTGTAATACTCTTGACAACTAAGAAATATAAGAATTTAATGCAGATAGTAGTGTAGAAAAAATAAGAAAATCCAAGCAACTGTTCCTGACGCTTTTTTAAAAAATAAGATAATGAATTATTTTTAAAAAATCTTGTTACGTACTAAACATCATTACGTATGATGATTTAAACTAAGAAATTCCTGGAATTTCCTTTATGCAGATAGTAGTGTAGAAAAAATAAGAAAGATCCAAGCAACCTCGTTCCTGACGCATGTTTTTGAAAAAGCTGAAAATAGGGAATAATGAATTATTTTTCAAAAAATATCTTGTTACTTACGTAAAATCAATATATTCCATTGCAAAGTGTCATGCTCTTCACAACTAAAAATACATAAGAAAATAAGTGTTACTGAAACTTTTTTATTGCTTAAATATTATTTACAAATTTTGAAAAAATATTTTAATAATGTATAAGTATTTTACTGACGTTCTATCCATGTTACTAAAAGAATTTAAATTTCTGACACATGTCTGGAATCTGCTTTATGTAGATAGTAATGTAGAAAAAATAGGAAGGATCGAATTAACCTCGTTCCTGACGCATGTTTTTCAAAGAGCTGAAAATAGGCAATAATGAATTATTTTTGAAAAAAAATCTTGTTACGTACTTAAAATCAATATATTTCATTGCAAAGTGTGATACTCTTGACAACTAAGAATACATAAGAAAATAGGTGTTATTGAAACTTTCTTATTGCTTAAATTATATTTACAAATTTTAAGAAATTATTTTAATAATGTATAAGTAATTTACTGGCGTTCTAACTATGTTACTAAAAGAATTTAAATTTCTGAGACATGTCTGGAATCTCCTTTATGTAGATAGTAATGTAGAAAGAATAGGAAGGATCGAAGTAACCTCGTTTCTGAAGCATGTTTTTCAAAAAGCTAAAAATAGGAAATAATGAATTATTTTTGAAAAAAAAATCTTGTTACGTACTTAAAATCAATATCTTTCATTGTAAAGTGTGATACTCTTGACAACTAAGAATTCATAAGAAAATAGGTGTTATTGAAATTTTCTTATTGCTTAAATTATACTTACAAATTTTAAGAAATTATTTTAATAATGTATAAGTAATTTACTGGAGTTCTACCCATGTTACCAAAAGAATTTAAATTTCTGAGTCATGTCTGGAATCTGCTTTATGTAGGTATTAATGTAGAAAAAATAGGAAGGATCGAAGTAACCTCGTTCCTGACGCATGTTTTTCAAAAAGCTGAAAATAGGAAATAATGAATTATTTTTGAAAAAAAATCTTGTTACGTACAATATATTACGTAATCTTGTTACTTAGTCAATATATTTCATTGCAAAGTATGATACTCTAGACAACTAAGATTACATAAGAAAATAGGTGTTATTGAAACTTTCTAATTGCTTAAATTATTTTTACAAAGTTTAAGAAGTTATTTTAATAATGCTCTCTACTGGTGTTCTACCCATGTTACTAGGATGAATTTAAATTTTAGAAACATGTCTGTAATCTGCTTTATGTAGATATTAATGTATAATAAATATGAGAGATCCAAGTAACCTCGCTCCTGAAGCATGTTTTTCAAAATGCTGCAAATAAGAAAAAATGAATTATTTTTGTAAAAAGATCTTGTTACGTATGTAAAATCAAAATCTTTCATTGCAAAGTATCATGCTCTTGACAACTAAGGATACTTAAGAAAATATATGTTATTGAAATTTTCGTCTTGCTTAAATTATTTTTACAAATTTTTAGAAATTATTTTAATAATACATGTTAATGGTGTCTTAACCATTTTACTAGAACCAATTTAAATTTGAGACATGTCTGGAATATGCTTTATGTAGATATTAATGTAGAAAAAATAAGAAGGATGGAATTAACCTCCATCCTGACGCATGTTTTTGAAAGATCTGAAAATAGGGAATAATGAATTATTTTTGAAAAAAGATCTTGTTATGTACTTAAAATCAATATCTTTCATTGCAAAGTATCATGTTCTTGACAACTAAGAATACATAAGAAAATAGGTGTTGTTGAAACTTTTTTGCAAATGTTAAGAAATTATTTTAATGGTACTGGTGTTCTACCCATGTTGCTAGGAAAAATTGAAATTTCTGAGACATGTCTGGAATCTGCTTTATGTAGATAGTAATGTAGAAAAAATAAGAAGTATCCAAGTAACCTCGTTCCTGACGCATATTTTTGGAAAAGCTGAAAATAGGAAATAATGAATTATTTTTGAAAAAAGATCTTGTTACGGATGTAAAATCAATATATTCCATTGCAAAATATGATACTCTTGATAACTAATGATACATAAAGAAATAGCTGTTATTGAAACTTTCGTAAAGCTTAAATTGTTTTTAGAAATTTTAAGAAATTATTTTAATAATGCAGGTTACTGGTGTTCTGCCCATGTTACTAGGAAGATTTTAATTTCTGAGACATGTCTGGAATATGCTTTATGTAGATAATAATGTAGAAAAATAAGAAGGTTCGAAGTAAACTCCATCCTGATGCATGTTCCCTCCACTTGTATGACAAATTATCGCTAGAACTTCCGTTGGAGTTATTTTGAGTTAAAAGATTTGTCTATTTTGTTCGAATTTATGTATAATGTAATATAATGATATTTTAACCTTAACTAATCAACTCAATTTACTGTCGATTACCCCTAAAATGACAACCATTGGTGAACTATCTAGTTTCTCCTCTAACTATGGTAAGCCTTGTTGACCTCGAGATCACACAATTAATTTCTACATAGCTGAAAAATTCGTATATAATTCTTTTACGCAACTTAGTTTCGATTCTATCAACTACCATGTGACATCTTTTACATCACACAATTTTATTTTCTGTCTCTGTTGCGCCCTCTCAGTCTCATATAAGTGAATGTAATACGTTTTGGCAACAGAGTACTAAAGAGGAAATGTCTCATTAACTTATATTTTCAGACATTTAAGAATTTTATTTCTGGATTTTGATCTTTTCTTTCGTGACATCAGGCGACTATCCGAACTATCCAGCGTTTAATTTTATACTCATTTTTTGTTTTGTATATTTTTATTGTAGTTTTAGGATGTTTCCGAAGTTTGGTAGAGTTGTTGCAGCATAAAAACGGGTTTTAACCATAGTGGGGGGTGTCAACTCCCCCCAGTCATTTCGACACATCATTTCACTGGTTGTGTTTGGTCTATCGTTGAGATTCTACTTTTTTTGGCTTTATCTACTTTTATAGTATTTTATACTTTGGGATGTTTTTAATTTCTGCATAGCACATTGGAGCATTTAAAATAGTATTATTTTTTATTACGTTAGGATATTTAATTTGAATCTATATATATATATATATATATATATATATATATATATATATATATATTAATATATAAATATATATATATAATAATATATATATATATATATATAAATATATATATATATAAAATATATATATATATATATATATATCATATATATATTAATTTATTTTATATATATCTATATATAAATATATATATATATATATATATATATAAATATATATATATATATATATTATATAGTATATATAAATATATATATATGTATATATATATATATATATATATTATATATATATATATATGTATAATATATGTATGTATATATAAATGTATATATATGTATATATATATAAATAAATATTATATATATATAAATATATGTATATATATATATATATATAAATATATATATATATATATATATATATATATTATGTATATATATGTGTATAAATATATGTGTATGTGTGTGCCTATGTATATAAATATGCTTATATACGTATGCATCTACATATCTAGAATCAATTCGTCATTCGTCATCAAAAGTGACCAAATAGATCTATTTTTAACATATTATCTATTTCTTCGTTTTTCAGTATACACATATTTGAAATTTAGTATGTCAGAAAGACATATCAGTCATCTGGTTGCTCCAACAATAACTTTAAATAAAACATGGGAATGTATATTTTTCTTTTCCAGCGTTTCGAAGAAATAGTATTACTAAATAGAAATTGCAATTCAGCCATCGTAAATTATCATTATAAACATAGGTACTAAAATTTTGTTTGCAGAACTCCATTTCGTCTTTTAGTTGATATCTTAATATCTTTTTAAAAATTTTAATATACGTTTATTTTTATAAATACCATAATATCGAAGAATCTCCACTATGTTATTTAAATATCATTTTCGTCATTTTTTCACGTTTAAGTATATAGAAAAAAGTCTACAATTCGGTTTGTTCGCTTGTATATTTTATCAAAATAATAGTCTTAAAATCAAAACATAAAAATATGTTTTTTTATATTTTAACAAAATAAAACAAAGAATATTAATCAAATAAAACTCTACTCTTCTACAGATGAAAAAAAACGTCACTCTCGTGTTAAAAAAATAACTCGCTGTTTGAGCTGTGCTGAGTTGTACAATAACTGTATAACATGTTATGTCGCCCAGAGATAACTCATATGCTGAATCGATTGTTTCTAATCGATACGACTGTTGAGCCCTGATTTTAAGAGCACATGCAACGCATAAGAACGATTCTGCTCTGTGTTCATGAAATGATAGTTGATTGCCCTCAATAGTATTGGTAGATGTGTTTTTTGAACAAACTACGTGTTTATGAAATTCAATCAAAACGAGAATATTTTAAATAGGAAACCTTTAAGCTGTAAATGAAGTGAAATTAAATGTGATAAATATATTTTTCTAAACTATCAATTAGGCCATCACGTAATATTATCTACACTATCCAATACAGGTTATTAATAATGTTGACATATTTGGTAACTCAAATAAACTCTTATAATAAAATAGTTTATCTCCATTTATTTCACACCTATCCAATATTTATTCTAAAATATGGCAGTTGTATTAATTTTTCCATTACAAGAAATATGATAACAATTACATTAAATTTACTTATATATATATATATATATATATATATATATATATAAAGAAAAAGTAAAATAGATCGGGTAAATAGTGTAGTCATTTTGCATAAAACACCTAGGACACTCCGAGAAAATTCTCAGGGTTTTTTAAAACTTAAGTAAACGGCAAAAAAATTTCCGCGTCCCTTTTCTTTCCCCTTTTTAACCTCTAAACTAAATTGACAACTCTGGCTGTAGTTTACGCCCTCACAGAAGGGGTCTAACGAATTATAATTCTACATTACTCTAGTGGACAATTTAGGAAATTTTCAAACAAAAAAATGATGCACACTATCGGCGGCAGATTTTTCCTAGTGATTTTCCCCAGATTTTGACTGAGATGTTCACCCAGATGTTAAGGGACTTTTACTTATAACGCCATGCTAGCCGAACCGTCAGTTTCTTTTGTCCCTATGATGAAGTGGGAACCTGTCCTACAAAGTTCTGTTAATAAAGGTCGTTAGCTAAAACAATGTTATTTTATTGGCCATGACTGCAATCACTCAACGTGAAATCCGTCTTATTACACACACACAGATATATATATATATATATATATAAAATATATAAATAATATATATATATAATATATATATATAATATAATAAATAATAAATATATATAAATATACATAATAAACATAATAAAATGATATAATATTATATATATATATATATATATATAAAATATATATATACATATATATACATATATACAAATACATATATATATATAATATATATATATATAAATATAATAATATTTTTTTATATTATATATACATAAATATATACATATATATATATATACATATATATATATATATATATATATATATATATATATATATATATATATATATATATATATATATATATATATATATATATATATATATATATATATATATATATATATATATATATATATATATATATATATATATATATATATATATATATATATATATATATATATATATATATATATATATATATATATATATATATATATATATATATATATATATATATATATATATATATATATATATATACATATATATATATATATATATATATATATATATATATATATATATATATATATATATATATATATATATATATATATATATATATATATATATATATATATATATATATATATATATATATATATATATATATATATATATATATATATATATATATATATATATATATATATATATATATATATATATATATACATATATATATATATATATATATATATATACATATATATATATATATAATATATATATATATATATATATATATATATATATATATATATATATATATATATATATATATATATATATATATATAATATGTATATATGTAATATTCACCAGGTTTATTGTTTCAATAAAAGCTAATAGCATTTATCGTGATCTAACCATTAAGTAGTTTCATTTGCAGCATTGATGCACGTGATTTATTTTCCCTGCAAATGAATTCGTCATTGATTTTGTTAAAATTTCGAATTTATATGTAATATGAAGTTTACGGTTTGTTAAGAAAAATAAAGAGGAGAGTTGAAATCTTTTATTTATCGTACTGACTATTATAATTTTGACTTCAATAAAGAACAAAATAATGTATAATAATATGAATCGAAGTCTTGATTTTGATTCAGTTTAACAGGCAGACTAACTTTAGGGAATGTATGAGTAAAATATAATAATAGTTAAACATATTAAAAATAAATTAGTTTTCTATTAAGGGCACAGGATTTATCAAAATTAATTAGATTTTTTTTAAACTCTTTAAAATTTAATATAGTGAGAGTAATAGATGTGAAAGTGTTAATTACAAGATAAAATCTTAATAAGGTTAAAATTAATAAGTATTAATAATTCATAAAATAGGTATCATTGAAATTATTTATGCGCACAATAATTTTTATTTATAGGATATTTTTCATGCCTTAGAATAAATCTTATATGGTATTGTACGCATTCTATGTAAGTTTAGATAATAATAATAGTTAAATAATAGTTAAAATATTATTTTTCTAGTGAAAAATATGTATAATGATTCTTTAACTTCAAAAAGGATACATTTCTGCTATTTGAAATATATTTATTTTAACTTTTAATTTTATTATTTACAAACTAAAATAGCTGTTTAAATAATAATTAGAAATGCACCTGAAATTTTTCAAAAATATTTAAAATCTTTGTTTCAAATACAATTTAAAAAGCTTTATTTCAAAATTTGTTTAAAACAGTCATTAGGGACAAATATATATTCTACTCGGATAATATGTATTCCGATATTTACCGTATAAGTATTTCAATATTGAAATTATAATTTTGATTATTATTCATAGTTAAATTTTACAATTCTTTTAAATAAATATAGAGTTTTCTGACAAATTTTTCCATCAAAATGTCAAAAGTGCTCCTAAATGCATCCTCTTTTAAAGTTTCAAAACCATTCGATATTTCTGTGACTGGCTAAAAATCTATTGTGTTTCCAAGCACTTATAGAACCTGACGCCATTTGTGATAAATGATTCCATTACTGAACAGTAAGTTGGATATCCCATTAAATAAGATGCGGTTGGATGCTCCATAGCACAATGTGCACACACATTATTTAAGCTGAAAAAAATACAAAAAGAAAAGGTCGAATAAAATAGCACAAAATAGATTTTTTAAGAAAGTAGTATGTGTTTCACAGTAAGTTATTACATGTACTCAAAGCAGAAATTTATTGAGAAGCATGTCACTTTACGATGAGACGAAAGCAAATATATTATATTTCATTTATTTTTGATGGCAATAGAGATATGATTTATAGTACGAGATGCTCTCTTGGGTAGAACTTTAAACCCCTAGCGTGCATTGAGTAATAGCATCAGCTTTGGTAATCACATGAGTGATCTATCTTACAAAATGCGATAGGTAAAGATATGTCGGTAATTTTTTTTTATATAAACACAAAACAAACTTTGAATTGGGAAAAAATCAAAAGTTTTTTTAGAAAAGAATATTTCTCTTTTAAATGAAAGCTCGTTCATTTATTTACCTTTTTTTATAAATAAATAAATAAAATATATATATATATATATATATATATATATATATATATGTAATATATCAAACTTATTGCACTGTAATATCTCTTAAGAATTCTCGTCTTTCCCATTCTTATTCCTTCCAATTTATTTTCCCAGCCACAAAATATCTTAATTATAAGAGTGTACTCGACTTAAAATTTTTCCAACCCATTTCTCAAAGATTTCTCTAAAATACAGGCGAATTTTCTGCGCACTCTCCATATTATAGAGCTGTTCAGTTTTCAATGATCTATGTTCTTTTTACTGTCGAGAGCACTGACTAATCATTTTGGGATTCGTCGGAGTGTTCTAGTCTGGCGTCCAACCCTGTAATCCACACATGCTCTCATCATTCTGTCTTTGATAGAATCATACGTCGTTCTTTAACCCATATTGGACCGCTGTCCTATAAACAGGACAGCAAATAAAATTCCATTTAGTAATAAAGTTATAAATATTTTGAGTGGATTTTATTTTAACACCTCTAAAATAGACACACTTTAGCATAGTAACAAAAGAAAACTGAGAAATCAAATTATATTGTATTGTAAAAATTATTTTCAGCAACCTCTTAAAAATTGTCATTTTTTAATCTTTAATTTTATATCTATTATTTTTTTTCAAACATTGTGGAGGTTACTTTTAGTTTAAAAACAGAGCTAATAATATAGCTGAAAGGTTTTGTTGAAAAATATGTTTTACACGTGTATTTTGTAAGTATAAAAAAGGTGCCCTAAGATTAAGACGACGGTTCAATCTCGATTATTTTTCCATGAATTCGATATTGCTTTGAGAGTGCACATTATTTTCTTATCTTTCAATAAAAACCAGTTCAAGTCCCTATTCACACACCTGGACACAACAAGAGGTAATTACATGTCTATTCTATTCAGTAAAACTGGAGATTTCAAGATAAACGTACTCTCTTACTGCCAGTTCAATAACTGCAAGGGTAAACCAACAACAGTATACTTAAAATGTAATGTTGGACTTTGTTTTGACTATTTCCCCAAATTTGATCTATGAATCAACCTAATGCAATGTAAGTGATATTTGTTAAGCTTTAGTAGTGTATTGGACCTATTTATAGGACAGCCAATAACATAAAAATTTAAAAATATTTTTTCAAAATTTTGGTTTTATATACTTAGTTACACCATATTAATGATATGGATTAAGTTTTAATAACTTACAGAAATATTTAGTTGGTGTGGTACAATATCGGTTAAATCAATAA
>CM063506.1:87609937-87619937 GCA_032207245.1 Pardosa pseudoannulata
ATATATTTATGATTTGAAAAGACCCAGTCGTTAAAATGTACTTGAAAAATTGATAATTTAATACGTCCTCGTATATTACCCACTACGGGGAACCTCAAGGTTTATAACAGCTGCGACTTAGATGGGTGAAGGGTAATTACCACAGAAAAACTGTACTTACATGAAGAGGCTCCGCAGGTCCTCAACATTTTAAACATTAAAGCTACAAGACATACAATTTAACAACGAAACCAAAGAAACACATTCCAATTTTAACATAGATCAAGGATCTAACCATAATTGCATAAGGACTGCAGTCATATAATAACAAACCCTTATGTTTATCCCCTATATAATAATAGCCTAAGTTGTCTGTCCGTGAATTTATGAAGCGGTTGTACCTGGAATTCATACAGGCATCCATATTGGATTTTTTATGAGTTAGGGTTAGCAAAATTCAAAGTGAATTCGAAATCCACCTCATCCCCCCCTTTTCGAGTGTTTAATGCTATTCTTTCAAGCCTTATTCTCCCTCTTATTCTATACTAAATTCTTTATTGATAGGATGGTGAGCGCGGAGCGCAATATATAAATTTCTGGACTGTTTTTACTTACCCTTATATAACCATCTCGTCCACCACGTGTAAGCTGGCACATGGGGTAGAGTATCTGCCCATTTGATCGTCGTATTTCTTGGGTTGATGGTTCTACCCCCTACATAGCCGAATTTTTCTAAATGTCTAATTAATTTAATAATTTTTGCTTTTTCTTTTGAATTCTTATTCCTAAAGTTGTTTTATTATTTTTAAAATAAATTTTTACCCTTTTTCAAATTTTTATGATTTTTATTTTATTAAATTCACGTATTATCATTTTTATATAAAGCCCCATTTTAAGAGTATGCGATTAAATGTATCAATTTATCCCATAATAAATAGGTAAAAATAGCAATTGGTTTTCTAGTGGTATGACGTCATTCCTTTAACGATCTCCTTTAATCATTTATTTTAGATTATTAAAATATCTTCTTCATTATTTCCATACGTTTTATCACTAAACTTAGATATTACGTAAATAATTTTCTTAAGGTAATAATTTTTTTCAAAATAATTCTCAGCCAAAAAACAAACCATTTTTTTTACCTGCCTCATAGAGTACTTTGCAATTCTGGAAAATTAAAAATTTTACTGATCCCGTCATATGACGGGCTATATGCTAGTTTAACTAATAAAAAACAAGGCAAATTATTACATCACTAGAATATAAAAAAAATTTAAGCTAAACATGACTAAATTGAATTTTAAGTATACCAAGTGTTAATCGTGAACTCATTTTATATTATAACAACATACAGCTCATAAGAACAGCACAAAATTCACCATTTCAACGAAGAAAAATTTTCTCAGCAACCTTTTATTTTTAACTCGTTGCCAAACACAATATATAAAGATACCTCATTCAAAATATTATATCGTGACATCACAAACTAGTCGTTTAACCCATATTGGACCGCTGTCCTATAAACAGGACAGCAAATAAAATTCTATTTAATAATAAAATTATAAATATTTTTTGAGTGTATTTTATTTTGACATCTTTAAAATAGACACACTTTAGCATAGTAACAAAAAAAACTTAGAAATGAAATTATATTGTATTGTAAAATTTATTTTCAACAACCTCTTAAAAATTTTCATTTTTTAATCTTTAATTTTATATTTATTATTATTTTTTTAAACATTGTGGAGGTTACTTTTAGTTTAAAAACAGAGCTAATAATGTAGCTAAAATTTTTTTTGAAAAATATATTTTACATGTGTATTTTGTAAGTATAAAAATAGTGCTCTATAATTTAGACAAGGTCCAATCCTGATTATTTTTCTATGAATTCGATATTGTATTGATACCGCACATTTTTTTCTTGTCTTTCAATGAAAATCAGTTCAAACACCTGTTCACACACCTGGACACAACAAGGGGTAAAAAGATGTTTATTCTATTCAGAAAACTGGAGATTTGTTTGCAAGATAAACTTACTCTCTTACTGCCAGTTCAATAACTGCAAGAGAAAATCTACAACAATGTGCTTAAAATGTTATGTTGGATTTTGTTTTGACTGTTTCCCCAAATTTCATCTATGAATCAACCTAATGCAATGTAAGTGAACTTTGTTAAGTTTTAGTAGTGTAATGGACCGTTGTTCTATTTATAGAACAGCCTATTACATAAGAAATTAAAAATATTTTTTTCAAAATTTTGGTTTTATATACTTAGTTACACCATATTAATGATATGGATTAAGTTTTAATAACTTACAGAAATATTTAGTTGGTGTGGTACAATATGGGTTAATAACAGAATCGTGTAATCCTGACACCAAGTACATTACAAATACAATATATTTAATTAGTAAATACAGTGCAATAATTTCAAATAATACAGAAAAACTAACAGAAAGTTTTGTGTAGTAACCATTGACATGTTATTCTTAAAAGAAAGAAATAAAAGTTTCCATATTACAAATGAGTATTATTATAAATTACCTCATTTAGGTAAGTTTACTAAACTATTTACTAATAAAATACTACATATTTTCAATTAAAATCATAAATGAATCATATATATAATTGTTAGATAAGAACGAAGAATCTCTGTTTAATTATCATAATCAGTGCCACATGATACTACAATAATTAAACAGAAGAATTTAATTTTTACAGTTTAATAAATAATATATACCTCAGATTACTTTATCAATGCTATATTTCTTTTTTCTGATTACTCGGGAAATTGATTGGTAATTTCTGCACACTCTAGTCAATATAACAGCCAACATTTAATTAAATAATTTCCAGTTGTGAAAAACTAGGTATTTTCAATTAAAAGCATAAATGAATCATATAACATATAATTGTTAGATAACAGTGAAGAATCTCTATTTAATTACAATAATCAGTGCCACATGATAGTACAATAATTAAACAGAATAGTTTAATAAATAATATATAGCTCAGTTTACTGTATCAAAGCTATATTTCTTTTTCCCGATTACTCGGGAAATTGACTGGTAAATTATGCACATGCTAGTCAATTTGACAACCAACAGTTAATTAAACAATTACCAGTTTTGAAAAACCAGGTGCTTTCAGTTAAAAGTATAAATGAATTATATAACATATAATTGTTAGATAACAATGAAAAATCTCTATTTAATTTCAATAGTCAGGGTCACATGATAGTACAATAAATAAAGAGAACAGTTAAATTTTTACAGTTTAATAAATAACATACGAGGGTTGCTATTTATATTTCTGGCCTAATAATGAAAAAACAAATATGTAGGATCGAAATTGGCTTTATTGTTTTACAAAATATTCTCCATGATGATCAATACACTTTTCCATGCTTTTGAACCAATTTTTAAAGCGCATTTTCCAGTCCGATTGAGGTAACTCCAAAAAATGCGTTTTGAATGCAACAACCGCTTCTTTGGGGGTCGAAAATCGTTGTCCACATAATTTATTTTTGATGTTTGGGAATAAGAAGAAGTCACTGGGTGCCAAATCAGGGATGTACGGCGTATGACCCATCAGTTCGATTTTTCGCTCCGTCAGATATGCCTTTGTTTGAGTCGATGTGTGAGAGCTCGCATTGTCATGATGAAGAACGATTCTCCTGTTCTTCTGCTTTTTTTTCGAATTTCTCCGATGACTTCTGGCAAACAAATGGTCATGTACCATTCAGAATTGACCGTCCTACGTTGCTCTGATGCCACTGTTGCCACATGACCGTTAATGCCGAAGAAACAGACAATCATTTGTTTCGATGTGCTTCTTCCTAAAACAACTTTTGTTGGTTTTTGCCTAGTCTTGGAAGACCCATACAGTTGATTGCTGTTTTGTTTTCGGCTCATATGCATAGATCCATGATTCGTTACCTGTGTAGATGTTATAAACAGCCTTTGATGTACCTTGAACGTATTTTTCCAACATTTCATTGCACCAATCGACACTAGCCTTTTTTTTGAGCG
Source organism: Pardosa pseudoannulata (assembly GCA_032207245.1). NCBI lineage: Eukaryota > Metazoa > Arthropoda > Arachnida > Araneae > Lycosidae > Pardosa > Pardosa pseudoannulata. The sequence continues at coordinate 87,613,947 of CM063506.1, forward strand.
TTTGTCAGATTATGCGGGATCCAACGCGAACAAATTTTTTTATACTCAAATATTTATGCAATATTTTATTGATGCTAGTCATACTAATTTCCAAAGACGCCTATATCTCACGGTATGTCACATGATGATCTTGCTTTATCAGTTCACGCACAGCATCGATCTTTTCTGGTACAAACAACGGATTTTGGACGAATTGTACGGGATTCATCCTGGGTCGAATATCGACCACGATTAAATTCGTTATACCAATTTTTTACAGTGCTGTAGGATGGCGCTTTATCGCTGTATAAAGAATTAAGTTCATCGAAGTACTCTTGTCTTGACAATCCACGTTGAAAGTTATGAAAAATGATGGCACGGAAATGTTCACCATTCAATATTTTATGAAAGAGAAGAACTTTTTAATTTACTGTCAACAACACAAATAAAGCTATAATGGTAAAACATCTGCTGAATTTATGTTTAAAAATATCAAACTTTCGATTAAAATCGTCTAAACTCGCTTAGCAACACTTACTGTTGCCAAGGCCAGAAATATAAATAGCAACCCTCGTATACCCCAGATTAATTTATCAGCCATATTTCTTTTCCCTGATTACAATGGAAATCGATTGGTAAATTATACTCACGCTAGTCAATTTAACAGCCAACAGTTAATTAAACAATTACCAATTGGGAGAACTAGGTATTTTCAATTAAAAACATAAATTAATCATATAACAATAATCTCTATTTAATTACAATAATCAGTACCTCATGATAGTACAATAATTAAACAGAACAGTTTAATTTTTAGAGTTTAACAAATAATATATACCTCAGATTACTTTATCAAATCTATATTTATTTTTCCCAATTACTCGGGAAATTGATTGGTAAATTACTCACACGCTAGTAAGCTTAACAGCCAACAGTTAATTAAAATATTGCTAGTTGTTAAACCAGTAGGTAGTAATTCTTAATACACATGTGTAAAACTTTAAGTAAGCACGAAAGTTTTCTGAAGCAAATATCTTAAATTAAACATACATTCTTATAACATATACTGTAATACATTTCCAGAACATGATTCAAGTTAAAATCAATTTCTTAATTATAAAAACTTTAGTTTAGCAAATACTAACGGCTTATACTTTTAACAGTATGTAATTATATGTAGTGTTCTATGCAAACTTAAAAAAATTTAAACATTATATAGCACTGAAATACTTCTAGGTTAAGATAAACAACGAGTTGGTACAAATAAATTTATAGATATACATTTTATTCCCAATCCGAAAAAAAAATACTAAATCCAAAATTAAAAGCCACTGATAAAGTACTGAAAATTATAGAAGTTAATTTTCTCATATTATCTAAATGAAATTTGATCCTATTTTTCTTCGCTTCACTTTGTTGGAGATAACTGCAAATCATTTTTAGGCGCTACACCGATAAATCGATTTTATACAAGAGAATCGTTATCAGAAATTCAGGAAAACCAGGTTAAATTGCTGATATCGACACACTTCCCGCATCCTAAACCAATCTATATTTCCTGCATGAGATTTCGTATCCTGCAATTTCCTGCTCAAAATTGCCAGCCAAGACAATTCGTGTTTAATGTCAAATTTAATTTTACGATTAGAAATCTTCCCGATACATTGGATACTATTTCAGCCCCACGCTGCTGTAAATATGCCATTATAGTGTTGGTATTGCAAAATATTGGGGAAGAGATAAATTTCCAAGAGGTTTTGTATTACGTTTATTTTTTCGATACAAAGCAGGTACTTTTGTTCGGATCAAGGGAGCAGTGCTAATTTCAGAGCGTCTTTGTAAATAAATTATTAACTTAGAGGTATGAAAGTTTGCACACATATACCTTTGAGAATAATTGAATAAATCATATTAAACATATTTTTAAAAATCCTATTTTTAAAAATTTAATGACTTTTTTAAAACACTTCATTTAGTTAAAATTTTGCTTAGTAAATATTGCTTATTATTTTTAATTATTAAAAAATATTAAGTTATTTTTAATCGTTCTAATTATTCTGTTAGTTCTAATTATTTCTTACTTATAACTTTTGCTTTAACTGCTTTAATTATAAAGCAGTTAATTTTTTTTCACATGTACGAGATAGTGAATATTATAAAGTGTCGTAATAAAATACTAACTGAGAGATATGAAAGTTTCCACGAATATACGTTTGAGTTTAATTCAATAAAACACATTAAAGTTTTTTAAAAATTAAATATTTTTGTAAACATTGCCATATTTTTAAATATATTAAAATCTTTAAAGTATTTTTAAACATTAATTTTAGATTTTTTCTTCAAATTTTGAATTATTATTATTTTTAAATATCTTTTAAACATTTCTGAGTTTTTTTGGCGATAGATTGAAGAGTTATTTCTAATTATTAAATAATTATTATATTATTTTATTCGTTCTAATTATTCTGTTAATTCTAATTATTCCTTTCTTATAACTTTTGCTTTAACTGCTTTAGTTATATAGCAGTTAATTTTTTTCACGTCAAGTGGATAGTAAACATTATAAAAGGTCTTTATAAATTACTAACTGAGAGATATGAATGCTTCCACATACATTACGTTCGAGTATAATTCAATAAAGTATATTAACATTTTTTTTAAAATCAAATATTTTTTTTGTAAGCATTCCTGCATTTTTAAATATTTTTAAAATTTTAAAGTCTTTTTAAACATTCATTTTAGATATTTTCTTCAAATTTTGAATTATTATTATTTTTAAATATCTTTTGAACATTTGTGAGTATTTTTGTCGATAGATTGAAGAGTTATTTCTAATTATTAAAATAATTATTAAATTATTTTTTTCGTTCTAATTCTAATTATTCCTTGCTTATAAGTTTTGCATTACCTGTTTTAGTTATATAACAGTTAATTTTTTTCACGTCAAGGGGATAGTAAACATTATAAAAGGTCTTTATATATTACTAACTGAGAGATATGAAAGTTTCCACATACACTACGTTTGAGCATAATTCAATAAAACATATTAACGTTTTTTTAAATTAAATATTTTTTTACAAAACATTCCCATATTTTTAAATATTTTTAAAATTTTAAAGTATTTTTTAACATTAATTTTAGATTTTTTTCTTCAATTTTTGAATTATTATTATTTTTAAATATCTTTTGAACATTTGTGAGTATTTTTGTCGATAGATTGAAGAGTTATTTCTAATTATTAAAATAATTATTAAATTATTTTATTCGTTCTAATTCTAATTATTCCTTTCTTATAACTTTTGCTTTAACTGCTTTAGTTATATAGCAGTTAATTTTTTCACGTCAAGTGGATAGTAAACATTATAAAAGGTCTTTATAAATTACTAACTGAGAGATATGAATGCTTCCACATACATTACGTTCGAGTATAATTCAATAAAACATATTAACGTTTTTTTAAATTAAATATTTTTTTACAAAACATTCCCATATTTTTAGATATTTTTAAAATTTTAAAGTATTTTTTAACATTAATTTTAGATTTTTTTTCTGCAATTTTTGAATTATTATTATTTTTAAATATCTTTTGAACATTTTTGAGTATTAGTTTGTCGATAGATTGAAGAGTTATTTCTAATTATTAAAATAATTATTAAATTATTTTATTCGTTCTAATTCTAATTATTCCTTTCTTATAACTTTTGCTTTAACTTTAGTATATATAGTTAATTTCACGTCAAGTGGATAGTAAACATTATAAAAGGTCTTTATAAATTACTAACTGAGAGATATGAATGCTTCCACATACATTACGTTCGAGTATAATTCAATAAAACATATTAAAGTTTTTTTTAAATTAAATATTTTTTTACAAAACATTCCCATATTTTTAGATATTTTTTAAATTTTAAAGTATTTTTTAACATTAATTTTAGATTTTTTTCTGCAATTTTTGAATTATTATTATTTTTAAATATCTTTTGAACATTTTGAGTATTAGTTTGTCGATAGATTGAAGAGTTAATTATAAAATACTTTTTATGTTTTTTAAATATTGAAAAAATTGTAATTTTTTAAATTTTTTCAATTGTATTTTTTGTAGTCTAATAAAACTGATACACATATTTGTTTTAATGTATATTAAAATATTTGTCAAACATCTTAAAGGGAATAATTAGAAAAAATTAAGGATATTTACAGGAAAAATTAAGTAACAATATGCATTTAAAAAAAGTTGAACAAAATGTTAATTTTTAAAAATTGACTTTATTTGAACTGAATTTAAATAAATAAAATTATTCGAGCTGCGTGTACTTTATTAGATATTTTTTTTAAAGATATAACAAAAAAAAGGAAAAGAAAAAGAGAGTCTTTACATGTTAATATTTTAATGTTAATGCTGCATTTAAATATATCAAAAAAGAAAATTTTGATTAATTTTATAAATATTAGTATTGTTATTATTTATATTTTAAAAGTATAACTAAGTATTTTTTACTGATAATAATGTTTATTCTGAAATTTGAATTCGAAACGAAAGATTAAAAAAGATGATGTCCATGTACTATTACAATATTCGACTATTATCTGCAATGTTACCAAAATACAAAATTGCTATAAAAATTTGATTATTTTTGTATTTTTGTAATTTTTTTGGCAAGACAACGTTCTAAATTGTGTTTTTTACATTAAGAAAATTGATTTTTTTACGGCTTTTTTTAAAAAAACTGTGCATTAAGGGGTTAATTCTTTATTTTATGAAAACTTTTAATATGGTTAATTTACTTTTACGTACTTTTTATAGGTACACATTTTCATAAATCTAAGTTAACATTTTATAAAAACACATTGTATTGTCCACCGTTCCTGTCCGTGAACACAATACCAAAAATATGACTGAAATATTGAGTTTTTCATGTGTAAAAATTTCTAATGCTGCGGGCAAATAGACAATTAATCTATTAACATGCAGAGAACCAAAAAACAGATATTCATTAAGACGTTACAATAAGTCAGTTAAAGGTTGTATTAAATTATCAATTCATTAATAAATTTTTATTAAATTATATTTTTTATCAATTTTTAGAAGCTGGTAAATACAGACATCACCAAAACTTTTCTAGAAACTGCTAGCTTTATTACTTGATTTTTAAGTTACATGCACTACAGATACAGTATGGAATAATGTTTATCACTCAGAAAACAGTTAAATTGTCTTAACCCCTTAACGATCGGAAATTTTTCAAGAAAACGGTCATAAAAGTGCTCATTTTTTATCCCTGAAAATTACTTAAAAATATGTGTATGAACAATATATATATATATATATATATATATATATATATATATATATATATATATTCATTTTTAATTTTTAATTTGTTTTTAGCTTAAAATTAAAAAAAAATTAAAATTTCTAGGAAACTTTTCCTTGAAGCCTTTTTTCCTAGGAGCCAACATTCAGGGTTATAATGACTTAATTTAGGTGTTCCATTACGCAAGGAAAATATATAAAAAAATATGTGTTTTAAACATTAAAACGTGTAGGTGCATGATTTACTTAAATAGATAAAATTTTAGTCCATATTCGTCCAGGCAACAATGCAAATCCATCATCACTGCTCTCAGATCCATTTATTCTAAAATTAGACTCCAATTCACTTTCTGACTCTGACTCCATAATGAACACAATATTAAAAAATAAATTTTATCTTGAGCACAAACCACGTTTTTCACAAAGAGCCTAACTTTGCTAAGTAACTTTGCTAACTAATTTTACTAAATATCACAAATACATGTATATGATAAGGTCTGACACGTACTTTATAATAAACTATCTACAACTACCTTTAAAATATACTGGTACTGCCATCTGGTGTGTAAAATGAGAGATAAAATGTTTTCCATGAAAAACATATTAATTAGCTGTAATCTTATTGGCGCGTTACTACTGAACACTCCAGCCCGGAAATATCACGGGAACGAGAAGGAAGGGATTAATAGGGTAAAAGC
>CM063506.1:87629937-87637437 GCA_032207245.1 Pardosa pseudoannulata
TATACGTGTTTGTTTTGTAATTTATATATTTCATAGGAATTGGCTTTGTTCTAGGTCGGAAATCCTGTGAAAAATTTCAAATTATTCAAAGAACAGTTTTTACTTCCAATAGTGCTCGAGATATTCTCACACAAATTAGCACATTTCATAAAAAGCCGCCCTATAATTATATGCTATAATTATTTATATTCCCAATTTTTGGAGGGTACCACACTTGTCCTCTGGACAAAACCCACTCAGAAATGTATAAAATCAAACATACTTTTCGAGATCCAGAAAGTCCAGATTGAAGTATTGTTCCAGATTCTTCCAAAAGTAAAAGTGTTCATTTCTGCAATAGAGTGCACAAGTATGTTATCAGCTCTTTTAAGATTACACATTGTCGGTAACTAAACGTTTGAAGACAAATTTCAGTATCATACGTCTTTCTGAATATATAAATATATATGTCCAAAAATTAAGTATATGACACAGGAGGGTTTTAGTTATGGCTGGTAGGTTTCTGACTTCATTTTAGGTATGGGGTGTGCAGCGAGATCGTCTAATACATAAAAACATATTTAACAATCCGAAACACTAAGAAAATTTTAGAAAATTTGCAGCCTAAGACCGATTCCGAATTGCTACGAACATCCATACCTGCATTGGGATTTTAACCCATGAATTCCAGTACCTAAAAGCAGAGCTGTATCATATGGCCATCGTTCGACTGTATATTGGTTAGTTTTTCTTTATCATACCCTTTTAGATAATAATCATTGTTCCCGCAGCATAATTAAACTTTTAAAAAAGCATTTTCACTCCGTACAAGGGGCTGGATTTTGCATTTTAACCACCCCTCAAAAAATGTAAAAAAAAAATGCATTTACATTTATAAAGTTCTTAGATACCATTTATAAAATAATTTCATTAAATCTCAAAGAATTTATAATAGTGACCTTTAAAGGGTTAAACTATAGCCTCAGTGGTGAGCATAGAGTAAAAATCAAAAAGGTAAATTCAGCGAAATACGGGATTTAAGATCCTGATTATAGCTATGAATGCCCTACAGATTATATATTCTGATTATGGTATACGTGTTTGTTTTGTAATTTATATATTTCATAGGAATTGGCTTTGTTCTAGGTTGGAAATCCTGTGAAAAATTTAAAATTATTCAAAGAACAGTTTTTACCTCCAAGAGTGATCGAGATATTCTCACACAAATTAGCACATTTCATAAAAAGCCGCCCTATAATTATATGCTATAATTATTTATATTCCCAATTTTTTGGGGGGTCCCACACTTGTCCTCAGGACAAAATCCACTCTGAAAAGTATAAAATCAAAAATACTTTTCGAGACAAAGAAAGTTTAGATTGAAGTAATTTTCCAGATTCTTTCAAAAGTAAAAGTGTTCATTTCTGCAATACAGTGCACAAGTATGTTATCAGCTCTTTTAAGATTACACATTAATGAGATTTTTGAGGATAAGTAGTTCTTATTTACCTTTATACAGCTTTGTTTTAACTGTACATAAACAGTCATATTGTCGGTAATTAAACAGTTGAAGCTAAATTTCAGCATCATACGTCTTTCTGAATATATAAATATATATGTCCAAAAATTAAGTTTATGACACAGGAGGGTTTTAGTCATGGCTGGTAGGTTTCTGACTTCATTTTAGGTATGGGGTGTGCAGCGAGATCGTCTAATACATAAAAACATATTTAACAATCCGAAACACTAAGAAAATTTTAGAAAATTTGCAGCCTACTAAATGTTTTGATAGAGCACAACACTGGCTGAGGGCTTAACCCTTTAATGGATAGTGGTTTCGGAGCGAAACCACCTGTTAAATTGTTTCTCTCCTTTTGAAAGACATACGATGGACTTTTAGGTTTTCTATGTTTTCACCATTTCCAACTCACAACAAAGAGTATACAATAGCTCTATTCTTTATTTGAAATATAGGTGGTTAAACTTGCTTTACTTGGAAAAGTCAGTAATGTATTTTTTTTCACTTATAAACCCAAATAAATGTATATCCAAACAACACTTATAAAGTGTTTAAGTTTGGTACGGTCTACTGTCTTTCAACACGAGGGTGAATAAGACCGAGACCTACAGCTTAAGACCGATTCCGAATGGCTACGAACATCCATACCTGCAGTAGGATTTGAACTCATGAATTCCAGTACCTAAAAGTAGCGCTGTATCATATGGCCATCGTTCGACTGTAAATTTGTTAGTTTTTCTTCATCATACCCTTTTAGATAATAATCATTGTTCCTGCAGCATAATTAAACTTTTAAAAAACCATTTTCACTCCGTACAAGGGGCTGGATTTTGCACTTTAACCACCCCTCAAAAAATGTAAAAAAAAAAAAAAATATATGCATTTACATTTATAAAGTTCATAAATACCATTTATAAAATAATTTCATTAAATCTCAAAGAATTTATAATAGTGACCTTTAAAGGGTTAAACTCTAGCTTCAGTGGTATGCATAGGGTAAAAATCAAAAAGGTAAATTCAGCGAAATACGGGATTTAAGATCCTGATTATACCTATGAATGCTCTACAGATTATTCTGGAGTCGCATAGAGTGTTTCTGGCTGTAAATTTACCTCCGCTACTTTGAAAGTATCGTTTTTTCCGTATGTCCGGGACACTTCTTTTCTTAGGAGTATAGCTTCCGGGGTTTCATAAAAAATATTTATAGTTATCAGCAAATTTATTTTAACATTTTACTTATAAATGAACCCATATACACACATATATATAGTACAATTCTTTTTATCAATACATACATATATACTTATATATGTGTGTTGCAAGAACAATGTTTAAAATTTTCCTTTTCATTTGAATTTTGAAATTTTGTTAATTGTTTGTTATAATTTTGTGTTTTTGTAGACTTTAGTAGTGTGATAATTTTAGGTAATTATCAGGTGGTGAATATAACGGAATTCACTCCTTACGGGTATGGTTTGGTTTGGTTTGGAACGCTACGGTCTACTGTTTTGCACACGAGGGCTAATGACACCGGGACCTACTGCTTAAAACCGATTCCGAACGGCTACAAACATCCATGCCATAGCGGGATTCGAACCCACGAACTCCGGTACCGACGATCAGCGCCCTAAGCAATCGGCCAGCGTTTGGCCCTTACGGGTATGAAAAGCCGTGAGAGGTCGCTATTTTCTATTGTAAGTATACTATATTTTCTGTAGCAGTGTGCTATCACTGAACCCTTGATTGCAACATTTAAACGGTTATATGACACATTTATTGAAGTCATGCCAGGCCTACTAATACTAGGTATCATTTTTATATTTAATAAATGTTAGTATGTTTGTGTTGTAAAATGGAAATATAATTTTCTTGAACACACCGATGCTCTTCTATTGTTTCTGAACCCGTGCCTTTGTCTTGTTGCGACATCTATTCAACCACTTTTTGATGGATTAAAATAAAATGGTTTTCCTAGAATATTCTATCACTGAACCCTTGAGTGCAACACTTAAACGATCACATGACACATATATTGAAGTCATGCCAGGCCTACTAATACTGGGTATCCTTTTTATATTAAATAAATGTTAGTATGTTAGTGCTGTACAATGGAAATATTATTTTCTTGAACACACCGATGCTCTTCTATTGTTTCTGAACCAGTCTTGTTGCGACATCTATTCAACCACTTTTTGATGGATTAAAATAAAATGGTTTTCCTAGAATATTCTACTTTGATTTACAAATACCAGTGTTTAAATACCAACGTACATTGTGTAAATATCAACGTACACAATGGAAATACCATTATAAAAAGGATGAAAACATAAAGTGAGTTTGAGAGCGAGATTATGTTCATCTTAGTCTATTCAGACTAAGAATTTGAATAGTGACATAACGCAAAATCGTAGATGTTAAGCTTAACATGAGCTAAAATTCTACTACTGCTTAAACTTGAGGCGTATGTAACTTGAGAAACATGATTTTAATCTGTCGAACCTGCATATCATTTTCGATCTTCAACGTAACCGAAATACTGAAGTGTCCGAGTTTACTCCCAGTTGACTACCGCTGTTTGCTACATGTTCTCTCTGCGATAACTTATTATGCATTCCAGCTGTTTAGCTGTTTGAGTTGGGGAATGGGAAAGCATACGTTTGCATCATCTATTTGTAAGTCTACCGTGTGGAATTTGAGTTATAACCCGTATATCTAATCATTTGAGTTTTACATTCCAATGCTTGAAAGCCTTAAAATTAAATTCACGATGTCTGCTATTTAAGTTCTCTGTGGAATGAATTCGTTATTCAAAACGTAGTTTAATACTTTAAATATCTCTCATACACATATGTAATACTAAACTTATATAATTTTACTAAATTTTTATATGTTTAGGAATGTGAAAGTTAAAATATGCGCATATTTAAAGCAGATATGAATTTTTGCACTAATTTTCTAATAATATTTTCAAATAATATTATAAAATCATTAATTTTTCGATAAAATGTCTGGAAAACAATGTTATAGTTATTTATGTAACTTAACTCCCTGTTCTCAAGTCACATCGCGTATTAATATATATCATGCATGCCATTAGGTGATATAGGGTAAATTTTTATTATTATTTCACTCATATTCACTCATATTAATAACATATGCTAGTTATGTACAAAGTCACACTTAAATTTACACTCAAACATACATACACATATACAGGGTGTTCAAAAAATGACAGATATATTTGAAAATCAATAAAAACTAAGCGGACAGTGATAGAAATTCACTGTTTATTGCAATGTGCTTGGGACAATATTAAATTTTTAGGCAGTCAAACTTTCAAAATTGGTTACAATGTTCCACAACAGATGACGCTGCAGTCTGGAAAAATCTAAACTACGATATTTTCTAGATATCCAGCATACGAGGAAATAATATGACGTATTTTCTGAAAGAAATTATCAGAAACTCGTGTAAAGGTGTCAGGCGGGATGGCTTCACATGCAGAACAGATGTACTGTTCCAATTATTCAATTGTTTCTGGATAGTGACGGTCTTTTAAGAGTCCCTACAGACAAATATCGTAGTTTAGATTTTTATAGACTGCAGCGACATCTGTTGTAGAATATTGCAACTAATTTTAAAGTTTGTCTGCCTGAAGAGTTATTATTGTCCCAAGCATATTGCAATAAACTGTGAATTTCTATCACTGTCCGTTTAGTTTTTAATGATTTTTCAAATATACGGGTCATTTTTGAAACATCCTGTATATGTAATGAAATTTTTTTTCCCTTTCGGTTTCAGATTCTATTTTCCCGTTAATTCTTCTCAAGGAATCCTAAGGAATATTCTCGAATGTTTCCAAATAGAAATCCTTACGGTTCCATATCTAAAACTAGAGTTTACATTAACATTTAACTAGTTTTTATTCACAATTTCAAAACTTTAAAGCAACACCTTACGAAATTTAAAGAAAAGATGTAAGATTAATACATTTTTGTCTCAAGTTAAGATTGGTGACGCAAATTAAGACACAATAATGACACAACAAATTATAATAACGCAAATTAAGATTTAAAAATCTGAATTCAAGACTAGATATGAGTATGGAAAAGAAATGGTATGGTATTGAGAAATATATCCATACTTATTTGTATAGCTTTGTAGGTAATATTAAAGTGAAACATTTAAAGTATACTATGAAAATTATGAAGTATTTAGCCATTACTTCAGATGTGTTTCATCCTCTCTCTGAAAGAAGCTTAAACATGTAGGGGGGGTTCATACATTTTCAAAGCGGCTTACTCTGGACGTTGCGAATCGGTGATAATGTTCATTGTGACGTTAATTTGACGTCAGGTCGCGGACATTCTGAGAACAAATGATCAAGCTGACGTCATAACAAGTGCTCGAACCTACTAGAAACGTTGAGAGTTAGCCCCCCCCCCCAAAAAAAAAAAAAATGTTTGAAAACCATTGATGAAATAATTTATAACACTGAAGAACAAAAATCAGTGATCACAAGGTTCTGGCTCTTCTTTGTAATAGACGAAAAAGAGTATTTAAGGTTTATAATTTAATTTTTAGACCTTTTGAAGAAAAATGTGAATGTAAAAAACTAGCATATAGCCCGCCATATGACGGGATCAATAAAGTTATTAATTTTCCAGAATTGTAAAGTACTTTATGAGGCAGGTAAAAAATTGGTTTGTTTTTCGGCTGAGAATTATTTGGTACACTCTCAATAATTTGTTTATCTTCATAATCTTCTAACGTCTCAAGATACTGCGCATGCAGTTTAGAATGACGTTGGATTCATTAATTTCAAAGTTTTCTTAGTTTCATCTTAATTCTTCCCAATTTTTTGCTATAGTAATTAATGGAAGTAAATGAATGCAACTATCATTTCCACTACACCCTGAAGGTAAACAGAATTTGTTGCCAATACCGGTTATAAAATTTTTATTGCAATAAAAAATAATCTCATATGTACCTAATATATTATTTAAGCCAAATATAAAAGAAATTTTTTTACGTAATATCTAAGTTCAGTGATAAAACGTATGTAAATAATGCAGACGATATTTAAATAACTTAAAATAAGAAATGGTTAAATGAGAGGGTTAAAGGAATGACGTCTTAATGCTAAAAAATATTATTTTTATCTATTTATTATTTATTAAATTGATAAATTTAATTGCCTGCTTTTCACTGGAGAAAATAGGCTTGAAATAGTGGCATTAAAAGCTCGAAAATTAGTTAAAGGTTGGATTTTGAACAAAGACGACAGTATTTTTTGCTGTGATCGGAAGACTAGTTATATCAATTTATTTTAGAATCGGATCTATAGGAGAAGATATACTTTACTCGTTTTGAAGTTTCCTAACCCTAATTCATGAAGAATCCAATATCGATGCCTCATCCCTTCAAGGTCCAACCACTTCAAAAATTCGAGGACTAAGGACAGATAACTTAGGCTATTATTATATAGGAGAGGAGAAGTTTTGGTTTTGGTTTGGAGTGCTACGGTCTACTTTTTGCACACGAGGGCTAATGAGACCGGGACCTACAGCTTAAAGCCGATTCCGAACGGCTACGAATATCCATGCCATTGTGGGATTCGAACCCACGAACTCCGGTACCGAAGGCCAGCACCCTAACCAATCGGCCATCGTTCGGCAGGAGAGGAGAAGACTAACTATGAAAACAAAACTAAGGTTAACAAAAATTTGATTTTTTGACACAAAATTTTTGTGAAATGTCAAACGAATTTTAAATGTTGTTTAAGTTTAACATTTAACTGTATTAGTAAACTTTATTCTCGAATTCAATCTTGTTTTTTGAATGAACAGTTTCGGAATGGTAGGGTGCTACTAATCGGTGCCGGAGTTCGTTTGTTCGAATCTCCTAATCACATAAATATTCATATTTTTTTAATCAGAAGTTTCAAGTGTCATTAGCCCTCCTGTTGCAAAACAGTAGATCGTAGCGTTCCAAACCAAACC
>CM063506.1:87642437-87647437 GCA_032207245.1 Pardosa pseudoannulata
TAGCACAATTGTGTTAGCTAAAGAGTGATTGTGCTTAGGGAAAATTATAAAAAAGTATTCAATACATATAAAATTTTAATATTTTCGGTTATGCCTAAACATTTATTTGTATTTGAAATCTTTAAAATAATTTATCTCAGTTTTTGTTTCTGTTTTACTTTTATAGATAGTTTTAAGTACTAAAACTGTAAAAAATATGAAATAACACAATTTTTTTATACATATTCAAAATTGGCTGTATAAGAGAATTATAGATAGATTTTACAATAAATTGAAAATTGAATGCAAGATAAAAATGAATACTTGTTTTTCAATCGACTTTTGCTTATAAATAGATATTATGTTTTCTTTACTAGAATTAATTATTTAATTGAAAATTCAACACCTGAAGTAAATTAGAATCATGTTGTAATATAACAAATATTAGTAGTCAAATCTTAAAAATTAAATAAAAGATTTTCTTAAAATTTCTTAAGTAAAAAAGAATATTCCTTTTACAATAAACACAAGAATTTGTTTCTGTCAAAATCCACATATGTAATGTTATTATTTTAGGTCATACAAATATTTTTATAAAACAATTTTCAATAAAAAGAGTTCAAACTGTAATTAATTTCTTTAAAGTGTTTTTAAAAATCGTAATTTCCCCAATTCCCTGATTCTTCATAAGTTTTTCATATTTTTTTTAACCCTTCGAGTAGAACCAATTGAGGAAAAAAAGTCTCCAAAAATACTCTAAAGGTTTACTGTGTCAGTGGCCAAAGCGTTCTATGATTCTTTACTTCACCCTTAGTCGACTAGAATGGAATACGGGAAACCCACCCTCGTTATTGTTCCTTTACTTCCGGTTATAAATAGATATATAAATATATATTATAGATTTTAATTTTTAATACAAATAAAGCTCGTCAAGTCTCGAAGATCATCCCATAAGAAATAATGGATTATACAGATAAAAATATTGTTTGAGAGACTTAATTATATTTTTATGAAAGTCATCCAAGATATTTAAACGGTGCAATTAGAAATACATCTGTTACCACACACGAAATACTTCGAAGTAGAGATTTACCAAGCCATGAAAAGCTATCAGTGTCTTTGTGCCTCATGGGTAGAGGTGCGTCCTCAATAAATGTTAGTCAAAGAGGGGTGCAGTTCCTAAACAATCGACCTGACCCTCCTACGCAAAACTCCATGTTGGAAACCACTGGCAGAAATGCACACTACATATATTTTCGGAGCGTTTTTGGAGATCGAAATTGTACGTAACAACCGCTTTGTAGACATCATCGGTTTAACGGAATTGTACGTGCGAACCGCTTAGAGGGTTAAAATTTTATGTCCAACACAAATTTGCTGTAGTGCAGTGCAGCAAATACTGAGTAATTGAATTAGATATATAGTTTTGTAAAGTTTTTGCTCCTTCAAAAGAGAATAAAATCGAATATTCTTTCCTGCCTTATTTCTTTTTAAAATTTTTTAGTGAGTTTTTAAATGCCATTTGAAAAAAATAGTATTCACTTTTCTAACGCTTGTTACTCTAACGTGTTTCCTTCCGGTTCAGTTAGTTTTTAAAGAAACAAAAAGTAAAATTTTAAAAGAATATTAATTTTTTACTAATATACATAAATTTTTTATCTCTTTGTTTTAAGAGTGTTAATTTCATTTCACTTAATTTTTCAAGGAAAAAAGCCAGCAATAGGATATTACAGTTTTCTTTACACTTTAAAGACTTGTGCATTTTTAATGCAATGAAAAGTTAAAAATAAAATTATTATGTATTTTTCTGATGCATATTATCCTAAAGTTTTCTATATAGTTCACTCAGTATTTGAAGACAATAAGGATTATATTAGTAACAATTACTATCTTTAAACTAATTTTTCTAAACTTTATAACACTGTTTATGCATAATTTTATTTCCAATTTATTTAGTTATTAAAAATAACAGAATTTAGAAACATTGATATTTCCTTTATACTGTAAATAATTATAAGCATATATGAATAAACTCAATAATTATACATATTATGACCGCTTGTTTGGGTGAATATATTGAAATTGAAGGTTCAATATTTATCAATGATGTTTCAGGTGGAATGTAGTAAAATAAATAGTTAAAAAGCGATATATATTAAGTGAAAAGGTCACATGCCTACAGTTTGTACCTAAGTAATCTAAACGTAATTTTAAAGTATGAAAAATATACTACATACGAAATCTACAAAAAAAGTATGCAAACTATAATTTTCTATTAGCTGGCAGTTTATTATAACATAACGTTTATCTTTGAATGAAAAAATACAAATTTATCACCCAGTATTTTCAAATAATTATCTCAAGTTAAGGTAAAAGTATTGATATTCACAAACAATTCCTTGAGAATAAATGTGTCAAAAGAGCATTGTACTCTGAAATAAGATTATAAAATTATGCAAGGGAAATAAACAAAAATATCGCAAGTTTCAAATCTTCAGAATACTATTTACATTCAAGTTTTTCGTTTCAAAGAAAATATTCTCCTTTTTATGCACTAGCTCTATGAAATAATGATTTCTTTTAACAGTAACTCAGTTAGAATTTTTTTTTTTTTTACTCTTCAAAACTTTTAAGAACAATTGCAAATTTAAATCTTTGTATGATTACATTACAAATATGAAAAGTACAAAAAATGAACTAATAAAATATATCCTACATATAAACAAATGAAATCGACAAAAAGGTAAACAAACTATAATGTTTTATTAACTAGCCGTTTATTATATCATAACTTTTAGCATTTAATAAAAAAATAGAAATTTATGACCCAATATTTTCATATAATTATCTCAAGTTAAGGCAAAAGTTCTAAAATTTACAAACAATTCCTTGAAAATAAACGTGTCAAAAGAGCATTGTACTCTGAAATAAGATAATAAAATTATGCAAGCGAAGTAAACAAAAAGATCGCAAGTTTCAAATCTTCAGAATACTATTTGCATTCATTTTGCTTCGGCAGCAATTTTCGCAAGTTCTTCGTTTGAAAGAAAATATTCTCCTTTCTATGCACTAGCTTTATCAATTCATGATTTCTTTCAACAGTAACTCAGTTTATTTTTTTTACTCTTTAAAATTTTTAAGAATAAATGAAAATTTAAATCTAATCTTTGTATGTTACGTTACAAATATGAAAAGTACAAAAAATAAAGTCATTTACACAGTGAGCATTAGAAGATGCTTTCGCTTAATATGGCAGAACGTTAGAGATATTAATTTATGGAGAAAAGTGAATCAAGAATGCGTATACATTTGCTGGAATGCGTTTTTATCCTTGAACTCAGTTTTAATTGACATTCACAGAATTAGAAAAACTTTCCCAATATTTTGTTCTACTTTGTAAAATAATATATATATATTTGAATTTTTGAAGATCTAATGAATTGATGTAATGAATAGATCAAAATGGTTACTGTAAAGACTTCGGGCCGCACGACCAGAGTTCAGCATCTGTATACCTGTCATGATATCGGCAAAAATGCCCCCATAGACCCCTTGCACCCGGCGTTCCTTGGGAAAATAGGAGCGGGCCTGCAAAAGGGGGGGCGACTGATAAGGTTTTTCGGTGTTGCTTGTTCGTTTTTGCAGGGCCTCCGAACAGGAAGATGTTCTCTTTTCGGACTTATTTATTGTGTATTTATTAACGTTTTAATAGTTTTAATAACAGTCAAGATTCATTATTTTTTTCTAATTATTAATTACTTAATCAAGAGCTTTCTTTCTGTGTATTTGATTTTACACGTTATGTATCAAGCCGCCTTTTGAGTAATGATATAATATTTGTAATCTATATTCTTTATTTACATTTTATAGTGTTGTTAATTATGTTTATAACAGTTCTGCATATTGCTAATATTCATAAGTTCTGTTAATTGTCAAGTGTCTATTCCAGAGTTTTATCTATGTATATTTGTTTTAGCATGTTATGTTTTAACCCTTTAAAGGTCACCTTTACGTATCTTTGGATGTATATAAGAAGTTTTATTCCATTCCGTATCAGCGTATCCCTTTTTTAACTTATATTCTAAAAATCAGTTTTTTTCTATTAATTCTTTATTTTATTTTTATTTATTTATTTATTAATTCTTATTCGCCTTTGAGGCCGGGTGGACTCTTCCCCAGGGCAGCACTTGCAAGCCGTACACCTAATAGGGTAGGCTGCTCCCTGAGGGTGCTCTTTCGGAAGCTCTCAAGTTTCCAGCCGCCCCTCCCTCCTGAGGAAGGGAGAAAATCTGCAAGAGGGCAATTGGATTCTAGCCTATGACTTGGAGACATATCGCGTTTCGATTTAACAGAACACGAGGACTGTTTTATGTTGGGACTTAAAGGAATGCTCGGCTTATCTTTTCTGATTCATGCAGGCGCCGAAGTTCTAAATATGACATTTTGTTTTTACTCTAATGTTTCATAATTCTTGTAAATAAATTTGTGTTGTCCGTCTAAGCTTTCGGAGGAATTATTTTAATTCCATGCATCCCAGAGGCTATCAACCAACATACCTGCCCCAGTAAAGTAGGTAGGCAGGTCCCACCCCAACATAACGCATCATAACAGTGTGTTATTACAACGTGGCCCCCGGTGTCGTTACAGGTACTTCTTTGGAATATGAACATAAAATTTATTCTAGAAAAAAATCATGGAAAGAGTTAAAAAGATTTTTTAATTTTTTCCATTAGTAGAAGGATTAAAAAAAATCTAATTTGGAAATGAAGCAGATTTTTTGCAAAGATAGTTTCAAATTCTTTGCATAAAGATGGCTTTTGTTTCAAATAATCTTCAATATTTATGAGAAATAGGCATTTACTTATACAAAATATTTATTTTAATCGTAAATTTTAGTTTTCATGTTTTAATTTCTTTTTAATTATTTCGTACATGTTTGAAATAATGTAACCTAACTCTGAAAGAAATATTTCTTAATACATGTTTGTAAAAATACAAAAGCTAACACAGACCGACTAAAA
>CM063506.1:87652437-87654937 GCA_032207245.1 Pardosa pseudoannulata
GCTGGCAATGCAGACAGATATTTTAATCGAAACATGGCTGCAAATATGTTACTCATTTAACACTATCTAAGTATTACGTGTAGCTTAAGGAATTCTACGGAAGTGAGTATCAATTATTTATTCGTTTTAGGATTCATAGCTAACCTATCAAGGAGTCATATAAATCAATTCGATGCATGCTGAAAATATGTTGTTTTGACCTATCTTGACTTTCTGAATATCTCATTACAATATACAGATATTTGTGAGATGTTCAAAATGAGCTTAGTCTCTTTTATCCACCCAGCTGGCAATATAGACAGATATTGTAATCCCAACATGGCTGCAAATATGTTACTCATTTAACACTATCTAAGTATTACGTGTAGCTTAAGGAATTCTACGGAAGTGAGTATCAATTATTTATTCGTTTTAGGATTCATAGCTAACCTATTAATGAGTCTTATAAACGAATCTGATGCATGGTGAAAATGTTATTTTTACCCTTCTTGACTTTCTGAATACTTCATTACAATATACAGATATTTGTGAGATGTTCAAAATCCACATAGTCTATTACCCAGCCAGCTCGCAATATCGATAGATATTTTAATCCAAACATGGCTTCAAAGCTGTTACATATATAACACTACACAAGGAGTACGTGTAGATCACAGAATGCTACGGAAGGGATTATCAATTATTTATTCGTTTCATGGTTCATAACTACCCTATTAATGAGTCTTATAAACGAATCTGATGCATGGTGAAAATATGTTATTTTTACCCATCTTGACTTTCTGAATACTTCATTACAATATACAGATATTTGTGAGATGTTCAAAATCCACATAGTCTATTACCCAGCCAGCTCGCAATATCGATAGATATTTTAATCCAAACATGGCTTCAAAGCTGTTCCTCATTTACCACTATCTAAGTATTACGTGTAGCTTAAGGAATGCTACGGAAGACCGTATCAATTATTTATTCGTTTTAGGATTCATAGCTAACCTATGAGTCTTATAAACGAATCTGATGCATGGTGAAAATGTTGTTTTGACCCATCTTGACTTTCTGAATACTTCATTACAATATACAGATATTTGTGAGATGTTCAAAATCCACATAGTCTATTACCCAGCCAGCTCGCAATATCGATAGATATTTTAATCCAAACATGGCTTCAAAGCTGTTACATATATAACACTACACAAGGAGTACGTGTAGATCACAGAATGCTACGGAAGGGATTATCAATTATTTATTCGTTTCATGGTTCATAACTACCCTATTAATGAGTCTTATAAACGAATCTGATGCATGGTGAAAATGTTATTTTTACCCTTCTTGACTTTCTGAATACTTCATTACAATATACAGATACTTGTCAGACGTTCAAAATCCGCTTAGTCTGTTTTACCCAGCCAGCTGGCAATACAGACATATATTTGAATACAAATAAGTTTGTAAAGCTGTTACTCATAGAACACTACCCCAAAAGTAAGTGTAGCTTAAGGAATAGTACTAAATCGAGTATCATGGTCCACGATAGGACCTTGTAATTTAGTTAAGGAACTGAGCTGAAGACCCGAGGTTTTACGTACTACTTCTAGGGTATCTTTTAAGTTTGGAGGACATTGCGAACTTAAATCTATTTTGCGTGTTTCATTCTTCATTAATGAACACATTTCTTTGGCCGACTTGATCCCCAATTCCATAATCCTTAGGTTACAAGAATTCTGCCTTTGCCAACTGAGATTTTGAGGCTGTACTTTGAGCCATTTTGAGGAGAAATACCATATATAAATCTGCTTGTAATTAATGTTAAAGTTACTAATTTTCATCAAATGGCAATAAATGAGATCATTTCATCAGTGAACTACCATATACTAATCTTTTTTTATTTTACTCGCTCTTCCTTAAAAAGTGTATAAATTTTAACAATTTTTTAAAGACTAAAATATTAGCAATTGCATATATTTCCATTTTATTAAACAATTGGTGATTGAGTCAAACGTTCAAATGTAATAAGTTTAAATAAAGTTTGGTAACATATATGCATAATTTAACAAAAAGATCACGAAGTGTCCACATCAAACTTGTATTCAAATTAACAAAATATACAATTCTTTTTACATGTGCTGCTTATCAAGCCTCAAATTCAGATCGACGCCTTTACCACAGCTCACTTTCATCTCTTATAAAATTGTACAATTATGTCTTACAATAAAATATAAAACAGGTAATATAAAAGAATTAAAAATTTTGGTATATCCTTATACTTAGAGTGTAATAAACTCTATTCAATACATAAACTAAATATGTGCTCAGTATGCATTATTTATAGAATGAATTAATACCGTTTATGTACCATTCATCTGCGGTTATTTATTGACATGAAATTCTTATCCATCTATTTTGGTTGGTTAGAATTGGGTTGAAAAGCGAAGTTAATTTTAGAAGTTAAAATTAGAGTTTAATATATCAGTGCTCTCTCTCTCTCTTTCTCTCTCTCTCT
>CM063506.1:87657437-87709937 GCA_032207245.1 Pardosa pseudoannulata
ACGAACCGTTAATTATTTCACGGTCCAGTAACACCGTTCCTAGCACTTTCGTAATTTCGTTTCATCCCGAACCTGCTCCGTTGAATCTTTCGCGAAATGCATAATTGAGTCCTTTCTGCCGATAAATTAGTTCTGGATAGTTTGGAAAATCATTAACAGGTGGCTTTGCGGTGAGACGTAATTAGGAAGACATTTTGAAATTTCTGAAACTATTTTCAGGCACTCCATTTCAACGAGAGATTTGCTCTGGAGTTCACAAGGCAGAGTAAGCCTCCTTGTTTACGAATTTAAAACCCCAGTTGCTATTATTATTGAAGATTTAGTTCATTCATACATATATTTAAAAAATGTATAACAATAGATTAGTAATGAATAAACTGCATATATATGATTGAGGTTAATCTAAAAGTACTAAAATATTTAACCCTTTGACAGTTTCATTTTTTTCCAGAATTCGGTCAAAAAAATGTCACATTTTTTTATTGCATTTTTTTGTTCATTTTACATTTTTAAGTAAAGATATATTATTAAAATTAACATTTCTAATATTTTTAAGCATTTATTAAAACTTTTTTTCATTGTATGAAAGCATCATAGAATTGAAGATTACCTTTAATCTCATCGATATCCAAGTTAATTTTTGGAATTCCAGTTAAAGCAAATCTAGGAGGCAGAAACGAAGGATTATCACAATTAATTTCAAAAAATTGTCTTGCTTGACTGATTCCATCTGTACTACTATCAGAGTCACTACTATCCAGGACATCTAGTAAACTTTCGCTACTATCATTTACAGATAATTCAGTTCCCGATTCCGTTCGAATCACAAGAAATTAGGACCATACGCTCTGAATTATCCATTATTTAAAAGTAAAAATATATTATTCAACTCTTACATCAATAAAATTATCAGGCGGTTAGTAAAATATAACCAGAATGCTATACGTTGAAAGATAACAATTCGTAACCTGCAAAAAACCTGCAAAAAAACCCGCGCTTTTGAACCAATTGGAGTAGAAAATACAATAATCTTCAAACTATCATTTACTGGACATTTATATGAATAATTCGTTACTAAAATTGGACAAAATACGGCCGAAACAGTGCAAGAGAAATAGAAATTAGATTGCACGTACGCCGTACGGGCAAATCATTAAAGGCCTGAAAGCTGTGCCCGTCCGGCGTAAGGGCAAAACAGGGAAGGGGTTAAAGGATATCATAATTATATTTTAAATAATTGTAAACAACTAATTTTTTTTAAATTTAAATGTTATTTTTCAATTGCTTTTAACTGCTTTATGTTCTAGCATCATCTAGCCATTCAACACCATTTCCTATAAATTCTATTTTAATTTGTTATTAGCCTTGTAATCAAATCGACAAACTTGTTATTTTTTAATGTACAATATATCATTACCCAGACACTTTCTAGACAACTCATCATGAATATTAACTGGTCTCATAAAATAAAATAAAATTTTCCCTTACATCAAAAGTTGTATTTCCAATAACAAACAATAAATACCTCATTAGTTTGTACTCAGATTAAGACATTTATAACTTAAACGTTGTGCAACATCCATCAAAGTCTGCATAGTCACATTCATGCATTGTTAATGTTTTAGTCTCTTAATTGTTTTATTCTAATCCCATGATTAGATTTCTTCAGTTATTCAAAACGCTGTAATCAATTCGCTTTAATGTTTACTTTATGTATTGGTTCTTTGTATTATATTCTTATTTCTCGTCTGACATGAATCCTGGGTGATTTATAGGTAAAAAACAATAAAAATTTCCCTTAATGTGTTATTGGTTATATTGAAGTTTTTGATGCATTTTTACCCATATATATATATATATATATATATATTATATATATATATATATATATATATATATATATATATATATATATATATATATATATATATATATATATATATATATATATATATATATATATATATAAATATATATATATATATATATATATATATATATATATATATATATATATATATATATATATATATATATATATATATATATATATATATATATATATATATATATATATAATATATATATATATATATATATGTATATGTATATATATATATGTAATATATATATATGTATATGTATATATATGTATATGTTATATATATATATATATATATACATATATATATGTATGTATATATATATATATATATATATATATATATATATATATATATATATATATATATATAATATATATATATATATATATATATATATATAATATATATATCCAAAGCAATTTGAAATCCAACTCCACATAACAGGCTAAGTTTATTTTCTTCCTAGATTATGGATTTTATATTGATGTCTAAATGGAGAAATACGAAGAATCCAACGTGATTAGAAAAACAAATTAAAGCAAACAATAGGATTAGTAACTAAAATTAAAGCAAACTATTAAACATTTGTCGTAAGAAGGTAATATCTTTGAGAATATAACAATAAAATGTACTAAACTAATATAGGTAAGACTTGGCTTAGCATTTATTGATATAGTAGCTTCATAAATTTAAAAGACAATATACTTAATCCGTAGTTATTAGCTTTTCGCTTCAATGTAGACCTAGTAAGATCTTCAATATTTGTTCCGCGAACATGTTGGCTTTTTTATACTTGTATATAAGTTTTGCCACAAAAGTATTAACTATTTATTTCGTTTATAATATATATGCATATAATATATATATATATATATATATATATATATATATATATATATATATATATATATATATATATATATATATATATATATATATATATATAAATATATATATGCATATATAATCAGGAGAACAAAAGGCCTCAATACATAGGTCCTTACTGATGTAAGCCACTTTTAACTGATTAAAAACTACCATCAAGGGCTTTCGAATTCGTATACTGTGTTCCCAAAGAAGCAATCAGTTTTCATTTTAAATGTATTATTACTAATCTCTTTTTCTTTAGCATTTATTAACATCACTCTTGTTGTTAAAAACTATTTATTTCGTTTATAATAATTTCTCATTAAAATATTATACTCTAAATCATTACTATTACAAATACCTTATTTTTTCGATTTTAAAATGTATTAAAACAACACTGCCCAATTTAATGCTAACTATCGTTTCTTTTCCTTTTCAGATTTCTTCTTCCACACAGATAAATGAAAATGTACCATTTATAGCATAAAAGTTTATGCCTTTTTGAGTAAATACAAAAAATTCAGTTTCATGGACTTTTAGTCGACAGAGAGTCAGAGAATCAAATTTCTATTTTAAAATGAGTTGTCTGGGCTTCGGCTAGGAAGAAATCAATCTCCATGTTCGAAAAGGAGATCGCATTCGGAAAGAAGATCTACACCATCTGAGAGAAATGTGAAGAAAAAGAAGGTTTTTCATTTCATTTATATTTTTGTTTTGTAGCCTTCAAAAACGTCACTTGACAGTATGATTGATTCCTCCGATGCTGAAGGTTATTTTAGATATTCACATTATAAAATACCTTAAATTCTTTACATTTTTTTTTCAATGAGGATATCAGTCGTACACTGGAATCTAGAGTGTAAAGAAAAAATTTCACACTTTAAATAAAATCGTCGAAAGTAGAAAATATACACCTGATATTCGAGAATTTCTCTGGAAAAATATTTTCGTCTGTGTGATCTGTAAACTGTTGTTTAAGATGTAACCTGTTCTTAACTTTTCAAACAACTAATAATGTTCTAGAAAATAATTCGAATTATTTGTTTGTGCCGCAAGCAGAAAGCGTGATTTCAGATATCGTATATTTAGGCAACTATAATGCACGTTTTATATCCAGGACTGAGCTATAGAATGATTTGCATTTGGATAAACTTGAAAATTTAAATTATCAAGAAATGTAACTTATAACTTTAATGTACATTTTATAGATATATTTGTATCTGAATGTTATATAAGAAGACTGAGATTATCAAAGAGTGATATAAGCATCTATGTGAGTTAAAAGAATATTTTCTTAATTTTACAAACTTCCTTTCTAACACCAATCTGAAAATATATATACCAACCAATAAAATATAAAAACAGATTTTAAAATGAATATTTTAATTATGAAGGCTGCTGAAAATGGCTAAAGAAAGTTTTATAAATATTCTAAAAATAAAATTAAATTTATATACTTTAGTTCGACATTGCAGCAACGAAGAAAAAGAAAGAGTCCAAAGAATAGAAACTAGAGTGTGTCACGAATAAAATGTTATATTTTAGCTGAAGTATATATTGACTCTACTGGATAATAATTTTCCCCAGCATTGCAAATTATTTATTTTTAAAGAAAAATACACATTTTATGTTTTTGATAAAAAGTAACAGTATTTTCAAATGAAGTTTCTACAATACAATAATGAATTTTAAACGAAATTCAGATATGCATAAATAAAAATGTGTTTATTATTCAAACTTATTGACAAAATATCATGAGTGATTAAATAAAATAATAGCTTACGAAAGATTATTTTATTTATCAAGTTTTCCCATTTCTAATTTCTTATAATGAACTATCAGAAAGTATACGCTAGAACTGGCTCCGTAGAGGAATATTAAAGAATGTAAAACTCTATAACTGATAAAAGGAAGATTTTGTGGAAAATACAGCTTATTCAGTTCGCACTATTCGTTCCATAAAAGGTTAAATCTACCAGTGAACGCTATCTTTGAGTTCTAAAAGATAAGAAAAGACCCAAAGAGTGTTGATTAATATCTGTACTTCTTCCAAAATTGTTCTTTATCAAAGAAATCATGTTTCGGACTTATAAAAAAGCCAAGGAGAAAGGAACGTGACGTGAAAGTTGCGTCGTGCGGCCAGAGAATGTATACCACTTCCATCAGCACCAACGTTAGCACAACAGTCATGTCGCATAAGCCGATCCCAACACCTGTTGGGAACATCGGGATGTTCAACAGATCGCAGATTGGTGGACGACTGCCTCCTGCAAAACCTACAGGTAAGTCGCCAATTTTTCAACTAACCCGCGAGAAAGGACGCTTTAAGAGTTACGCAAAATATAGCGTCGACTCTTAGAGGCTCAGAGGAATTTTTCTGAGCAAAATACCAACAAAATTGTTTTTGATGATAAACAGAAAATTTGTTCTTTAAATATCAATAATGGAGGAAAGAATGTATTCATGCAGAAAAAAAGTAAGAATATGCTACTTGCTAAACCCGAAACTTTGTTATCATCTAGAAATGTGTGTTACAAAGTTTTATAAATAGCCGTAACATGGATTAAAAATTATACTTCTTTATAAAATGAATAGAAAATGGTTATAAATATGCACAATTGAAATTAAAGTGTTTTAAAAGATTTAATTTAATAATCAATTAATGTATTAAAATGTATAGTTTAATTATACGTGTTTTTAATACTGTAGAGTTTATTTCAAATAAAAATCTTATACTTGAAAAAAAACCCACATATCATTAAACCACTTGAATTCAACTGTAATGCGAGTGTTTAATCTGTCTTTGACAACTTTTCTGCTTAATAGATGTGGATTTTGAGAAAAATATTAAGTGTAACATATAACAGATTTTCCCATGTTATTTATAAAAATGTAAAATTATTTGTAAAAATAAAAATTGTAGAGTGTTTCTTGTCGAAAATACAGCTAAACGGTATATCCTACAAGTAATGTTTTGATTAGTATGAAATTGTTAAAAGATTTGCACTTCGTTTTTTGTTGTACTAGTAGTTCTTTAAATATAAATAAAAGAGAAAAAAATGTATTCATGGAGAAAAAAAAGTAAAAATATGCTACTTGTTAAAGCTGAAACTTTGTTGTCAACCAGAAATGTATATTATAAAGTTTTATAAATAACCGTAACAGGGATTCAAAATTATACTTCTTTATAAAATGTATAGAAAATTGTTATAAAGATGAACAATTGAAATTAAAGTGTTTTAAAAGATTTAATTTCAGAAACAATTAATATATAAACATGTGTAGTTTATTTATACGTGTGTTTTTATACTGTAGAATTTATTCCAAATAAAATTCTGATACTAGAAAAAAAAACCATATGTATTATTAAACCACTTAAGGTCAAATGTAGCTTAAATGTTTATGTTATCCTTGACAACTTTTCTTCATAATAGACAAGGATTTTCAGAAAAATATTAAGTGTAACATTTAACAGATTTTTACATTACATTTGTAAAAATGTAAAGTCATTTGTAAAAATAAAAATTGTAGAGTGTTCCATGTCGAAAATACAGCTAAACGGTATAACCCACAAGTAATGTGTTGATTAGCATTAAATAGTTAAATGATTTGCAGTATGAAAGCATTTTATCTTAACCGTTGAATCCCATTTATATAATTGCAACACCGTATGGAAGTAAGGATCATGCTCCGTTTTAATCTAATAGATTCCTTCCCTCATTATTGCAATATTCGGTATGTTGCTATAAATTGGCTACTTCCAATGATCTGAAAGCGCCGCCACCTTCAACACGCTCTTCGTACTCCTAGAACAGTCCACAAATGCTGATGATCGGATCAATGTGAAAGCCCTCCAGCGCTGCAAGTCAGCTCCGAGATGGTCGATTGTTGCCTCATTATAAAGTCAGAGTAATATACGGAATGTCTACATGAGGTGTCATTTGAATAATTTCCCCAGGAGATGGAACAAGTTTAAATTAATGAATCCCACATTGACTTGATTACGGATTGGACATATGTACACATATAAACGGTCTCCATTTCGTTCTTATAGATCTGTAAACAAAACACATTTCAAAACAGGATTTTGTTATTGAAGTTATTGCTAAGTTATCCTGTTAATGCTTCGCAACCTTTTGAGGGACAGTTAAAAATACGTTTGTATTTTTTTTATATTTCCTAACTATAAGATTCCTTGCTCAGCAAAAGTAGTTAGCAATCTTATGAACAACCACTTAAATTATATAATTATATTATTATAATAATTATATATTATTATAATAATATAATTATATATAATATAAAGATTATATATAATTTATAATTTTTCTTCTTTGGTTATCATTTTGGTATTCCAGTCTCGTACATAAATATACTATAGTTGCAGGTACATAGAATGAAATCATGATAAATATCTTTATCAATTACAAAGCTTTAATGTATAGTACTATATTTACATGTCTTACAAAACAAATCACTTATCTTATCATTTATCTTAAATTGTTCAGAGAAAGTAGTTAGCAATCTCATGAACAACCACTAAATTCTCGAATATATATAACTTATAATTTTGCCCCTTTGGTTATCATTTTGGTATTCGAGTCTCGTACATAAATATACTTTAGTCGAAGGTACATAGAATGAAATCATGATAAATATCCATATCAATTACAAAGCTTTATTGTACAGTACTATATTTGCATTTGTTACAAAACAAATCACTTACCACGAATTTTTTTTATTTTACATTCTTGTATATGCAGTTAGTTCCGTATAGAATTTATTGTTATACTCCAAAACATGGACTTCAAACTTTAGATTGATTTTGCTCTTTTGGTCATCCCTGATTCCGATACCAATTATGAATACCAATTTTTAAATAGTGAGTAGCTATGTGAACTTGATAACTCGATTATGTTTTGTCTTAGGGAAACCAAATATTCATTAAGTGCGTTATAACAATATTGTACTTTTAAATCAACCTTTCTCTCATTCCCGGTATACGAGAGAAGCCGTATACCTGCTGCTTCCAAAAGTAGTAATAGAAGGAAAAGTATTTTACAGCTTCCTACTTTTCGTAAAGTGTAAATTTTTGCATCATTTATGTTTTTAAATTCACTATTATTTAAAAGTGTATTAATACAGATTCATTTAATATCAATCGAATATTCGAAAATTCGCTCCACACTTACTTTTATTCAATTTAGGAACGTGTGAATGTCGAGAGGATGCTACTACACTCTACTATTTTAAATGGCATCCCGTTATGATTAAAACAGTTTAAAATAGCTGCTGCTTGCAAAAGTAGTAACGGAAGTAGCAGGTATTTGACTGATTCCTACTATTCGTAGAATGCAAAATTTTGTGGGCATTAAATCTGCTAAATTCAATATTATTTAAAAGTTTAGTAATACAGATTCATTTAATAGCAATCGAATGTACGATAAGTAGCTCTACAAGTACTTTTATTTACTTTAGGAATGTGTGAATGTCAAGAGAATGCTAATACAGTGTGCTATTTTTTCTAAATGGCATCCCATTATGATTAAAACAGCTTAAAATAGCTGTTACTTCCAAAAGTAGTAACGGAAGTAGCACGTGTTTTGCAGCTTATTACTATTATTAAAATGCAAATTTTTGAGCCAAATAAATTTGTTAAATTCAATATTATTTAAAAGTTACGTAATACAGAGTCATTTAATACCAGTCGAATGTACGAAAAGTCGATCTACACTTACTTTTATTTACTTTAAGAATGTATGAATGTCGAGAGGGTACTACCCTGTACTTCTTTATTATAAATGGCATCTCATTATGATTAAAATAGCTTAAAATAGCTGTTACTTCTAAAAGTAGTAACGGAAGTAGCAGGTATTTTACAGCTTCCTACTGTTCGCAAAATGTAAAGTTTTGAGCCAATTAAATTTGTTAAATTCAATATTATTTAAAAGTTTAGTAATACAGATTCATTTAATACATACCGCATGTAAGAAAAGTCGCTCCACACTTACTTTTATTTACTTTAGGACTATGTAAATGTCGAGAGGATGCTATTACCCTCTACTATTTTTTTATAAATAGCTTCCCATTATGATTAAAACAGCTTAAAATAGCTGCTACTTCCCAAAGTAGTAACTGAAGTAGCAGGTATTTTACAGCTTCCTACTATTCGTAAAATGCAAACTTTTGTGCCAATTAAGTTTGTTAATTCAATACTATTTAAATGTTTAGTAATACATATTCATTTAATACCAATCGAAAGTACGAAATGTAGTTCCACACTTTTATTTCTTTAGGAATATATGAATGTCGAGAGGATGCTACTATCATCGACATTTTTTTTTTATAAATGGCGTCCCATTATGATTAAAACAACTTAAAATCATTAACGATAATAAAATAATCTCTAATATTCAAATTCATTTGAAATTATGTTTGTTTTACTATGGGTAATCTATAATAATTTATTTAAAATATTCATCAATTAAATCAACAGAATCGATTTAGGTTTAAAAAAATTCAAATATTTATTTATGGTTGAAAAAATAAATTAGATTTATAGTCAATGTTCTATATAAAAAATGAAGTAAATTATCATTTTAACTCCGATGATTTATATACAGTGGATATTAAATAATTTTCGTAAAAGATATCGTAACTATATTTAAATAAATAGTTATCAGAAAGGTTGATTGTTAAGCATTATGTTACATTAAAAGAAAATATCATGTACATACGTATGCTAAATTTTTGTCTCTTGATTCATAAGATTAAACATTTTTCAAATTAAAAATATTAAACCTGTATTTTTAGTTCTAATATTTATTTGAGAGAGATGTTCATATATTTAAGATTTTAATATTAATATTCAACCAAAGTAAAACAAACTTTTGCATCTTAATAAATAAATAACAGTAAAAAGTGAAATTATATGAAATGCGTATAGAAGTGTTTGAATATTATTTCATAATGCATAAGTTTGTTTCATAAAGAAATTTATATGTCTCTCAAGTATGTATTTCCTTATAAGCATCTTTCAGATATGGTGAAATTGCATATCCTAGTTCTTCACATCTTAATTACCAACTAAATTTACCAAAAAGAAAAAAAACCTCAAATCACATGTAAAACATTTTATGTAAAAAAGAATAAAGTTTTGTTTTCGAAAAAAAATACAATTAATGTAGCTATTATTTAATATAATTTTTTACAAGTAAATATGCAAATACATTTTCATCATTATAATACTAAAAATATTCTATATAATACATACATGTATAAAGAGTAACAGAACTTAAAGAAAATCACTCAAAAATTAATATATTTTCAATAAAATTTTCCTACATGATAGTTTTTTACAGTTTAATATAAATTATTGCGCACTTCTACCATTATGTAATAATTCTACAAACACTTTTTAAAGGAAACACACATATGAAAATATTTCAATAACATACTCCTTTGAACTAAGTAAATAAAAAGTAAAAATCTTTAAATTCTGCACTATTACAGAAATTCTAACAAAATCGATGAATCCAATAAAAAAGATTGCATTGATTTTTTGTTTGATGAAACCTTCAAAAAGTATTAATATAAATCTCCAAGTCTTTTATGAAACAATTAAAGGAAGATCTGAAAAATCAATAGTTTGCATCATTATTTTGCCCGTACTATTGATTAAGAACTATTTCTCTTTATGCATTTCGTCGCTTTATATTTCGATTTTCAAAGGGAAAAAACTATTACATACGTTTCTCTAAGAATATTTGCTAACTTTAAGTACCAAATATTTTTATAATCGTTAGAAAATTGTGAATACATTATTGTGATATTATTGCTCGTTTTTCTTTAAGTTATGAAAATTATTTATTTTTAAATACTATGAAAGATACAAAACTTCCACAGTGAAATTAATTTAACGGAATTCTTATATTCTTATTTTACATATTAGCTTATATTTTCAATATAAAAATATCGTTACATGATTAAAAATATTAAAGAAATTTATGTTTCCATTTTGTAAATTTCGATAAACTGCAATGAAGGAGGAAAATCAAGTTCAGCAACAATACAATTTTAATATTCAGAGCAATGCAAAGAAAGAAAAAAAGTAAAAATATTATAGTCTGTAAACTAATGATTTAAACATAACAATATTTTCCCGAGAATGTTAACATTTTCTTGTGTTTTGAAAAATGTATTCAAATATATATGCGTAATAATAACAATCATCTAATTAATAAGAACAATAATTGTCTGTTAAAAGAAGGAAACCAAAAATTTTTATTTTCTAATGAATTTTTAGAATCTGTTTATATCAATTTTTTTCTGTATTTCCATTTTACCATATCAGTATCTCTTAAAATCATATTATTTCTTACCAATTCTGTTGAAAATTTGACTACATTTCATAAATTCCGTTAATTTTAAAACTAAAGGCAGATATATAGCCTTAAAATAGAATTTTAAAAATATTAATTCATATATTGGACATAAATCGGAAATCTATTTCTAGGGTATTCAATTAAAAAATACATTTACTACGTAAAGTAATTAACAGTTTTTTAGCAAATGTGGTAATTATGTATGTCCGGTGTTTTCTCCATTATGAAGCAAGTTATTTTTATTATGCAAGGAACATATGTGAGTGATTTTACGTCCTTGCATTTTTAAATGACCTTAATGCCTTAAAGTGATAATGGAAATATTTCTTTTATTTAAATTTCAATGGTCTCTTATTTAGTACAAATCATCCTCAAAGGACTAAGGATTCTTATTCTGTTTTAAAAACTGATTGTTTGGCATGGTGTCCATTTAAAGTATCATTACAATAATTTAATAAAGGAATTCTTTTTATATATTTTAAGATCCAAATAAGATTATTTACTTTGTTAAACTTATAAAATATATGATTTTAAACATCACAAATTATTTTCTTTCTTCCTTTAAAGATAAAAGACCTTAGTATTCTATTTTTGTTCAGATTTATAGAGCAAAATACCGAACTCTTCAGATAATTCTAAAGCCGTAACACAATTACAAGAATTGAATGTTCAAATATTTTCCGAAATATTTTTGGCCACTGAAAGCCCAAAAATTCTAGCAGAGCAAAAACTAAACCTCTTTGGAAATAGTACAAAGCCTATTCTCAAGAGTATTATTTCTGGTACGGCTGGCTTAAAACTTTTTCTAACGTATAAATGAAATTTATTAACCACAAAGTGAATCCGATGCGATCACAAGCAGCCGTAAAACGAAAAAAATTAAACTTTCAGTTATAAATTCTGATTTTATTAGAGTTATTAAAAAATTGCTGTCATTCAACATTTCGTCCTTTAAAGAGATGGAAATTAAGCTCGATAAATTTCAATTAATCTATCTGCTTCTGAATACCTAAAATTTCCACTTTGATATGGCATGTGAAAAATAACAATGAATAATACTGTAAACCCCTGTAAAGAATACAGAGAGAATGTTTAGAATTGTTTTATATCAATTTTTTTTCTGTATTTCCATTTTACCATATTAATATGTTTTAAGATCATATAATTTCTTACCATTTCTGTTGAAAATTTGACTACTTTTCATAAATTCTGTTACTTTTAAAACTGAAAGCAGATATATATCCTTAAAATAGAATTTTAAAAATATTAATCCATGAATTGGACATAAATCGGAAATCTATTTCTAGAGTATTCAGTTGAAAAATACATTAACTGTGTAAAGTAATTAACTGTTTTTTAGAAAATGTGGTAATTATGTATGCCCGGTGTTTTCTCCATTATGAAGCAAGGTATTTTTATTAAGCAAGGAACAAATGTGGTTGATTTTACGTCCTTGCATTTTTACATGACATTAAAGCCTTAAAATTATAATGGAAATATTACTTTTATCTAATTTTGAATGGTCTCTTATTTAATACAAATCATCCGCAAAGGACTAAAGATTCTTATTCAGTTTTAAAAACTGATTGGTTGGCATGGTGTTCATTTAAAGTAGTATTACAATAATTTAATAAAGTTAATCTCTTTTTATATTTTAAAAGCAATAATAAGGGTATTTACTTTGTTAATGTTATAAAATATATTATTTTAAACATCAAAAACTATTTTCCTTTTTTCCTTTAAAGATAAAAGAGTAAATATTCTATTTTTGTACAGATTTATAGTGCAATATACCGAACTCAACTCTTCAGATAATTCTAAAGTCGTAATACAATTACAAGAATTGAATGTTCAAATATTTTCCGAAATATTTTTGGCCTCTGAAAGCATAAGAATTCTAGCAGAGCAAAACCTAAACCTCTTTGGAAATAGTACAAAGTCTATTCTCAAGAGTATTATTTCTGATCCGGCTGGCTTAAAAGTTTTTCTAACATATAAATGAAATTTATTAACTACAAAATGAACCCAATGCGATCCCAAGCACACGTAAACATAGAAAAGAAAATACTTTTAGTTATCAATTCTGATTTTCCTGGAGTTATTAAAAAATTGCTGTCATTCAACATGCTGTCCTTTAAATAGATGGAAACTAAGCTCGATAAATTTCAATGAATCTATCTGCTTCTGAATACCTAAAATTTCCACTTTGATATGGCATATGAAAGAATAACAATGAATAATACTGTAAACCCCTGAAAAGAATACAGAGAGAATGTTTAGAATTGTTTTATATCTATTTTCTTCTGTATTTCCATTTTGCCATATCAATATCTCTTAAGATCATATAATGTCTTACCATTTCTGTTGAAAATTTGACTACATTTCATAAATTCTGTTACTTTTAAAACTAAAAGCAGATATATATCCTTAAAATAAAATTTAAAAAATATTAATCCATGAATTGGATATAAATCGGAAATCTATTTCTAGAGTATTCAGTTAAAAAATACATTAACTGTGTAAAGTAATTAACTGTTTTTTAGAAAATGTGGTAATTATGTATGCCCGGTGTTTTCTCTATTATGAAGCAAGGCATTTTTATTAAGCAAGGAACATATGTGGTTGATTTTATGTCCTTGCATTTTTACATGACCTTAACGCCTTAAAATTATAATGGAACTATTTCTTTTATCTAACTTTGAATGGTCTCTTATTTAATACAAATCATCCGCAAAGGACTAAAGATTCTTATTCAGTTTTAAAAACTGATTGGTTGGCATGGTGTTCATTTAAAGTAGTATTACAATTGGAGATTTTAACTCCACAAAAAACGAATAAGAATAAAAAGTAATTATTGACATATGATTGATATGAGAAAGGTAATTACTTACCTACTCCCATATTCCGGCAAACTTTCAGCTCAACACACACAAAATCCATTTAAAAATATAAGACTACTATTTAGAATACGGTATCTTTAATAGTTTATATCCTTCCACAACTAATAAAAAATTCCTTAAAATTACGAATAAAATTCAATAAGGAATAACATAGATTTAATTAAGAATAACATAGGATAACAAATAATAACAGAATTTCTCTAACTCGAATACAAATATTTTAGAATTAAGCTTCCGGTTCGTATGGAAGCGACGAATAGTTCTACTACGAATAAAAGTTCAAAGTTTATTTTTTGTTTTTTTCTGGACGCGACGCTTCCCACAGCTTGGCGTTTTTATTCTGTTGCCACTGGAGATTCAACAACAATAATTTAATAAAGTTAATCTTTTTATATATTTTATGATAAAAATCAGGTTATTTACTTTGTTAAAATTATAAAATATATTATTTTAAGCATCACAAATAATTTTCATTTGTCCTTTAAAGATTAAAGAACTTAGTATTCTATTTTAGTTCAGATTTATAGAGAAATATACCGAATTTAACTCTTCAGATAATTCCAAAGCCGTAACACAATTACAAGAATTGAATGTTCAAATATTTTCCGAAATATTTTTGGCCACTGAAAGCCCAAGAATTCTAGCAGAACAAAAACTAAACCTCTTTGGAAATAGTACAAAGCCTATTCTCAAGAGTATTATTTCTGGTCCGGCTGGCTTAAAACTTTTTCTAACATATAAATGAAATTTATTAACCACAAAGTGAACCCGATGCGATCACAAGCAGCCGTAAAGACGGAAAAGAAAATGAGAAATGGATTTCTATTCGCTCCGTGCCCAGGGCTTCTATAAAAGATAAAAAAATATTGTTTCAATTGAAAATAAAAGACTTGAAATGGGAAAGCATCCAATACTCTGCGAAATTGTTCTCCTAACTGAGTGCCTTTGAAGCATAGCTTACCTGCAGACCTGTATGTTTAAAAGGGGGCTGTTGAAAAATTAAAGCTCTATGCCCAAAAGGAACCTTATAAATCTACTTTGCAGGATATTGTCTTAATACAACAAAAGAAATACTTTTTAATGGCTCATATTTTTTTAATCTTTGAAAGAGTTTTTCCCATCACTTAAATAATTTTTTATCTTACATGTTTTTCAAGGAATAAATTGATTTTTTATAAAGAATTTCACTAAAGAAATGACTTTCATACAAACGTGTTGTTATGAAAGGCAGTAAAAAATTGAAACGATTTCAAAGGACATTCTTTGATAAATTTCAGAATAAAATTTGGAATACTTAATTAAGACACAAATTAAGAATTAAACTGCTCAAATATTTTATGCTATGCAGTTAATGCTCTAATGACGGTGCTTTTAAGAGACCAGGTACGTTTGAAATTATCTTTTTATTATCTTAAATGGTATAATGGTGTGTTACAAACAGTTTAAATCAAACTCCATTAAATAATTTGCATTAAAACTTAAAAAAAAAGTAGAAAGTAAAAAAAAATTAAAAAAATTAAATTGATTAAAAATTGCTTTTTCTGTGCAAGGTTTTGAAAGTTCTACTGCAAATACATTTTTTAATATTTTAAAAGATCTACTTTTATAATGAACTAATAATATTATAAAATACATTCAATGTAATTATAAAATTAATGGTTTTATGATAAAATTTCCCAATTTTATAAAAAACAATATAATTGATTTTACAATACATAATTTCTATGACAAAAATTAGGTTAAATTGAGGTGTAGCAAAAAATTTACACAGCTTTTAATTTATGGTTGGTTGGTTGGTTGGTCGGGATCACTACGGTCTAAATTTTTGCAATACGAGGGCTAATGAGACCGGGACCTACTGCTTAAAGCCGATTCTGAACGGCTATGAATATCCATGCCACACTGCGACTCGAATCCATGAACTCCGGATGCGAAGGTTGGTGTCCTAATCATTCGTCCATCGTTCGACTTTTACTTTATGAAATATCGACAGAATTTATGAATATTAAATTTTAAATATGTATAAATGGAATGTTAAAAATACACAAAAATAGCTTTCAGTTAATTTTTAATTATTAAAAGAACTGAAGATTGCAATGATGATTAACTAACACCTAAAATTTTTCCTGATACATAAACTGATTATTCTTAAAGTTGTAGAAGCATCATCAGTTGCCTTTTTTTTTACTTTTATTTGGACTCTAAAGGCGTTAATCGTAAAAGCTAGTGATTATCTTCTTCAGTCTACATTTAATTTTTTGAGTTGTAGAAGCAAAAGAAGGAGAAAATTTTACTTATTTTAAATTCTCTTAACATTTCTTTGTTAAGATTAATGTTTATAGACATTTTCCCTTGAAAACTAATAACAGCTTCATCAACAGCAATCTTATACGATTTCTTACCAAATCATACAAAATTCCCATATGAGAGAATTTTAGCTTTAATTTGTGTTTTAGATGTGTTCTTCTAATCATTTGGACTCTAAAGGTGTTAATCGTATAAGCTAGTGAGCTTCCTTCGTCCGTGTATATTTTAAAAGGGGACTGTTGAAAAATTAAAGCTCTAGGCTCACAAAGAACCTTACAAATCTACTTTGCAGGATATTGTCTTAATACAACAAAAGAAATACTTGTTAATGACTCACTATTTTTTAAATCTTTGAAAGAGTTTTTCCCATTACTGACAAATTTTTTTATCTTACATATTTTTCAAAAATAAATTAATTTTTTATAGAGAATATCATTAAAAAATGGCTTTTATACAAACGTGTAGTTATGAAAGGCAGTAAAAAATGGAACGATTTCAAAGGACATTCTTTGATAAATTTCAGAATAAAATTTGAAATGCTTAATTAAGACAAAAATTAAGATTTAAACTGTTCAAATTTTTTTTATGTTATGCGGATAATACTCTAATGACAGTGCTTATAAGAGACCAGCTACGTTTGAACTTATTTTTTTATTATCTTAAATGATATAATGATGTGTTACAAGCAGTTTAAATCAAACCCCATTAAATAATTCGCATTAAAACTTAAAAGAATTAGAAAGTAAAAAAATTTTTTTTAATTAAATTGGATTAAAATTGCTTTTTCTGTGCAAGGTTTTGAAAGTTCTACTGCAAATAAATTTGTTTAATATTTTAAAAGATCTACTTATAATGAACTAACAATATTATAAAATACATTCAATGGTATTATAAAATTAATGGTTTTGTACTAAAATTTCTTAATTTTATTAAAAACAATATAATTGATTTTACAATACACAATTTCAATGACAAAAATTAGGTTAAATTGAAGTGTAGCAAAAAATATACACAGCTTTTAATTTATGAAATATCAAAATAATTTATTAATATTAAATATTCGATGTTCTTTCAATTGTCTGTGTTTGACTGTTTAACAAGTATTTTTAGCAGCTTTTGGATGGAAAAATAAGGTTGACTCGGACTTGAGCAGTTCGCTTCAATGTGACCCGACTGCATATTACTTCAATAGTCTAGCTGTCTAAACTTCTCTTTGCCCAGAGTTCCGGACAAAGA
The DNA here is from genome assembly GCA_032207245.1 of Pardosa pseudoannulata. NCBI lineage: Eukaryota > Metazoa > Arthropoda > Arachnida > Araneae > Lycosidae > Pardosa > Pardosa pseudoannulata. Next base: position 87,675,018 of record CM063506.1, read on the forward strand.
AAAACAACAGGGGCTTAGTTTGATGTGACCGGAGGAGTAATTTTCGCTGTGGTCATACACACACACACACACGCACACACACCAATAAAGTGGAAAAGTTCGAAGATAAGTTAAATTTGTAAAAGTAGTAATTAGAAAAGTAATAAAATTATTAACTATATTGTCTGAAATTGTGCAGGAATAAATTTGCCTTTCTTCTAGGCGATATCAGTAATGTGAAAATATGTTTATTAGTTGGTTCATTCGAAGTACTGCAATCTGCTTTTTTTTTTCTAAGATAGTGGGACCTACTGCTTAAAGCCGATTTCAAACGGTTACGCAATTCTATGTCAGCATGTGGACTCCACAAACTCCGTTACTAAAAAGCAGCAAGGTTGGCCATTGTTCAATCATTGAAAATAGAAATGTAGAAGTAAAAAAAAGACTTAAACAAGTTTAGTAAAAGTTAGAAAATTCGATTTGTTTAACAATTCGACTTAAACTAAGCAATTGCCATGCTTTTATATTTTAAAGAAGAATTCTGTATCGTAAGAAACTATAATATTTCAACATAATTTAAATACTAGTAGTTAAAACACCAGACTGCTGAGGCCAAACTGTAAAGTTCTAAACTTAAACTCACGCAGTTTCTGACTTAAGCCACAGCAAGATTGTAAGCTGAATAACTAATGTTTACAGCCTGTCAATTTTAAGCTCTTTCCGCAAATTTTAGACAAATAATCTAGTCTAGTCTAGTTTTATCACAACGGCTCCCAAGCATTTAGGGAAATTCTAATCCTTTCAAAATAGAATGGTAAAGACTTCGAAAATACATTTGCTTATCCTCATAATAAATAATATGTGAATTTAGTTTCGAAATATTTTAAAGATCTTGCAGTTTCTGAAATCAATTTAAATCCAAAATGCTAAGCTTGGTTGAATATTTTTAATGCACTTAATTTCAATATAGACGTGCATATTGTTCTTAAACATCAATGACTATTAGGAACTACCCTTAAATCTATATAAAATTTACATTAAAATCAATATTTTAAGGAAGTTTTTTTTAATGTCCCCACCAGAGTGAAAAATAAAATGTATGTTCTATAATATGAAGTTCATAAGAAGTTGTTATTTAAGCAATTTGCTTATCAAAAGGAAAATAGATAATTCACTTTTTTATTATAAATTTTATTTATCAACTGCATGACTGTATTGGTGACTTAAAATGAAATGTTGAATCTGTACACAGTATGATATTTTTTTTTTAAAAATGTTATGATGACAATGTATTTTTAAGTAGCCGAAATTTGACTTTCTAAATTTGTGAATATGTTATTTAAAGATATATATCAAAATAATGAAAAGCAAAACGAATTTTTAATATATTTTTCACAATAAAGAATACAATAATTACTATAACAAACAAAATTATTACCAATTGTAGCTATTAATTTTTCAAATCAATTGTTTTTGGGATTTTCCGAATGTTTGAAATGTTTTATTATCTGTTTCTTACTTTGATATAACTATACGACATAAAAATTAGGTAATTCTAACTGATAAGTTTTGAAACACAAATTATATCGCTTTGAAACAAAAAGACTAAAGACACATGAAATAAAAATTAATTATTCATACAATTACTATCGGTTTACTTAAGATAACTAAGAGAGAAAATTTCCAGAAGGTTTTACAAAACAGACAATGCACATATAATGAACACGAATTTTCCGAATGACACAAAAATACGACTTATTGACAGAAACACATGATTTCTAAGTAATCAATGTCAGTAAAATGTAGGCTTCTAAAAATACATATTTAAAATTTGAACAGTACTATACCTGAAGCATTCGTTTTACTGCGGATGAAATAGTAATTGAATTTATATTATGTACTAGACAACAGACGTTATCCTGTTTTAAAGCTGCAAATCCAAAAATTGTAAAAAAAATGTTTTTAAATTAGTTAAAAATTGGACGGTTTTGATGGAAAAGTAAAGGAAAAATCTTTTCAAAATACTTAACGCCAAAACGCGTGCAATCATCACAAACGTTATTAGATTAAATAAAAATTCCCACATCGCCTGTACTAGGATTCGATTCTAGGACTTCTCGTACTGAAACCCCCTGTGCTGACCACTTCTCTACAGATACGTAGGCAGTGAAGGATTTCAAGCGGCATTATAATAATCTCAATAATCAAGTAATTCTGGATTTAATAAAAAACATTTTCTAATAGATTAAATTGTGAATCTAAACCATCAACTTAATTACATACACAAAATTTAATCAAAATCAGTTTAGGAGGAGTTCTATTACAAACACAAGAACAGAAGAATTTTATATATAAAGATAGTAATTTTTAAATTTTTCACAGCATCTCAATTTGTGTACAGCAGAGTCTGAAAATTTTCTTCTGAAAATTAATATTGATAAACATCTTAATAAACATCTAATTAATATTACTTAATAAACATCTTAGACATAGTTGTGTAAGTTCATCTTATAACTATTGTATTGAACTCAAATAACTAAATTTATAATTCTAAGAAATTTGATAAATCAAATTGCTAAAAGTACATAATTTTATAAATACGATAATAAAGAATAAATTTTATAGATTTTACATTTTATATTTCTATTAATTTAACGTTATACTGCAAACTTTTCAACTAGAAGACTGATTTAAATGCATAATAAACATTTAGTAGATTTCTCATTGTTTAAAATTAATTCCCACAATTATAATTTTACTTTGTAAAATGGTAAGGAGATTGAATAGAATATCTCTTAAAAGAATTAATTACTTTTTATAAAAATATCCCCATGATCTGACAAATCGCATTTTCAGCCTTTCACAAAAAACTTTACTTCCTTTTAACACTTAAGAAATCTATCTATTGTTTCATTTAAACAAAAATCTTGAAAGTTAATTTTAAAGTGAAAAAAAATACTTTTACTCATTCAAGCTTTCAAGTATCCAATTATTTTTCTAACAGTTTATACCAAGATAACGGCATACACTGCAAAATAAAGAAAATTGCTTTTATTTCTTTCCCCAATAAAAAATTTTACCTCATTCTACCTTTTAATTAGAATTTAGGCTGTAGAAAGAAAACGTGCCAGTTTACCTTGGCTGAAACTTATTAATGGAAATTTCTCAGATCAATTTCAGTATTCGTTTATTCCAATTTAACGTTTGCGTGCGAACGTTAATAATATTTTATTCTAAGTCAACAATAAATTTCTTCAATAATATTCTGAAAGCGATTGAATAATTTAGGCTGTATGAAATGGGTTTAAAAATTTGATATTTCTGTCTGAACAATTTGCGAAATGTAAATATAAATGATAAACTGACATGTGGTATGATACGGCCCGTGAATAGTGTGCTGCGGTAGAATTCTAGTCACGATTTTGAGCCTTGCAGACCTTATGATTATCTCCCTGTACAATCCAAAGACGGGCATGATAAATATGTAGTCTGAATTTCCTCTTGTTAGATAGTTTCTAAATAGGAGAGTGGTACAGAATCAAGAAAAAAATAACTCTATTTAGGATAACCAAATTTAGAGGGAATGTTTAGAGTGTCATCGTGAATGCCTTACACTCTTATTGATCATCACTGTGATGTATCAAAGTACAACAAGATTTGTTTTTAATATACACAGCATAATATTAACATTTTGCATGTCAATATTCCCTTGTGGGAACATGTAACTTTAAACTTTAAATCCAATTTAAACTGTTTCTCTAAAAATCATTGTATAAATTTTTACTTACAATTACAGACATAATTTATGTTTATACAACATTTGTGCTTTCGAAATAAATTCTGCAACGCATAGAAATGTTTATAAAATATACAACTTTTAATATCATTTTTTAGGTAGCATTGCTTATAAATTCTGAGAATATAAGAAAATACAATCCAAGTTAATAAATTAATTTTTAAACAGATTTTATGATAAAAAATAATTAAATGTTATGTGAATTTACCATGTTGCCTTAAATGTCAGAGAGAAAAGTTTCTGAGAAGAATATTGGCATACATTAAAATGGATTTCTTGTGAATATTTGCTGCCGTTCTTTCGTAGTACTAAAAGTTTTATGTAAGGGTTTATGACTTTAGATAATATACAACTTATTGTCCTTTTTGTAAATATCAGTAGTTTCATGATATCCTTTCGCAATGAAGTTACAAATCTCTAAGTTCTCAAATAGATCCTGAAAATGTTTCTAAAATATTTCCAAGACTGGATGATGGCAAAACAATCATAGAACACCCCTGATATGAAAAGCATTTGAAATTTGTGTGTGGAAAAACAGAAATAATAAATCATTGCAAAACATTATATTTTCCTTTCATTTGAAATTAAAGGAGTGGAAAATGTTTGCCTGAAATGTCAAAGAGTTTGATAAAATATTTTAAGTACACTGTTACACATTTTTAACATAAATATTGGTATACAGATTTCTAAGAAAATAAATTAAACTTTTTTGGTAGGGCGTATTTCTGTCATGATAAGTTGAGTTCTTCAAAGTGAAAATATTCGAAATTTTATCTCTTAATCCTCTCTTCTTAAGCCCGCCGTTGCATTTTTTGAAACTAAGTTTATTTAAGCTCCTACTTAATTTACCAACTTTTTATGAAGGTGATTAAAATCAAAGATAAACAGAAATTTGTATATGTGAAAAAAAATTAAGACCTGAAAAACTTAAATCCGATTAATTTTGATCTGCTTTGATTATTAATTTCATACATTTTTATTGTTTTACTACATAGTCTAAGTTAATCTTCATTAGCCGTAATACGTGTAGTTCCTAGAATTTAAATTAAAAATATTTAGCAATGATTAAATAACTAGTCCGTCCCATTCAGATGCAAAAATGAATACAACTCTTTAAGGAAGAATATAATACAATTTTTATTTATTATAACTTTTAATATTGTTACGAATTCATTAGTGAACCTTAAATTTAACATGGGACAGTTTTCGTAACCTATTTTTGTCACCAAGTTCGTCGCCAAATATCGCCAAATGTTGCCAAGTGTGGCGATATGTGACAACTTCAGGTTCCGGTTTCTGGAATATTCTCGCAGTTTCTTCTGGCCTATATAAGGCAAGCTGAGTCCAAAACAAAGAGAGAAAGATTCCTTAAGTAGCTTTCTCAGTGTAAAGAGTACGCACGGCATGTTGTGTTTTACCAGTGCTTCCGTTTTGTTTGATTCGGAAAGAGGTTAGTGAGCCCACGGCATTGTTCTCGAGTTGTTTCGCGATGAATTTGTAAGCTTGGTATGAGTGTGTAGTACCTTAAACTTGATGCCTTTCTGACATTGTATTTCCGAACTAATTACCAATAAATTATTGTTTTCGTGCTGTCTTACTTAAAGTCCATTCAATCCCCGAATCCAGCTTTGAAGTTCGCAACAATATTAATATTCAGAGGCCTGAAAAAAGCTATATATCACCATCATAAAATTGCAATTGGCGCGAGCTCTTTCGTTCTGCTTGGAGCAGCTGGTTCATCGCTCAACTCGAAAAAAACTTAAGCGACGCGTTCTGAAGAAAAAAGATTGAATCGGCTTTTTTTTAAGAGATGCAGCATTTTCTGTTTTTATATACGTTGTAACTTGTCTTTTATGTTATGAAAATAAATGTTTCAAAGCTAGTAGCATTCAAAGAATAGTTATCAACTAGTAGCAGTAAAATAATCTGAATTAATCAAATGATTTAATCAACAGTGCCAATGTGGAAGGAAGCTTAGTATTAAACACAGGAAAACAGAAGCTAAACGATTAAATTCTACAGGATTTTAAGTATTTAAAACTCATCACGTATTAAAAAATTAAAACACGTCATATAGAGATTTACAAAATGACAGAAGTAGACAAGCCCAAATAATATTACGGAGCCGATGCACTACACACGACGAGACAGTCCGCCACGATTGTTTTTTCTTGGCGACGATCAGAACATAGCGTTTATCGCCCTGCAAAATTGCCAAATTTGATAACAAAAGACACAGCTGCATAGACCATCTCTACATTTATCATGAAGGGGGGGGGTCCCCCAAAAACATTTGTAGTGTTAAATTGCGTAAAATGTATTTAAGGCTGTATCCCAGTTCGGGAGTTCACCGAACCAAGTTCAGTAGTCAAGCCAAGCGTGGGCGATGTTGCCAAATTGTACTGTACTTTAATACTTTTTAATTTTTTGATAGTTTTAAAATATTTTCATTAAAAGGAAACCGTATTTTATTAATATAACTAAATATTTTATAAGCATAATTGCCTAAATATAACCAACTAATGCTTATATTTTGCTTAGTTTGCACCTATTGCATAAATTCCGCACTGTTTAGTTCAATAAACAGTTCAAAAACGCCTTTAAATACAGGGTGTCTATAAAAGAACTCCGGGGTTTTAAAAATTCATATCTCACTAACTATAAAAGATAGCAAAATTTAGTCGATTTCTCTGAAAAGAGTAGCTCAAATAGTTTTACTCATATCATTTGGGAATGTTTGTATCAACTATTGGCTGCGCTGCAGGGCGTTGACCTTGAAATGACGTCGCGAAATTTGAAATGATGGCGACTCCGCAACAAAAGGCTCAATGTGTTATTTGGCTCATAGAAACGAAGTCTGTAGTTACCATACAAAGAATCTTTCGACGTAACTATGGTGTTAACCCGCCTTCTGACAAAACCATTCGTCAATGGTTCAGTGCATTTAAGGAAACAGGGAATGTTTTGAAGCAAAAGTCGCCGGGTAAGCCGAGTGTGTCTCAAGAGAAAGTGGACAGAACTCCGTTGGATTGTTTCTTCTGGGGGCATATCAAGAATCTTGTGTATGCAGAGAAAATTCGTGATGTTCAACATCTCAGGGAACGAATAGTCTATTGTGTGGCAACCGTCCCCCCAGACATGCTCGCCAGGACATGGGAAGAGGTAGAATACCGTTTAGACTTCTGCCGTGCCACTAACGGGGCTCATATAGAACTTTACTAAGTGTTAAAAAAACTTGAAAATGTAAGCTTGCCAGTCATGTATAAAACATGTATGTATGTTTTTTATTTCATTAAAATATTTTGCCTCAAAACCCCGGAGTTATTTTATAGACACCCTGTACATTAAAAGTCAAGTTTAAATTTGTATTCATCTTAACAAAATTTCAAACCATTTTTTGTTGAAAATATGCTTTGAAATTGGGTATAAACTTAATACAAAACGAAGCATAAATTGCAAACATCACTTGGCGACAATTTGGCGATCACTTGTATGAAAATAGAGCCAAAAACATGGAGATCGGCTCCCGGAACTGGGATTCCACAGTATTTAATAATTTATTAAAAACTTATGTTTAGTGCATATTAAAATTATACAAGAATTTTTAAATTACGAAAAAAATACTATAAATAATGTTTCTGCTCTGTTTTTTTTTTTTCAGAAAAAAGTTATGTTTTGTGAATAGTTTGGTTTAAAAAAAAGCCATGTGAAGGCCTCCATGTTTTTTTCATTTGGCGATCTTTCAGAATACGTCCTTTTGTAATGATCGCCAAATAAAAACATGGCGTATATAATGCTTCTGTTCCAATGTTATATTTGAAATATAGTGAGCCACAAAACAAGCAGATAAGTACATAACAGTTAAAAAATTAACAACACAAATGATGATAATGCTACATACCCGATAGTGGGAAGCAGGTACAGATGCGATATTTATTCTCCGGGTTTTGTTGCCAAATTTGGCGGGAAGGGAGGGGGCCTTTGTGCTCCACAAGTATGCATTTATTGCAGACTGTTGAGCACACGGTCCTTCTCTTTTCATCAATTTCTTATATGTCCTTATTTCTTTCATTATAATGTTTATTTAAATGATTGTATGTTATCTATTTATAGTTGTTGTATTGTTGTAACAATATGGGGGTTAAGAATAAAAAAAAAATTAAATTTGTTTTAAAAAATTTTGTAATATCTTTGGTTTTTTAAAAGCCATGCGGTTCCGTCCATGTTTTTTTCTTGGTGACCTTTCAGAAAACGCCATTTTATGCTGCCATTTTTGTTTGACTATCTTAAAAAAAATTTTTTTTTTTTTTGCCAAGATCGTCAAGAAAAAAAACATGGCTGCCGGAAGAGCCTAGATATTTGTTCCAGGAAAGCTGATTAACTGTTAATCAGTCAACTTCCAACTTTAACTTAAAACTTTTCGCAAGTTATGAGAAGTTTCAATCACCTTTGTCACAAATTTCAATTAAAATTTAAAACTTGTAACAAATATATTTAAAACATGACAGACTTCGGTTAGCTCAAATAATATTACATTTAAAATCTCCTGAGGCACAAAACAGTTAGGTACAAGACAGCTAAAAAAATTAACAATATAAATTACTACGATGATACATTTCCGATAGCTGGATGCAGACTGACTGTCTTTGTCTGTTACCACTACTATCCTTATGTTTGTTACAAGCTTGCAAAAAATACAATATAAATAATGAAACAGTTTATGCAGACCTTAGTAATAAAATTTGCTAATGTCTTTTAAATATTTATTTTTGAGACATTAGAATAAGGAGATTTCACGCAGTAGGGCAAATTCTCAAATTATGACAATTCTGGCTTTAGTTTCAAACGGGAGGGCAGTTTATTGTTTGTCTATTGGCTGTTGTAAACATGAAAATGAATGGGAAGAGCATTATAGTAGTTCGTGACGTTGCGACAAATTGCCTTATTACGCAGCAAAATAGTAAATATAAAAGAGCAGATGTCGCCAACCTTTGGGTGAACTAAGCGCATTTTCATAAGCTACAAATTTATACCAAGATGCCCTTAAACACTGCCAGCAAAGGCATACACAATGAACACACACACAATTATAACATAGAACTATTTTCAAAAATCTGTTAGGTGCTTCCCTCTGTGATTATCGGCAAAATAAGGAACTTCAATACAATTTACACTTACGATATGAGGGTCCAAACAGGAACCAAAGATGAATATTCTGTAGCGTCCTCTATATTTTCTCTTCACCTTATTTTTAATCTCCGTGCTTGGATACTTTCTTCTACTGGTGTGGCTACATAGTTTTGTTGCATAGCAACAACCATATATATAATAAGTAAAATAAGTGTTTTGATTATCTTCTTGAGTTGTGTCATCCATTTTATTTATTTAAATAATTGAAGATTTATTATAGATAAATGGTGGTCATGAGTCTTCATCCTCAATTCCACATTTAACAGAGATGTAACACACATTTAACATAGAAGGTAATAGCCTTAAAAACTACAGTTATATCAGATACTTAAACTTATTTATCCAACAATAAAACAAGATAATGTATTAAATCATTAAATTTATTATGCGTAATCATGACTAAATCGATAATTAATTTTACTAAATACATTACAAAAATATATTTTACAGTACTGTGCTTAATTATTTTCTTATCACATTTTTTCATTTATAAAATGGCATACACTGATAATTAAAATAACGGCTATTCACTAATAATGATATATTATAACATATTTTGTTGTTTTATTTTTTTAATTGTGTTACACTCAGTCTATAATAGCTAAGATTTAAGATAATCACCGATATATAAATTAACGGGGTTCATAATATGTCTAGTTATGGAACTGGAGATAAACGAAGTAATATGGCTAAATAAAAAAAATTCAACAAAACTGTTTATTCTTCTATAAAAAGATAAATACTTTACTTTAACTACCGGTGTACCCGGAATGATCAGAACTAATTATCTGTTAAATTAAGTATAAAGAGCTAACCACGGTTAAATCTAATTACCAATAATTTGATGCGACTGAAGCTTTCTCATCATAGTTTGGTAAAGCTAATCAAAACTTAAATGCAATAAATCTATCTGTAAATCATTTACCTACAATTAGCTCTTATCGCTCTGATGGGAAATAGTTTTAAATTCCAACACGTAAAAGAGATTCCAAATGAATTATAAGTTTTTATTAAAATTTATTAAACTTTCATGTCATTTCATCGACAGATTGATGACTGATTGGGATTACGGATTGTACATTCAAAATCGTAAATTTATAATGTAATTTATTTTAATAGTTGTATTTGACTATGGTGAGACTCGGTATTAACCTTATGAAGAACACTTCTAAAAATGTATAAAATGACAAAACATATTAAATGAATACTTTTTGTTTGTAAAACAAGTATAAAACTAATTTATTTTTATGTTTTGTACTCATAAATCCTTCTTATGTTATCCATATGTTATGTTTTTACTCATATATCCTTGCACAAAACCTATCTTTCAGTACCTAAGTGTATGAAATAGCTCTTTTCTAAAGTCAACATAATATTTCTCTTTTAGTTACAAAGTTAAAAATTTATTAACAAAAGATATAATTTCCTGTCTTAAAAGTATTGTGTGAAACATTATTTGATTCTCAGGACTGGTCTGATATATATATATATATATATATATATATATATATATATATATATATATATATATATATGTATAATTTTACACAAAAGAAACAGAAAATATTATATAAAGAAAACTACACAATGATAAGTCATTTTTAATAAAAGCAAAATTGATCGATATTCTTTCCTAAGAAAGAAAAAAACACCTTAAAATATGAAGTAGAAAAAGGTTATCACCATACTTATAAAATATTTAAAGAAATAGAATGCGTTTTTAGATATGGTTCATTTTCAACGAAATTTGAAGAAAATCCGTTATGTATGTATATGTTACTGTGAAAGACCGAAATCTGGAGAATGTCGACTTTCACCGGTGAATGTCAACATTCACGTAGTCGTTTGGTGTATGTCCGAAATATTTGCTAAATACCCTTATTTCTGACTTACACCGGTAAATGTCGACATCCACCATGCGCTAATGGCGAATGTTGAACATGTCGGATATTTATATTTTCTTCCTCATAATTCAGTCAAATCTATAGTAATAGCACATGTAACTGTTGAACATAAAACAAACCGAACACTCTTAGAACAGAAAATAATACCAATAATTAACTTAATTATGTGATTGACGTTATATTATCTTATTTGTTGAAACCAATTTATACTGCTATAGCAATTTGAATTGCACAAGAGTTCCTTGCATTTATTAATGGCATTTAGTAACTAAACATTTCTTTTTGCAATGACAGCGTTTATAGCCATGCCCTCCACGTCCCAAATTAGCTTCAGCGGCTTCTCTCAGTGCGATATTTCTTGAGAAGAAATCTCATCTATGGAGAGTAACTTTTCTTTACAAAAATATAAACTGATTATTGGTATAAAGCTGCTTGAGCGAACCATTTTTGTTTACTTATTTATAAAAGTCGGAGTCTTCTATTCCAACAACAACCGCCAATACATTTCGAGCATCTGTAAGACCACGGCCGACATCAGGGACTTGTATTCACACAGTGTCATCCATTTGAGAAGGAGGAAGTTTTCTTTTTTATGTCTGTAACATTTTAGTTGCATGCATTAGGTTATGTTTTGCGGCCGCTTTTTTAATAGAAATAAACTTCTGCTGTTTAGTCATGGCTTGATAGAAGGTGTAATAGGTTGAAGCTCTTCTGTATTTTCCTTTGGAATGGATGCAGAAACTTTGGAGTATTCCTTCATGGTAATTGCTATTTTAACATATATATGTTTTAATAATAAAGTATGATTTAAAAACGTAAAAAAATATTATTTTTCAACATTCACCATCAATGCATACGGATTGTCGACATACACCGGTGATAGTCCGAATATGTAAGAATATAATCAAATATTCTGTCTTTCACCGAGGTATTTGGTGTACGTCGACATTCACCGGTGAGTGTCGACATTCTCCAATTTCGGACATTCACAGTAACACATATATATATATATATATATATATATATATATATATGTATATATATATGTATGTATATATATATATATATATATATATATATATATATATATATATATATATATATATATATATATATATATATATATATATATATATATATATATATATATATATATATATATATATATATATATATATATATATATATATATATATATATATATATATATATATATACATGTATATACATATATATCTACATATATATACATACATATATATATATATATATATATATATATAGATAGATATACATATATATATACATATACATATATATATACATATATTTATAATATATATATATATATATATATATATATATGTATGTATATATATATACATACACATATATATTTATATATATATATATATATATATATATATATATATATATATACATACATATACATATACATATATATATACATATATATATATACATATATATATATACATATATATATATACATATATATACATATATATATATATATATACATATATATATACATATATATATATATGTATATATATGTATATATATGTATATATATATATATGTATATATGTATATGTATATATGTATATGTATTTTTATATGTATATGTATTGTGCGCGTGCGGTTTCACTAAGAAAGATTATTTTATGTGTTCTGTGTATTATTTTAGCATTACTTTAAGCATTTAATCGATAGCCCCCTTGTTGTATTGGCAATATTTTTGTCGCCAATCATGCCAACAGGCCATTTGAGATGATGGTGGTGATCAACATCCATAAAAGTAATATAAAAAGAATGAAACGCATAAAATATAATTATTAAAATAATAAAAATACATGTGAGTTATTTTACGTGTTATGTGTATTATTTTAGTGTTACTTTAAGCATTTAATGTATAGCCCAATAATTTTATTGGCAATATTTTTGTTGCCAATAATGCCAATATGCCATTTGAAATGATTGCGATAAACATCCATAAAAGTAATAGAAATACAATAAAAAGTATAAAATATAATTATTAAAATATTAAAAATACATAGTATAGATAAAATTTAACATCAATTATACAAAATTTTTAAATTTACAAACGCATGAAGAAACAAGTTTTAAAATTTTGTAAATCAGACGGACATTTATCAGAAAATATGAGTATATATTTTATATAACCAATAAAAATGAAACCAAAAGCATGGAGTATAATAATTCAAATTTAAAACTGTATACAAAATTTAAAGTTAAAAATTTCTTAACAAAAGATATAATTTCCTGTCTTAAAAGTATTGTGTAAAACATTATTTTATTCTCAGGAATGGTCTGATATATATATTTATAACTTTACACGAAAGTAACAGAAAATATTATATAAAGAAAGCTACACAATGATAAGTTATTTTTAATAAAAGCAAAATTGATCGATATTCTTTCCTAAGATAGATAAAAACACCTTTAAATATGAAGTAGAAAAAGGTTATCACCATACTTATAAAATATTTAAAGAAATAGGATGCTTTTATATATGGTTCATTTTCAACGAAATTTGAAGAAAATCTGTTCTGCATGTATATATATGTATATATATATATATATATATATATATATATATATATATATATATATATATATATATATATATATATATATATATATATATATATATATATATATATATATATATATAATATATATATATATATAATATATATATATAATATATATATATATATATATATATATATATATATATATATATATATATATATATATATATATATATATATATATATATATATATATATATATATATATATATATATATATATATATATATATATTGTGTGTGTGTGCGTTCGTAGGTGCGTGTGGTTTCACTAAGAAAGATTATTTTATGTGTTATGTTTATTATTTTAGTGTTGCTTTAAGCATTTAATCGATAGCCCTCTTGTTTTATTTGCAATATTTTTGTCGCCAATAATGCCAACAGGCCATTTGAGATGATGGTGGTGATCAACATCCATAAAAGTAACATAAAAACAATGAAACTCATAAAATATAATTATTAAAATAATAAAAATACATGTGTGTTATTTTACGTGTTATGTGTATTACTTTAGTGTTACTTTAAGCATTTAATGTATAGCCCAATAATTTTATTGGCAATATTTTTGTTGCCAATAATGCCAGTATGCCATTTGAAATGATTGCGATAAACATCCATAAAAGTAATAGAAATACAATAAAAAGTATAAAATATAATTATAAAAATATTAAAAATACATAGTATAGATAAAATTTAAACATCAATTATACAAAATTTTTAAATTTACAAACGCATGAAGAAACAAATTTTAAAATTTTGTAAATCAGACGGACATTTACCAGAAAATATGAGTACATATTTTATATAAGCAATAAAAATGAAACCAAAAGCATGGAGTATAATAATTCAAATTTAAAACTGTATACAAAATTTAAAGTTAAAAATTTCTTAACAAAAGATATAATTTCCTGTCTTAAAAGTATTGTGTAAAACATTATTTGATTCTCAGGAGTGGTCTGATATATATATTTATAACTTTACACGAAAGTAACAGAAAATATTATATAAAGAAAGCTACACAATGATAAGTTAATTTTAATAAAAGCAAAATTGATCGATATTCTTTCCTAAGATAGAAAAAACACCTTTAAATATGAAGTAGAAAAAGGTTATCACCATACTTATAAAATATTTAAAGAAATAGGATGCTTTTATATATGGTTCATTTTCAACGAAATTTGAAGAAAATCTGTTCTGCATGTATATATATGTATATATATATATATATATATATATATATATATATATATATATATATATATATATATATATATATATATATATATATATATATATATATATATATATACATATATATACATATATACATATATATAAATGATTGCGATAAACATCCATAAAAGTAATAGAAATACAATGAAAAGCATGAAATATAATTATTAAAATATTAAAAATACATAGTATAGATAAAATTTAAACATCAATTGTACCAAATTTTTAAATTTACAAACGCATGAAGAAACAAGTTTTAAAATTTTGTAAATCATACGGACATTTGCCATAAAATATGGGTACATATTTTATATCAGTAATGAAAATGAAACCAAAAGCATGGAGTATGAGAATTCAAATTTAAAATTGTATACAAAATTTTTATACACAATAGCAGTCGGAAAAATTTTGAATTGCGATATGTAAAACAAAATCGCATACTTGGCGATGATAAATATAGATAAACAATCAAAATCACCCGTGTGGTTCTACTGTATCACCATATTGATCACCCGTGTGGTGACCGAATGTGAAAGAAGAAATCCAATGTATCACATGCATGTCGTAACAGGCTACTAAAGTAGGTACCCAATGTTCGGGGATATATTTTCGTAGTTTTTATAAATAAAATCTTATGTTGGAAAAATTGAACTTTATAGGCACTTTAGTTTTGTAAAGCAAGTAATGATGTCATGGGACACTAATGAACACAGAGTATTTGTAGGTAATAGTTTTTAATGACCATAATGTAATAATATAAGAATCTGTATAATAATAGCCTAAGTTATCTGTCCGCAAATTTATGAAGTGGTTGGATCTGGAATGGACAGAGGCATCCATTCAAAGTGAATAAAGTTTATCTTCTCCTAAACTATCGATCCGATTCTAAAATAAATTTGTATAAATATGCTATATATCACAGCAAAAAATACTGTAGTCTTTAAAACGTTCCAAATCCACCCCTTTTCCCCTTTTCGAGAGTTTAATGGCATTATTTCAAGTCCTATTTTCCCCGGTTAAGAGCAGGCGATTAAATTTATCCATTTATCACTTAATAAATAGGTAAAAATAACAATTGTTTCTAGCATTGTGACGTCATTCCTTTAAACATCTCATTTAATCATTTCATATTTTAAACTATTTAAATATCGTCTACACTATTATAATATCTTTTACCACTGAACTTAGATATTACGTAAATGATTTTCTTTTATATTTGGCTTAAATAATAGATTAGATACATATGTGGATACATATTAGATACATATGTGTAATCATTGGTTATTTTTTGCTGCCATGAAAATTTTATCACCGGTATTAACTATAAATTCTTTTCATATAAGTCTAGGAGTCTATTTCACGGACTAATAAATATCTAGCTTTTAATTTATATATATTTGGAAATTAAGAAATTTGTTCGTTTGTGTGTTTGTTTGTTATACATCACCACACGGTTTGACTATATGAATTCAGTGTGATTCTAAACTGCATTACAGAATCGGGAGTCTCTAGAGGAGTAGGAAGATAAATAAACTATTGAGAGTGAACCAGATAATTGTCAGCCAAAAAACAAACCATTTTTTACCTGCCTCATTGGGTACTTAACAGTTCTGGAATATTAAAAATTTTACTAATCCCATCATATGATGAGCTAGATGCTAGTTGAAGTTAGAATTCTTATTCTCTAAAAATGAATCCAATAACTGATTTATGAATGTGGTTGACAACGCCAGAGCAGTCATATTGTTCTCGAGGTATATCACGGGCGACTTTGAGTTATAATAGCGTTAGAGGTTCCCAGCAGATGTGAATTTAGTATCATAAATTTCCCTCTCTGTGATTTCTGACATCTTTGCAACGCATAAGTCATATATTTAAATCAAAATACGATAGCAACCGAAATGTATTCTAACCTAATATAGGCTGCTACCATATTACGGTCGACATATGTCATTAGTGACTTCTGCGTCATAATGATGTCAGATAGAGAAATGTTTGTGACCAAATTCCCATCTCTGGCCATTTCTGACGTCATTATTAAACGGAAGTCACCAGTGACATGTGTCGACTGTAATATGGTAGCAGCCATATGGTACCATTGCATAAAGTTTTATTATGGCATTTTTATGTACTACATGAGGTGTTATCATATAGGGCATTTCACGATTTCATGCTCATATATGTATATATATATATATATATATATATATATATATATATATATATATATATATATATATATGAGCAGTGCACATCTCAACATAGTGGATTTAAGTTCAAATTGAAGAACAGCTTATTGGTTGCCTATTGGCTATTGTAATGAATGGGAAGGGCAATAAACCCGTTTATGACGTTGCAGGATATTGCTCTATTGCCTTCGATATAAGTCACAGGCTACTTTTGTCCCGATTAGGACTTCAAAAGTCGATAGAGATAGGAATTTGGTATCATAAATTCCCCTTGCTGCCTTTTCAAAATTAAAAAAAAAATCAATCACTTTTCAGAAGTTTCTGACATTATTATGACGGGTATGTCTCCTGTGACATATCTAGGCTACACTAATGGAATTTCACTCTGTGTCACTAACTACATTAATGCCCTTCCTCATTCATGCGTATTTCTATAATAGCCAATATGTAACTAATATTTTGCCCTTCCGTTTAAAATTAATATTAAATGTTTCATAAGTTTAGTTGTATCATGCTGCATGAAATTGCCTTATATGGTAGCACTCATGATATATGATATTATTATCATATCTCGTGGTATTTTTGTATTATGCACTTTCTATACAACTACTTTTATTGAACTTGATAAGTAGATTAAACACATATAATATCAAAAACACATTGGTTTCAAAAATTTTCAGCATTACTGAGACTCTAAGTCTAGTTTGAAGGTAAGACTAAATATTTTAAACGTTATCTTAGATTATATAAGTAAAACTATTCATTTTTAAATATTTTATACAGTTAAGAATTACAAGTTTTAATTTAGTACAATTTGCAGCTGCAGGATTTAGACATATTTTTATAATTTTTTAATGTCAAACATAAAGAATTACGTTATTATGAAAGAAATAAAGTTTAAGAAATTTAAAAGAAAATCAGGCCCTGTGTTTTGGGGAAATCCAACTCTACCAGATGCAGTATATACCAGATTGCATAATATTCACAAGAACTCGGCAGTATTTACTGATGGTCTGGCTGATCAAACGACTTTTGTCACCCAATGTACTTTCCCACTACATAATAAACACATAATTGATCTATATCTGTTTTATTTGCTTGATGGTTATTTTGTTGATCTTCAGTACCGCAGTTTGTGGGTTCGAATCCCACTGTGTCATTGATTTCCGCAGCCGTTCGGAATCGGTTTTAAGCAGTACGCCCCGCTCTCATGAGCTAAAAAGCTCTCGTGTTCTAAAAAGTAGACTGTAGAACTCCAAACCAAACATCGGTTTTATTTATACCAGGCAGTAGAGAAATACAAAAAAAAAATTTAATCAAAAATATTTATTAATGTTTATTTCCATGATGAACAGTTATCCAGTAAAGGGACAAAGGTATTTAAATCTTAAATTATTTAATTATTTAACTCTGACTTGGGAACATAATACTGTTGATAATGTATATATATATATATATATATATATATATATATATATATATATATATATATATATATATATATATATATATATATATATATATATATATATATATATATATGTATATATATATATATGTATGTATATATATATATATATATATATATATATATATATATATATATATATATATATGTATATATATATATATATGTATATATATATATGTATATATATATATGTATATATATATATATATGTATATATATATATATATATATATATATATATATATATATATATATATATATATAATATATATATATATATATATATATATATATATATATATATATATATATATACATATATATATACATATATATACACATATATATATATATATATATATACATATATATATACAGATATATATATATATATATATATATATATATATATATATATGTAATCCATTTTTTATAAAACTCCTTCACAACAGTTCAACAGCTATAAGTAATGAGAATGCAGTCGGGCTTCATATTTAAGATAACTCAGAAGTCTAATTTTAAAACTTTATTTCAGAGCAGCAACATCACACATCTGCCCTTCTGGACAATATATAATCAAAAGCCACAGAAATTACTCTGTTCTCTGACACAAGTACACCCAAGAACGCTGACAACAAGAATTTTCCCACAACAAAAACAACTTACTAAGCGAATTAAATGCAATATCAGCAAGACACGAACACATGTTCCGCCAACACCTGCGAAACTGCTGCATAGACAGAAAGTTTACAGTTTTATGACAGAAAGGAATGTTAAGTGGAAAATACTTCATTGACCAAACCATTTAGAGGCTGATAAAAATATCTAGATGAATTAAAATAGGAGAGAGGAGGTTTTTGAAGAAATATTAAAGTTAAATAATTTTGATATATTACATATATATATACATATATACATATATATATATACATATATATATATATATATATATATATATATATATATACATATATATATATATATATATATATATATATATATATATATATATATATTTGTAAACAGAGAATTGTTGATTAAAATAGAAACATTCATAATGAAATGAGTCACAATTTACACATAATTTAAAAATATTCATAAAAATTCCTATATTCTTTCATTTTTTGTTGACTTTATATTACTTATATAATTAAATCAGTATTGAATCTCATTTAAATTCCATCCATTTTATAAATCTTAGCTATTTCAAATTTAAAGGATTTTAGTAACATTTCTTTTATTTTGCGGCTTTACACACCTTCCAAATTACCATACTGAGATAAATTGAAATACATTTAAACAATATTAATGCATCTGGAACAGTTTGGGCCAAGACATATTTGAGAAATTAGGTTCTGTTTTATACATAAAAAAGTTTCTTGTTTTCAAAGATCAAAAATTAATTTCCCGGTAACTTTCGTTTATATTTTATTCATCAGGTATGTAACATCTCGTATTTGGAAGCAAAGTGTGTTCCATTGTATAAAAAACTAAATAATTTTTTAAGTTAGAAATTTATTACCGATCAATTTAAAATTATATTCTGAAGAGAGAATAGCTTTTATTTCATATTAAATCGGAAATAAGCTGTTTTAATGAAGTAATGATTTAATAGTACTGTGATCCTTAAATTAAAATAATTAATCAATTTCAAAATTTAGAATTGGTAATAAAGTATAAACTCTAAAAATAACTGCTTTAAATATCTCGATGGTTGCTGGTGATACGACAGCAAAGAGTTCTAAGATAAAAAATGGGTTCTAAAAATCTCTCCTTAATTTCAGTAGCAATAGTATTTTAGTCTCAAAATCAGTTATTCCAGTGTACATTTGTATATTTTCTACTTCAATAAATAAAAAGTTGAGAATTGTGTTCATTATTTAGAAAGTGTATACTTTCAGTCTGTACCTTTGTAAAATTTCAGATTACGAAACCATATGAAGTAAACTAAAAAGTACAGTATAAATATAATGAAAAAGAATGGACATTAAACATTTTACATAAAAGAAAAAATAATATTAAATTTACAAACTGTAACAATAAGTTACATTCGGTTCAGTGTGTTTTTCGACGGGGACATGCCGGGGCAGGACCGGTTTGAATACAGAGCGACTTCGGACTTCTCCTAGCAAATAGAGGTGTCCGTTCGTTTGGGGAGTTTTGACCCCCCCCGCCATTCTAGAGTGGACTCTTTTTTTGTCTCCGCGGACAGAGAAAAATTTTTTGGAGCGGAAGTTGGTTAGGCAGAAGAATGAGAGGTGAAAGGTTGGCATCCACGTTCTGGTGTTCCCTTATCAAAGAATTTTTAGCCATTTTTTTTAGGATCGACGTAGACTCGAGAGCAGTCTTTGATCTACAAATGATAAGTTGATTTAAATATTTGTATTCCTTAGGCATTTATTTAATTGTATAAAATCATTTAATCAAGACCTACTTTCCATGTGCTTCTTAATGAGTTTCAATTTCTTTCTCAAATACTATGCCAACGTAACATTATTATTTTACACAAACATATGTCAAAGAATAATAATGTCCATTAATATCATTTTGGTTTAAATGATTTTAATACACTATAAATCCTTCAGTCGAAAATATGCATCGTTAAGAAAAAAAGCTTAGACTTGTTTGTTTGTTGAGGGTATATATAGCTTTGAAGCAAAAAAAATATCTGCATTATAATTGCATATATTTATTCTATAAAAGTAAAATCTTCCACTTTGTATTTAATAAATGTTTTCGTAGATCAATAATAAGGTTTGAACTTTATGAAAATTATTTTCTTGGTTTCTTGGAAAACCTAAAATGTATACACAAAAGGAAAAAGTAGAAATTCACTTAATAATGAAAATTTCAAACTTAATATTATTAATTACTTTTTATTTTGGTAAACCTAAATTATATAAACGAGTGCAATAAATTTTATTTTATAGCATAAAAGCTAATTGTTTTTAAATTTTCAGTTTCTTAACGTTTATACTGTTATTTTAAATTACAAAATTCCTTTAAAATTTTTAAATACAGAATAAAAGATATTTACGTCAATTTGATAAAAACAAATTAGCTTTTAATATGCATATATTAAGAGTTATCTTTATAGTAAAGGAATTTTATTTTTTTCATTGTGTTTATATAAGTTTACGATATTTTTTAAAAGAGTACTGACAAATCTAAATAACTTGTTTTTATAATTGGTTATTAAACGTTTGATATTTGGTTATTTACTGTTATTGACAAATTTGAACAAAATAATTTCTTAAAAAAAGCCCAACAATTTATTTTGCGGTGAAAAGAAAAGTCTGAAATAAGGAAGATATAGTCTAAAGTTAATACGTATAAAAGTTAGGGTATGAAACGTCGTCATCGTTATCATCATAAGTGGCTTGATAGCCCAGGGTGGGCCAAGGATTACCTTTGAAGAATCCTTGAAGCAGCCCTCTAGGTGACAGCAGTTTTCCAGGACCTTCGACACTCCAAACTTCTCTTTTATTGCACACTACCATCTCATCTTTGTGTTTCTCTTTTTGTCTTTCTATGTGGTTTAGAATAAAATACCCTTTTTAGATGGTTTTAGTCGATCATTCGACAAAGATGATCAGCCGAGTTAAGGCTATTAATTCTTAAATAATTATGTATGGACCTTTACAAAATTCATAAATCCATAAGTTCTACAGTACTTTCCAAACTTAACACGTTGACGGACACTTGAATCTAGAGCCGCCAAAGCGAAGTTCACTCTATGGCATAACCATCCAAAATGAAACAGTCGTTTTTAGACACTAAGTATATAGCGGTACAAATGTGCATTTACCGGCGTACAAGTAGAAGCCTAGTGTTATGTTGCGAAAACAATTTTTCAGATTGAATTTCGTTTTCCACCTGTTACCCGACTTGCAGATTCAGTATGCACGTTGTTGTGAAAGCAGTAGTGCTATCGTGTTTCTCTTGAATTTATTTTTTTTCGTTTATTTATTTTTGTTATATTATGAATTAACATTTCGTATAAAACACCCAAAAATACTTTCCACATAAAAAAATTGCTTATTTGAGTCATTAAACCTGTCATTTACGTTTTTAAATTTTTGCTGTTATAGCCGCCATCGTCCCATTACTTAGTGTACAGAGTCAGCTGGCGAAATGAAGGTTATAGACGCAACCTCATTAAAGGTGCTGAATTAATCAAAATTAACTTTTTTTAAGCTGAAAGAGTAAAACTATGCTTCTAATATTTTAAAACTTACAAAAACAAATAGTGCTAATTTTCGAACATCACTTGTTCCTACTGTCCGTCAATGTGTTAATTTTCTTTAGAAAGGGCTACCAATAAATGATCTTAAAACTTTTCGTTCTAAAACACCTTATCCGGTCTCATCTGATTTCATGTTCATGTTATAGAGCCATAAGTCAAAATTGGTGTAATGAGGGCTTTATGTAGCAGGAATTTCGTTTATCTAGAAATACACTTTGACGTAAGATAGATTTTAAACCTCTGAAGTATTCATTGTCAACAAAAATACTGTTTTTATAATTACTGAGAAAATACTATTTGTCAATTAATTTAAATCTCAAGTATTTTAAACATTATACTAATTTAAAAATATACTTTCCTAAAGCAACAAGGAATTTAGCGAGTGTTTCTTGAGGAAAGCATATATTTTGTTTTCTCCTGGTTTACATTTAAATTCGTAGCTTTTACAGCCAAGTCAGGAACTTTAAAGATTTTATAACTGTAAAGATTTTATAAAGCTGCAACTTTTCTTTAAATCACAACATCATTATCATAATTTAAAATTTGAACAGACTTTAGGAGAATATGGCCATTTAAGACTGTATCCGAATCTCTTAAGAACTTAAAAACAACTCTTAAAAACAATGTTAAAAAGTAGACCTGAGAGCGAGTCAACGTATCGAACTGCATTTAGGATGGGAAACTCGTCTGATGAGTTGCTCTGAATTCTTGTTTTTAAGTTCATAAGTGTAGCAATCCCCAAAGAGCAGAGCTGACTGGGCCTAGTCCCCTGGGCCCCCTAATTTTAGGGTCCCCTATAATTGTGTACTTAATTATTAAATTTTAAATTATTTAATTTAATTTGAAAATGTTTTTTGTTAATTCTTCAAGTAATATTTCATGAAACCGTATTCAGAAAATAAATAAAAACAGTTAAAATGTTGACAATTTTATCTAAAACACACTCCAGTTTACTTATTTACATCACTCCAGGCACTTTTTGTACTCATTACTTACTCCATGGTTCTGAGTAGAAAATTCCTTTGTTTTTCAAGCTTTACTAAATCGAGTAACTGTATTCATAACTGTTCAGCGATTATTTACTGTTTGCGGTTAGTGATTGTTACACGTTGTGCGCACATTTCAGTGTAGTTTATAATAGAATGTCTTCCAGAAAATATTTATCTGGAAATCAAAAAAGACAAAATATTTAAAAATTATTTTTGCAGATTTTATTCTCGTATTAGAAAATATGAAAGTAAATCAAATGTTCAGTTTAAACTTTTAGTATTTATTTATAAATTGCTCATAGCAAACACACAGAAATTTATTATGGTTTGCAGTAATTAAAGGAACCTAATACTGTAATAACAGTTTATTACACTCAACATTTATAATATGAATCATTAAGAAAATAATTTACAAAATATTAAATGAAAAAATAATTTATGTATATATTATATAATATAAATTATTAATAAATTAAAAATTTCAGCCAGTTATAAAGAAATATTAACACTTTTTATTATATTTCTGAAACTTATATAAAATTGTTATTCGCTTAAGAATTTTATTATTTTATTATTTTTTTCTCTTATTAATTCTGTCTTAAAATCTACAAATAGCTATTATCTGTTAATCTTACCTATGCTATTTTATTTTATTCTTTATATAAAAACTTAATTGTAAGTGTTAAAGTTTACATCCTTGAGTATATACAGATTTTTTTCAATTCGACTGTACTAGAAAGGTATGTAAACATAAAAAAAATAATATAAACTTTCCTACAAAAATACTCGTTTGTATCTTCTTTTATAAAGTAACTTTTTTTTGCCTTGAAAGGAGGGTAGATGGGGGTGCCTCGAAAAACTCCTAGGCCCTGTGTCCAACTTTGCCTTGATCGGGCCTTGCCAAAGAGATATGATTAGAAGTGTTTATATTAAAATTCAGGGATTTAAAAAAGAGAGCGAAGTATGAAGAGATTCTTCATACTTGGCTATTAAAAATATATTTAATTTTATTCTAATAAAACGGAATTCCATTACTAGGTAGAAAAAATAGACCCAAAATTTAGATCTTCAGCAATGGCAGCCTGTGCAAACCATGCTTTGTGGATAGAGACGCTCAATAGAATTAACCGAATAAATAGAGAACACTGTCATCGCCGGCCAGTTTTTCAGCCCGCTGAATATATGAGGTATATTATCTTTCTTTCAACTTTTATAAAAGGGTTATTTTATTTATGTTTTGGAATGTAATAAAATACAAGGAATAGTTTAACTGGATTTTTGTTAAAAATATAATATTACATAGTGAGATATAGTAGTATCATTCATGTGTAATGGAATTTAATACATACTGCTCACATACAAATACATATGAGGTTATTTCACGAAGAATGACACATCTCAACTTTTGACAGTTTTGCCTTAATTTTCAAATGGAAGGGCAGTTTATTGTTTGTCTATTGGCTGTTGTAAACATGAAAATGAAAGGGAAGGGCATTATAGTAGATCGTGACGTAGCGACAAATTGCTCTATTCTATACAGTGATGTGTATTTGAAACGTATGTGATACATTGAATGCTGTATAGGAAGATATCTAAGTCGTTTTTCATTTCAAAGAATACAAAAATGTTTGACATAAAAACTTCAACATTTTAATAAAATGAAATTTCTCAGTTTAAATACTACATAATGGTAAATATATCCTTACTACCATATAGCTTGTCATATAACGGGCTAAGTAAAATTTTTAAATTTCCAAAATTGTAAAGTACCCTATGAGGCAGGTAAAAAAAATGGTTTGTATTTTGGTTGAGAATTATCTTGCAATAAAATATAACTCAATTATTAAGTTTAAATTTATCACATATGTATCTAATCTATTATTTAAGCCAAAATAAAAGAATTTTTTATGTAATATCTAAGATCAGTGATAAAACGTATGAAAATAATGTAGACGATATTTAAATAATTTAAAATAAGAAATGAACAAATGAGATGTTTAAAGGAATGACACCATAACACTAGAAAAAAATATACTTTTACCTATTTATTATGTGATAAATTGATAAATTTAATCGCCTGGTCTTAAAATGGGGCTTGATATAATGGCACTGAACGCTCGAAAAGCGGGGAAGTGGTGGATTTCGAAAGTTTTAAAAACAACTGTATTTCTTGCTGTGATATGAAGTATATTTGTACCAATTTATTTTAGAATTCAAACGATAGTTTAGGAGAAGATAAACATTACTCACTTTGAATTTTCCTAACCCCTCGAGAATCCAATATGCATGACTCTATCCATTCCAGGTCCAACCTTTTCATAAATTCGAGGACAGATAGACATATACCTTAGGCTATTATTATATAAGGGATTTTTAGAGTAAATGTCTTAATTTTTTTATTTTTTAAACTAAATATAAAAAACTTAATAAGTAACCATATTCAGTAGTACAATATTTGGTCACATATAACTAAGCTTATTTTTTTAAGTATTAAGTATATGCTTTTAAGCGAAATAATTTTTAATCCATTATACATAGTTTAACATTTTATAAAACGAATTGAACTTAAAATATTTAAAATTCTAAAATTAGGGTACATTAAATAAACTATATTTATTGATTGAACTGACGTTGTAAAATTTCATACAAAATTTCACGTCTTTCAGAAAGATGGATTGTTTACAAGTGTCTCTAATCACTGAAAAGGAATATTTTGAGATTACGTTATATAACATTATGATATATTAATTATTATTCCAAGTAAATCAAGTAATTCAAGTAAGCAAGCAGTATTCCAAGTAATAATATTTGAGAATTATTTCGGCACCAAGTAGAAAAATTATTTCAATTCCAAGTGATCTTCTACATGGGAGAGATTTATTATAGTAATTTTAAAATTATATACATTATTTACATTAATAGTAATACATAGTTTTCAAATTTTAGCTTCCGTGGTGCTTTTACCACGACAAAGAACACTTTTGTAAAACAATACATTCATACTTGCATAGCTCACAGAGCCAAAAACAACATACAAAGAAATCGAACCCAAAGTTTTCGGTTACAGTGAAAAAAGAGGAGTGGGTGGAAATATTTCCAACATGATATTCTATACATTACTGTGGTTGTTTACATTGTATCATCATTAACATAGGTGGAAGTTGATTCCTATAAATATATATATATATATATAAATGATCGGAATCCACAAAAAACCTGCTATTTTTTAAAAAACAAAATTGAAAAATGTTTTTCAAGGTTGAAAACGTCCCAGTTCAGTTTATATATTTATTTAATCCAAATTTAAAATCACTGTTTAGCTATCGATCTCAAAGGAAATTATTCAAGGAAATTATGCAGATATTTTTACTTATAGTTCGGATGGATTTATTGTTTGCTTTGGATAATTTAAATGTTCAGAAGAATTAGTATTAAATTACGGATAATGGACGTTTGATTGAAATTTCAATTTACAGTTTCAGATACCGGAAGCACATATGTACACAACTAAATAACAAACATAAAATAATATTAGATGTTAATTGAACTAAAACTAATATTAAGCTGTAATTTTAGCTTAAGCTATAGACTGCCTTACTTTATATAAAGTAGAAAATTCTCATTTATGTTTACAAGTTCCAGCGTCCAAATGGAATAAAATATATAGAGTATTTTTAATGGGATTTCCACCGAAAGTTTAAAATTATGCAGCGAAAGATAGTGTCACGTATTACGTGATTTAATAGGTTACATAAATAAAATTAAGAATCACCATTTCTTATTGGATTTCAAGTTTAGGTATTTAAATAAATTATTGGTTTTTTTGCTCTATTTTGGATGTATTTCACACATGGACAGTTCATTTATCTACTAAATACAAATAAGAACTGATATGGAGAGATGGATAATTTATTGTGCATTTTACAATATAGTACAAGGTAAAAAGAGGAACTGTAAATACATATGTATCCAAAAAATAAAAAATAGTTCAAATTTTTATGTTTCAAAATAATTACATTTTAAATAATGGAAGTATGTAAAAGTAACTAAGATAACCATTCCTAAATGTGTTTATAAAAGGCACCTTTAAAGGGCAGTTCAAAATTTTTAGAAACAATTTCTGATCAGGCTAAATTGCAAATTAAAGTTAGATTTTTGCTTACACCTAAATGCTTACCCAAAATTTTTACTTAAATCTAAAAATTTCTAATTACAAATTTTGGCTTTTTATCTTATATGTTTGATTAAAAAAAATGCAAGACAAAAATAAAACTATATGTAGATTTAAAGTGGAATTAAAATATTTAAATCTCAAATTTCAATTTATCTCTGTGAGTTAAAAACATTTAAATCTAATTTACATGACAACATTTTAACCCTGTAAACTACACAATTAAAAATTCTTTAAAACTTAACCTTTTCAAATTGGCTCTGTGAAAACCTAATGCATTTGAGGGACACATGCTGTCTCAGCCCCTCTGAAAAGGTTTTAATGATATAAAATTATAGCCTTATAAATGTATATATGTATCCTTATAAATATATTATTAGCCTTATACATGTGAAAATAGGAAGAGAAATTACATATCTTGCCAGAAGAATGATAGTGGTTAACTACAACACCACCGTTTCTTGTAAACTAAGAAAGTAATATTTTTAAAATTTTTAATTCTATTGGGATTATTGCTAACAATAATTATGAATACGTTGTAATAATTATTAACTAAACAAATTATAAATGTTAATTGTGTAATTACTTTGATATAAAGTCTCAAATGAGAAAAATTTAAATTGAGACTTTGACATGCAAAGGAACTTTAACCCATATTGGACCGCTGTCCTATAAATAGGACAGCAAATAAAATTCCATTTAATAATAAAGTTATAAATATTTTTAAGTGGATTTTATTTTAACACTTTTAAAATAGACACACTTTAGCAAAGTAACAAAAAAACTGAGAAATCAAATTATATTGTATTGTAAAATTTATTTTCAGCAACCTCTTAAAAATTGTCATTTTTCAATCTTTAATTTTATATTTATTATTATTTTTTTTCAAACATTGTGGAGGTTACTTTTAGTTTAAAAACAGAGCTAATAATGTAGCTGAAAGTTTTTGTTGAAAAATGTATTTTACACGTGTATTTTGTAAGTATAAAAAAGGTCCCTTAAAATTAAGACAACAGTCCAATCCCGATTATTTTTTCCATGAATTCGATATTGCATTGGTAGCGCATATTATTTTCTTATCTTTCAATGAAAACCAGTTCAAACACCTGTTCACACACCTGGACACAACAAGGGGTAAATAGATGTGTATTCTATTCAGAAAAACTGGAGATTTCAAGATAAACTTACTCTCTTACTGCCAGTTCAATAACTGCAAGGGAAAACCAACAACAGTAAGCTTAAAATGTAATGTTGCACTTTTTTTTTACTATTTCCCCAAATTTGATCTATGAATCAACCTAATGCAATGTAAGTGATATTGGTTAAGTTTTAGTAGTGTATTAGACCGTTGTCCTGTTTATAGGACAGTCAGTTACATAAAAAATTCAAAATATTGGTTTTATATACTTAGTTACACCAAAATAATGATATGGATTAAGTTTTAATAACTTACTGACATATTGAGTTGGTGTGGTACAATATGGGTTAAACAGGTATATTTTAAAGTGGAACATAAATTAAATATGATGCTGTCATCTGTTCTTAGTTTAAAGTGTAAAACACTTATAGAGATTGAAAAAATTTCCCTCGTATGTCTTTAAAAAGCATACTTAATTTAATACAGAGAGAAGTTACAAATAGTTTACTAATTAAGATATGCATCCCATTTGGTATTAAACATTTTTGTGTGACTTTATCAGGCAGAAAGTAAAAGAGCCCACAAAAAAGGAAAAAGCCACGAGAATAATGCTTAGATGTCCAGTTTCTCAAATACCAGTCACTTTACCAATGGGCCAACAGCTACCAACTTGTAATGACTGCAAAGCGAATCTGACTCTGTATTGCTACGTTTGTTGTCAATGTGGATGTAGACCTGCCGTTTCATTAGCAACGTCCCCTGATATGAAAGGTTCCAGAGGAGATGATACAAGCAAGCAATTTAATCAAATACCCTGCAGATGCGTTAAGGTACCTCAAGAGGGTCATCCAACCTGTGTATGTGTATGCAAGAAAAATGGTGAGTTGTTCACTTTGCAGGCCCCCTTAATAACTTAAATTTTCTATTAAAAATAAAGTATAGTATACCAGATTATAATAATCTTGTTTATTTTATTTTACAAATGACGAAAACTTAGCTCCTTAACCATTAGTTACTGGGCTCTCTAATACTTAAGAATGTCCTCATACTGAGAAATTACAACACAATTATTTGATGTTCAAAAGTAATTGAGTGACTAGATTCACACAAAACACAGTCCGATGAATCCACAACTTCAATTGTGTAAGATAGTCTTGTAAACAGTTACGTCCAGTCAAACCTCTAAAGTGAACAACTGCAGACTTTATATTTCTTATTCAATTAAAGTTATATAAGTTTGTCAACATAGATTAATATTATATAATTCGTAGTCAAACCTTTTCATGGTCAGCCAATGGCTCGAGATTGGCTATAAGTGTACCACTCTATTACTTGTAACACCCGAAAGCCTATCCCTTAACAAAAAGAAATAGCATGTCAAGTAAAATAATCGGATTTGAATGTTTCCTTTCATTACAGTGTACAACTGAAGTGATTTTCAATAGAATTAAGAACCTTTTGGTTTCGTGGATCTTATAGTTAAATAAAAGTTATTGGTCTTCACTACACTGCCATTATTTAAGGCACAATACAGATAGATTTGCCCATTTGGGGCAAAAGTTAAAATAAAATGATCAAACAATAGGTAATCTACTAAATTTAAATCATGGCTTATTATATTTAGTTAGACAAAAAACTGCTACCGCCTTCATTGAAATTCTGTACAACACAGAAAAAGTTTTACGTATAACTGTTGGTTTATTGAGATTATGAAGTAAACGTAATGTATTCCACAGTTCATTTTCTTTATATATTTTACAATTTTATATAACATTATTTTACAATTTTACTTTATATATTTTAAAATTTTAAATAGAAATTCTCATTGTTTTATGTATTAGTTGTAATGACATATTTTGATTACATTTAATTCGAGATAAAATTTTGTTTTTTATGGATATATTTGAAAGTATATATTTTAATTTTCTTTTACTTTTAGTTCTTCATAATTTAATTTTATCTTAAAATCAGAAACTTTGTCTATAAAATCACTATTGAAATTTCAACTAGGAAAATAGTTGGATACAATATACATTCAATCAAGGAATTATCTAATGCAAACGATTAAAGAATGTGCTTTTATCATAATTACAAATCCTTTACATTAAAACAGCAAACTGACTGTTGATGATTCATTAAGTAATATTTATTACATATCTTTAGTTGCTAATTTAATATATTACACTAAACTTCACCGGCTATTCAATTAAATATATATTTAAAACTAAGAACAGTTTTTTAACTATATCTGATTTTCCTTGCACTTTATTATTTTTAGAGTGTTGTGAAAAATGGAAAAAGCAACAAACGAATGTAAAATGTAATAAATGCTGCCATTGTGAATGCAAGAAGGATTTTTGTACAGAATATAAAAAGAAGGAATAAACTCGTTTTTTTTAAATGCATTGCAATTATTTTAAATATAGTTCAAATATACATGCAGAAAAAATTTGAATTTTGTTCTCATGTATTGTCCTCTGTTCAAAATACTTACTTGTGTTATATCAATTTTTTTCTTACTATAAGTTACACAATTTTCCGTCAGGAAGTTTTGTTATCATTGTCATAAATACCTAGATAATATTATGTTCATAAAGAAAATTTCCTATATCATACATTTTGTTCACCAAGACATGGTGTATGTTTTATTATCAGCCCTTTCTATTTTGATTAATAACCTCTTGTTACATCTGAGTCTTATTTTTAAAATTTAAATATACACTATTTGACATTGTTAATCAAACATCGACTAGGAGAAAAATTCATGTTTTTATTACGTTAAGGTTAAATGGAAATATTTCTATAGAACTTATGTTTATTAAGTTGTAATGGCTATAAACAAATGAACTAACTTTAGCGCATGGGTGTGTAAATGCGACATAATTGGTATCTATCTGTTATATAAATTTACGATATTTTTTAAAAGAGTACTAAAAAATCTAAATAACTTGTTTTTATAATTGGTTATAAAATATTTGATTTTTGGTTATTTACTGTTATTAACAAATTTGAACAAAATAGTTTTTTAAACAAAACCCAACAATTTGTTTTGCGGTGAAAAGAAAAGTCTGACATAATGAAGATATAGTCTTAAGTTAATACGTATAAAAGTTAGGGCATGAAACGTCGTGATCATCATCATCATCATAAGTGACTTCATAGCCCAGGGTGGACCAAGGCTTTCCTTTCAAGAATCCTTGAAGCAGTCCTCTAGGTGACAGCAGTTTTCCAGGAACTTCGACACTCCAAACTTCTCTTTTATTGCACACTACCATCTCATCTTTGTTGTTTCTCTTTTTGTCTCGCTATGTGGTTTAGAATAAAATACCCTTTTTAGAGGGTTTTAGTCGATCATTCGACAAACATGATCAGCCGACTTAAGGTTATTAATTCTTAAATAATTATGCATGGACCTTTACAAAATTCATAAATCCATAAGTTCTACAGTATTTTCCAAACTTAACACGTTGACGGACACTTGTGTCTAGAGCCGCCAAAGCGAAGTTCACTCTATGGCATAACCATCCAAAATGAAACAGTCGTTTTTAGACACTAAGGATATAGCGGTACAAATGTGCATTTACAGGCGTACAAGTAGAAGCCTAATGTTATGTTGCGAAAACAATTTTTCAGATTTAATTTCGTTTTCCACCTGTTACCCGACTTGCAGATTCAGTATGCACGTTGTTGTGAAAGCAGTAGTGCTATCGTGTTTCTCTTGAATTTATTTTTTTTTCGTTTATTTATTTTTGTTATATTATGAATTAACATGTAAGTGCGACATAATTGGTATCTATCTGTTAGGGGTTGTAGAAGAGTGGATTTAACCTTCTGAGATAACTCTCTGAGGCTTTTCAGATGTCATTATGAAAAACTAAAAACTGTAAATGCAAATAGGCAAACAATTAAAAAATTCAAGTTTACAAAAACATTTCTATATATTCTGTTATTTAATTACAGCAATACATCAATTAAAGACGTTCATGGCACAATAAAGCTTAACACAGGAATGAATCCAAAAATAGCCATGATTATTTTTTTTTCATATAATAATTATTGTCGAGGTTGCTGTATGTAGTGCTGTACTATGCTAATTAACTTTCTAAGCGGTTCGCACGTACAATTCCGCCAAAGTGGTTGTTTTTTCAATTTTCGACCTCCAAAAACGTTCCGAAAATGGTTTTATTGTACATTTCTGCCAGTGTTTTCCCCATGGAGTTTTGAGGTAGGAGGGTCAGGTCGATTGTTTAGGAACTGTACCCCTCTTTGACTGACATTTATTGAGGGATGCACTCCTACTCCCTAAGGCACATAGACGCTGATAGCTTTTCATGGCTTTGTAAATCTCTATTTCGAAGTATTTCGTTTGCGGTAACAGGTGTATCTCTAATTGCACCACTTAAATAGTTTAGATGACTTTCGTAAAAAAATATCAATCATTCTCTTAAAGAATATTTTTATTTGTAATTTTAGAATCCATTATTTCTTATGGGATGATCTTCGAGACTTGACGAGCTTTATGTGTATTAAAAATTAACAATCTATTATGTCTATTTATATACCTATTTATAACCGTAAGTAAAAGGGACAATAACGAGGGTGGGTTTCCCGTATTCCAATCTAGTCGACAAAGGGTGAAGTAAAAAATCATAGAACACTTTAGTCACCGGCACAATAAAACTTTAGCGTACTTTTTGGAGACTTTTTTCGATGTGTTCCACTCGGATAAACATTTTCGTGCTATATAATTAGTCCAGGACCTCAATTTCGGAAATCCGAAAAGTGGTCTTTCTGATTCCCTAGGGGTCGACGCTGACCAGAAAGGGGTCCATTTAAATAAAAGTTAAAAATAAGGATGCATGAGAGTTAAATACAGAATACCATTTAAGCAGGATATCAAGAAAAATTAAACAGCCCATAAATAATTATGGAGTTAACACAAAATTTACCTATGTAATTCCTGCCGGACGATATCCGATTGGTTAGGGTGCTGGCCTTTGGTACTGGAGTTCGTGGGTTCGAATCCCACTGTGGCATGGATGTACGTAGCCATTCGGGATCGTCTTTAAGCTATAGGTCCCAGTCTCATTAGCCGTCATGTTGCAAAAAGTAGACCGTAGCAATCCAACCAAACCAAACCAAACCTATGTAACTCCATAAAACCTAAACAATATCCGTATAAAATATTATTATTTAAGTATATTTTCTAAGCAAAATATTTGTTTTGAGGTAAAAACACATATATCCAATATCACTTAGCAAGTGCATAATTTCATCTGGCAGCTATAATTGTTAAATAAATTTTGCGATTGTCAACTGCCATTTCAAAGGATTTTCCTTTCACCTAAGCATTTTTGAATACCTTGACTGAACTAGATACCCCAACTTTACTCTAATTTGGAACATTCAATTAAAAAAAGTACACTTCTGACTACTTTCGGAATAACCCCAAGGAAGTGATTTATGAAAAACAAGAAAAAATCAACAAGTGGTCTACGGAATAGAAATATTTTTGCAACATCTGCGGTAGAGAATAATCAATTGAGATTTGAGTTAAAAGATTCAGATACTTATTCTCTTACATCTCTACGGGTTTTGTCAAGAAGTTATGTCGAAAAAGAAACTACAGTTCAGCAAAAGATATCGCTAGATTAATGAAATTTGTTATTCTTCTTAAGTAAATTGTATATTTGTGCAATAACACTTTACTGAAAATTATGACACATACCAAATAATTAGGAATTACTTTATGTTACATTTGAAGGATAAATGATTGAAGGATTACTTATATGTATATATATATATATATATATATATATATATATATATATATATATATATATATATATATATATATATATATGTATGTCTGTATGTATATGTGTGTATGTGTATGAGTAAAATATGTTTTCTTTTGTGTGTATTTCATATAAATACACATGATTTGTCTTACAATTCACAAGTTATTGACAGACA
>CM063506.1:87717437-87754937 GCA_032207245.1 Pardosa pseudoannulata
TTTAAGCCACAAGTAAGCTTTCAGTTGCTTAAATATACTTTGAAGCAATGTTATTATTTTAAATGTGTATATTATTTAAAAGATTGAAATACCAAACATATCAGTGACACCAATATACAAATTCATCTCTTTTGAAAGGGATAAATCTTAACTATTTTCTTCCCACCTGAAGTCGTTAGTAAATAAGAGAAAATATATTTATCGAAAAGCATCTGATATGTATTTATTTTCTCTTTTTAAGATTAAAGAATGAATAGAAATTTTTAAAATTCGTAATTTAAGAATAAAAGTATTTAATTTTTGGAATTTTTGTAAAACAAAGTCTCACATGATAGTTTACTTAAAATGGTAATTTTTATTAATTTAAACCAGTATTTTTCCTTTAGAAATGTTACAGGTACTCTGAGTTTGACTCCAGAATATCACATTTTTATCGTTAAAGTCAGATAATGTACTTGGATTGTACATACATCTGTAATATGTTTAAAGTTAGTTTAGTGGAATTCTAAAATTAAAAATATTTCATTTCATTAGATATACAAAATGTTTAGATTATGTATACATATCAGAAGTATTTAACCCAGTACTTTTTCCTTTAAAAATGTTACAGGTACTCTGAGTTTGACTCAAGAATATCACAGTTTTATCGTTAAAGTCAGACACTGTACTTGGATTGCACAAACATCTGTAATATGTTTGAAGTTAGTTTAGTGGAATTCTAAAATTAAAAATATTTCATTTCATTAGATATACAAAATGTTTAGGTTATGTATACATATCAAGAGTATTTACACCAGTACTTTTTCCTTTCAAAATGTTACAGGTACTCTGAGTTTCACTCAAGAATATCACAGTTTTATCGTTAAAGTCGGATACTGTACTTCTATTGCACAGACATCTGTAATATGTTTGAAGTTAGTTTAGTGGAATTCTAAAATTAAAAATATTTCATTTCATTAGATATACAAAATGTTTAGGTTATGTATACATATCAGGAGTATTTAAACCAGTACTTTTTCCTTTAAAAATGTTACAGGTACTCTGAGTTTTACTCAAGAATATCACAGTTTTATCGTTAAAGTCAGATTATGTACTTGGATTGTACAGACATCTGTAATATGTTTGAAGTTAGTTTAGTGGAATTCTAAAATTAAAAATATTTCATTTCATTAGATATACAAAATGTTTAGGTTATGTATACCTATCAGGAGTATTTAAACCAGTACTTTTTCCTTTAAAAAATATTACAGGTACTCTGAGTTTGACTCAAGAATATCACAGTTTTATCGTTAAAGTCATATACTGTACTTGGATTGTACAGACATCTGTAATATGTTTGAAGTTAGTTTAGTGGAATTCTAAAATTAAAAATATTTCATTTCATTAGATATACAAAATGTTTAGATTATGTATACATATCAGGATTATTTATACCAGTACTTTTTCCTTTAAAAATGTTACAGGTACTCTGAGTTTGACTCAAGAATATCACAGTTTTATCGTTAAAGTCAGATACTGTACTTGGATTGTACAGACATCTGTAATATGTTTGAAGTTAGTTTAGTGGAATTCTAAAATTAAAAATATTTCATTTCATTAGATATACAAAATGTTTAGATTATGTATACATATCAGGATTATTTATACCAGTACTTTTTCCTTTAAAAATGTTACAGGTACTCTGAGTTTGACTCAAGAATATCACAGTTTTATCGTTAAAGTCAGATACTGTACTTGGATTGTACAGACATCTGTAATATGTTTGAAGTTAGTTTAGTGGAATTCTAAAATTAAAAATATTTCATTTCATTAGATATACAAAACGTTTAGGTTATGTATACTTATCAGGAGTATTTAAACCAGTACTTTTTCCTTTAAAAATGTTACAGGTACTCTGAGTTTGACTCAAGAATATCACAGTTTTATCGTTAAAGTCAGATACTGTACTTGGATTGCACAGACATCTGTAATATGTTTGAAGTTAGTTTAGTGGAATTCTAAAATTAAAAATATTTCATTTCATTAGATATACAAAATGTTTAGGTTATGTATACATATCAAGAGTATTTAAACCAGTACTTTTTCCTTTAAAAATGTTACAGCTACTCTGAGTTTAACTCAAGAATATCACAGTTTTATCGTTAAAGTCATATACTGTACTTGGATTGTACAGACATCTGTAATATGTTTGAAGTTAGTTTAGTGGAATTCTAAAATTAAAAATATTTCATTTCATTAGATATACAAAATGTTTAGATTATGTATACATATCAGGATTATTTATACCAGTACTTTTTCCTTTAAAAAATGTAACATGTACTCTGAGTTTGACTCAAGAATATCATAGTTTTATCGTTAAAGTCAGATACTTTACTTGGATTGCACAAACATCTGTAATATGTTTGAAGTTAGTTTAGTGGAATTCTAAAATTAAAAATATTTCATTTCATTAGATATACAAAATGTTTAGGTTATGTATACCTATCAGGAGTATTTAAACCGGTACTTTTACCTTTAAAAATGTTACAGCTACTCTGAGGTTTACTCAAGAATATCACAGTTTTATCGTTAAAGTCAGATACTTCACTTGGATTGCACAAACATCTGTAATATGTTTGAAGTTAGTTTAGTGGAATTCTAAAATTAAAAATATTTCATTTCATTAGATATACAAAATGTTTAGGTTATGTATACCTATCAGGAGTATTGAAACCGGTACTTTTTCCTTTAAAAAATATTACAGGTACTCTGAGTTTGACTCAAGAATATCACAGTTTTATCGTTAAAGTCATATACTGTACTTGGATTGCACAGACATCTGTAATATGTTTGAAATTAGTTTAGTGGATT
Organism: Pardosa pseudoannulata; assembly: GCA_032207245.1. Classification (NCBI taxonomy): domain Eukaryota; kingdom Metazoa; phylum Arthropoda; class Arachnida; order Araneae; family Lycosidae; genus Pardosa; species Pardosa pseudoannulata. The sequence continues at coordinate 87,720,288 of CM063506.1, forward strand.
TCTAAAATTAAAAATATTTCATTTCATTAGATATACAAAATGTTTAGGTTATGTATACCTATCAGGAGTATTTAAACCGGTACTTTTACCTTTAAAAATGTTACAGCTACTCTGAGTTTAACTCAAGAATATCACAGTTTTATAGTTAAAGTTATATACTGTACTTGGATTGTACAGACATCTGTAATATGTTTGAAGTTAGTTTAGTGGAATTCTAAAATTAAAAATATTTCATTTCATTAGGTATACAAAATGTTTAGGTTATGTATACATATCAAGAGTATTTACACCAGTACTTTTTCCTTTCAAAATGTTACAGGTACTCTGAGTTTGCCTCAAGAATATCACAGTTTTATCGTTAAAGTCAGATACTGTACTTGGATTGCACAGACATCTATAATATGTTTGCAGTTAGTTTAGTGGAATTTTAAAATTAAAAATATTTCATTTCATTAGATATACAAAATGTTTAGGTTATGTATACCTATCAGGAGTATTTAAAGTGATATACCAGATTATAAAATAAAATCACTCTCGAGTTCGAGAAAGGTAAGATATATGGGGGCCCCCAGGGGGTTAAATCGGGCCCTGAATACAACTTAGCAATGTATAATAAACTTAGTAAAGAGCACGTGTACTCTTTATCGACCAACAAAGAGCACACAATTTTGCGTAATTATTTTTTAAAACTTTGTATTCCAAATCCAAATGTAACTCCGGTTGCCGTTTCTAGCAGAGCAAACGGGAGATTCTCTAATAAATGTTTAATTTTTGAGCAATAAAATTCCCGGTCATATACCTTTATTTTCTATTATTTATTATCTATATACATCCTATTTTTCTTAAGAAACCTTTAAGTAGATGCATAGAACACAAGGTCTGGAGTTGCAAGTAAAACCTAAAGTGAAAAAGATTGAATAATCTTGTAACTTTGCTGTTTTTCGGAATAATTGTTTTATAATGTACCATGCCAAAGATAATTTTGCTAAATATTGTTATTTACAAATAATTTTAGATTGCTTTTAACTATTTGAGGAAATTCTTTTTTAATTATATTCAAAATGTAATGTAAAAATTGTTGACTTATGTTGATCATTTTATTATTTAAACTTAATATTTTAATTAATTAGATATTAAAAATGGATTCCAAGTAAATTTAAATAGTATCGGTATTATGAATAAAAATGGTTGAAAAGTTCTGATAAAATAGTATTTATTAAGAATTTAACGTTAGAGTAGTTTTTATAAATTAACAAAGAGTATTCCTAAACCACAGGAATACGTAAGGTGAAAATAAGTCAGACTGGTGTTAAAACCTTTTTTTCTTCCTTAATTTTTCTTCCTGATTTAGTATTTTGTATTTTCATCTGTTTTGCCTACATTTAATTTTGCCATTTCTCTCTTTACAGTATCAATGGACGCTCGCCCCATCGTGATTCCTATTTTGTCAAGCGTCATTTGCTTTCCTGTGCTCGCATTTGCCGTTATCTGTGCTCTCAAGTACAGAGCCGAAAGATCGAGAAGGAAAGACCAACTAAAGAGAGTGCAGTCTGGGTTAGTTTTAAATCTCAATTTTTGCTTTCTCGTATACTTCATAAAAGGGTTGGAACTTTAATAGTGGCAACTATTTATTTGCATGGATTACAGAAGTGATTTATGTCATCTTGTTTTACAGTCCTTCTATATAGTCGTCAGCATTGTGTATACACCCTTTTCCAACGATGTGGAAGCTGCAGAACTCCTGTAGCAGCTCCTGTTCTGTTGATAGTTCGAAAGGACCGGTCTATTGCCGCGAGAATCTCTTGAACAATTCTGAAGCGAATGCCACGAAGTGGTGTCTTTATCATACGAGTTAAGTCACAAGGGTTTAGATCTGTGGAGTATGTTGGAAGGTAAAGCAGTTCCCAGCCCCATCGATAGATAAAATCAATCTCAGCTTACGCTGTATGTGGCTGAGCATTGTCATGCAGAATGATAGGCGCGTTCTGCAGAAAGTGCACAATTTTTCTCACGCTCAGGAGTAGCTTACGAATGTTTAGCACAGTCAAATCAATCAACCAGCTCAGTGCCATCGATCAATGTCCATTAGTGCTGCAACAGCATGCATTTCTGCAACTCTGACATTAGAACAACCTGGAGGATGCATGTCTGTCACATTTTGCCGTTCTTCACTGAAGGCTTTTTTACACATCTTGGTACAGTTATGTAAGCAATGCTGGTTCCCCGAAAGCTTCTTGAAGCTCTAGATGTCATTGTCATGATGTACGACCTCTGGCACACTGAATTTTTTTCATTTTTGTTATTCTTGTTTTGAAGACATCCTAACAACACTTAATTTAATACAAGGATCAGTTCTTCGCGTCACTCCGCATTGGTATGACGTAGAAAGGACGAGTCTTTTTGATGAGAGGTAAGGTAAGTATTTAGCTTACATGTGGTATACGCGACATCCTTTGCTTTTGTTGAGTAGTGTTTTTACAGCAGTGTTGCCATTATTAAAGTTCCAACCCTCATATAAGTAAATAATTATAATCGTCTAAAACTTCGATACAGACATTTTGATTATTCTACATGGTTTGAGCCTTCAAGAGACAGAAAATAGCATATCTGGAATTATATCTGTGTGTGTGTATGTCTGTATATAGGTGAAAATAACAAATTCCGACATTTTGACAAATGACAAATTTTTAATACGTACAATATAACAATATTGTAGTTTTTTATCAATTAGTTTAGCTGCTACTTCCTGTTCCAAATGGTTTCCAATGCTGTTATGTTATTTAAGATCATAAAATAACATGTTATAGTAGCTAAAATAAGGATATTATTTATATAATAATGTGAATATATTTTGTAAATCTTAGAACAAAAACATGATAAACGAAACAAATTACATTTCTTTTCTATACCAAAAAATGTAGGAAAGGCTACTCCTAAATTTTATGTATACCTTCTACATATAAAGTAATTTCTCTTCATTAGTCGAATTTAAAATTCAGTACATGTAATATATCTCCTTCTATATAAATAAATACTACTTAAATATTCTTAAAATTTGAAACATTTACATACAAATCTTTTAAGTAATTTCCACCTTTATTCCACACGCTTTTCATATATTATCTGTACTCACAAAGGTAGCTCATTTTTATTTTAAACATTATAGTTTCTTTATAGCCTAAACCTTTAAACTTACATCTTTATACTTCTCAGTTCTAAACATATTTCTACTGCTTTAAACTATAGACACTTAACCATGAATAAACTATGAACCTTCTTTATATATTATTAAAATAGCTTTAAAACGGAATTTAAATATTTTACTAAAAAACTCTTTTTAGAATAGGATAGGTTTTCTTACAAAGTTTGTGGGGGAAATATCTTTTAAAAAGTTTTAAATATTTTAAAAATAAAATTCAAATAATCGAGAACTTCTACTTTGTTCTTCTGTACGAGAAATGAGATTATCTTTGTATAATGCAAAGAGGAAATAATAAATAACATGTGTAACTTTGTTAATCTCTATAAAAATGTTTTTTAAACAAACATTGTAATTAAAAAAAAGTCGTGCTGATAAAGCAATTAAAAATGGAATTTTCTTTTTTTTAAAGTTATGTATTTTAAATGTTTCCATAAACATAGAAATACAGAAAATTAAAGTTATATAAGATATTATGTTGTCTTATACCAGACAATATTTAACGGTGCAGAAATTTAAAACAAAATAAAAATGTGAGATCTTTTACTAGACACTTCTTAGAGGTTACAAATCATATGTTACCCATCATAGTAATGTTAACACTAAACATACCAACACAGGTCATACATACCTATTTCTACCATAGCCGTTCTAATGACCGAACTTTATGTTTCCTGATTAAAGGTATGGTTTGGTTTGGAGTGCTACGGTCTACTTTTTGTAACACGAAGGCTAATGAGACCTGGACCTACAGCTTAAAGCCGATTCCGAATGGCTACGAACATCCATGCCACTGTGGGATTCGAATTCACGAACTCCGGTACCGAAGGCCAGCACCCTAACCAATCGGCCATCGTTCGGCTTCTTAAATGCATAAGATCTGGATATTGGAAGAAAAATAAACAAATAAACTTTGTTATAATCAAACAAAACTGCATATTGTTAATTTTTATGTTTTACAAACACAAATAATAGTAATTTGGATCCATTACACATCGCATTTTTACATATACATTACCGGTCATTTCACCAGTTACATTAGGTTTATTGTTAAAAATGAATTCTCCACACCTTACACTTTCTCATGTGTTTAAAATTTTAACAGAACACCTAATTTTTTCAACCTCTGAAGACATGTAAAACCACAATTCTTTCGAAATCTTTCTCATGCATTTACTGTGCAAATAAAATATTTTTGCACTAGACAAAATGATATAGAATCATTATAATATCAATATTTTATCAATATGTTATTAAATGAAAACATATTTATGTGACACGATCATATTTCTAAATGGTGTTAATAAATGATATAAAGCATCATATTGTGATTGCTTGGAATTTAATAGTATTTATCAAATATCTGAGGCAGACTTTATACATTTGACTAGAAAAAAAGTACGATAAATCTAAGATAATCTCCAATATTTAATTTTAATTTAAAAAACTTAAGATGAAAATGTAGGATATTTTCCTAGTAAACCAATATTTTAAAGTATATAAATAGGAAAATACCTTTTAAGATTTTTTTATCATTACTAGTATCAGCTTATGAGAAATTTGCATACCAAATTTGAAAATAATACATACATAGTTCCATGTATATAGTAATACATAGTAATACATAGTATTACATAGTTCGATGAAACTGTTTGTGTAATATCAATTTTCAAATGGTTCTTTGAAGAATGTTAATGTTTCGATTTACTTTTTCATTTAATAAGTTTTAAATTTTCAGGATAATTTATGTGTAGTATAATTTATGCTAACGTTATAATATTTAAGAAAATAAAACTAGCAATTAAATAATTAAAGTTTTTATTATATTGAAAAACATGAAATTTTGAAAATCGATTTTTTCAACCATGCATATTTTTTAAATGGAATGATTGGACCCTAAAAGGATATTTTATAGTTTGATTTTCTGCTAAATTTCCTTTTAAATGACAGCCTGATACTCGTTTACGAAATGTCATGAATAATGAGAGTTTTAGTTTTGAGAAACTAATTTTTGTGGCTCTGAATTGATTTTAATTAGCTATAAGGAAGGTATCGACATAGACGACATATTGACTTGGTAACGACAATAAGCAAAAAATTTAAGTTTTTAAGTTGAAATTATCATTTCTAATAAATCAAAATTAGTGAAAGAGCATAAAATGAAAGACTCAAATAAAAAATTAGTATCGGTGGGAAAATGGGATGTTCCATTTACGGAACTAACTTTTTACTAAGATATTTACAAAATGTTTAGTAATTTACCTGTACTTTCTCATGTGTACTTTGAAAATCTGTTTCAGCCCATTATCAAATTTCTTCTATTTTTTATTTTTTGAAACAACATTTCTAAACACATTTCGTTGTGATTTGGTATCTACTATGTAAATACATTATATTTAATTCTTTTTTCTGTTATATTCATATCCGTGACTTAAAGTCTAAATAACTGCAAAAGTTTAAAAAAGGAAAACTTCAGGAAGTTTTAGTAAAATATATACAAACTTCTCTGTCAGTTACCTTTTGAAAAACTGTTTCTTCACAATACGGCCCTAATCAGGTGAAAATGCCAGAATAGGGTGTGGAGGGAGGATGTACTGTTGATGTTAAAATAGGCTCTATGGACAAGAAACTAAATGTCATATAAATGTCTATTATATACATTACAACACAATTAAACATTTAATGAAATTATAAACTAATTATTATGATAATTTTAGAGATTTTGTAAATATGCATAATCATAAAAAAATTGTAAAATATCTGCGCAATAAATTCTATAAAGTATTAAACAAATAAAAATATGTTATAACATAACATATGAAAGTTCCAAACATCTTTCGATGAAAAATATAATTTTTTTAAAGAAAACTTATTTATTTTTTATTTTATTTATTTTATAGTCTCATTAGAACAGGTGAATACTAAGTGCTCTTTAGAAGAACCAATTTCTTGTTTTTAAGATACAAACTGTAAATAAACTATACCTCATGTTAACAAAACTCGAAATACATTTTCTCCAATGCAACAGGCGATACAGGTGTTACCCTAACGTCTTAACAAGGCTGCTAACCTGTTACCCATTTAGCACCACCCATGTAGCTTAAGGTATGCTAAGAACGCAAGTAACATACCCTCTTTGGGTCCTCGCAATTTAGAAGCAGGGACCAAGTAGGAGATCCCCAAGCTTGGCCTGTCATCCCCAGAGGTATCGTTTGAGAACTTGGAGAACGTTGTGACCACGTACATATTTTACGTGCCTCTGTCACCTTTAACGAACACGGGGGATCTTAGGTAAGCTCGGATTCCGAATTCAAAACCTCTTAGTTACAAGTTCGCTGCCTTTGCCAACTGAGCTACCACGGCTCAGCTCGAATAAATGCCCTTTGGTGTATTAAAAGAATGGTTAGATAAATGTTTTGAAGGTTTCAAGGGATTTTTAGTTTCTTAGAAATAAAAGGCAGTGGAGAAAAAAATCTTTATTTTTTTTTGTCTTACAACTTAGTTGCCGATAAAAAATTATAACAAAGCAGACAATAAAAATTAATTAATTTTTTTAATTATCTGATATATAGAACTTTCCATTTTGAACTGGTTGGGGATTCAGCTCTCTATTTCAGCTCTCTTAGCCACCCCTGTAGTTACGGACTTAATACATAGAGTCAAGTTTCTCTTGCATTAAAATTTTAATCAATTTTTAGATCAGGATCCATTTTTAGGACAGTTATAAAATAAATTGTAGAATTATTAAGTTTTCATGGAAAAAAGTTTCTTTTTTCAACGAATGTAGATAGCAGTTTCAAAAAATAATGTTTTAAATTTTAGAGCATCTGCTATTATTTATAAGTTTATCATTCGGACCAATTTTTCAAGCCCTGTACATACATTTACTCTGTTGGTACGTGCATTGACTGAAATCATGATAATATTTATCAATTATAACGTGTAATTTTACAGCACACCTTTACGGCGGATACTAAATAAATTTTATATCAAGAAGTTTTAGTTTCCTGTATATTATACCCTATGATGATTAAAATGACAACTAATCGCTAATTGTATAAGGATTAAATCTGCTTTAACTTTACATTTATTCTATTCTTTGGAGAACACAATACCTGAGACTTATTTATAAATATGAGTTTCTAAAAATTATAGAAAAATTTTATAACATTTACATCATAAATTTTATATTAATGAATATGTATATATCCATCAATATATATTAGTCAAAAATGATTAATGTGTTAAAACAGTATATTTAAGAATTTTGTAACATTTACAGCCTAAATTTTATATTGATGGATATCTATATATCAATCAATATATATTCGTCAAAAATTATTAATGGGTTGAAACAATATATTTAAAATTTTATAACATTTACATCCTAAATTTTTTATTGAGGGATAGCTATATATCTATCAATATATATTCGTCAAAAACGATTAATGGGTTAAAACAATATATTTAATTGATTTCACATTAATTAGATTCTATTATGAAAACAATAACATTTTTTTTTATTTTATTTTATTAGATGCAGATCCGTGACTCTCGAAATTCCTGCGAGAGAAAAATCATCTTTCTATTCTAAGGACTCATCTTCCGATCCCAGTCTGAAAGGCCTGGCCGAAATCTCCCAAGCCATTCCTGACAGCCCGCCCCTGCTGGCAGCTCCCAGCACGTCTGGAATCAGCAGTCGACGCAGCTCTCGAGCGAGCCAGCACGTGAAATTTATGACCACGACAGCTGTGCTGCATGGTCGGACAATAACGGGGCTCAACGGACGCTTTAAATCAACCGGAAAATCACAGAAAATATTCTGGGATGAACATTCTTCTCATGTGGACTGCGCCTTGGAACTCGAGAAGGAGTTAAGTTTGACGCTGAACAGCTAGCCCATGGAGAGGTTAGGAATCATTTCAAAGAGAAAGTCCATTGATAAGAGAGTCTAGAAATGCTATCGTAAATAGTGCTGATTCGTATAATTTGTATGGTTAATTGGTCTGGTTAAATTCTATCTTTTCTAAATCAGCAATTATCAGCATTATTCCCAGTTTACTCTAAAAAGCAAAATGTAGATAAATATTAATTACAAACAAATGTAATTGTTATAATTTATAACAGACTTGAAAAATGCCTCATAAATCGTGAAAATTTCTAGCATCTTAATATTTTTAGCATTTTAATCTCAAACTTACGCTGTTTCTTATTTCATGAAATAAGAAATGGTCCAACAAAATACTATATATTAGAAATTAATAAATATTTTATTGTTAATTTATATTTTATTTTACATTAAATGTATATATAGTTATAATTGGATTACGTAAATTACAAAAAAAAATCACATAATTTGTTTTAATTTATATTTCATCTTTCTGAAAATTATCTTTCATTTTTATGATACGATAGCAGCTTATCTGACTCCAGAAAGAAGATGTAGGTTTATGTTAGAATACTAATATGTGGTAATAGAAACGATGTGAGAAGTATGAGCGAAAATGCAATAAAACTAGTATGCCGTAGCTAGGGTGCATATTCAACACATTTTATAGACTTTTTTAACATAATGATCACACAAATCATTACAATGTGTTACGATGCTGTGCATGGAGCAGCTTAAGTCGTAGAGGTTCATACCTTAATACACATCAAAGCGTGCCATATGCATTACATTTCAATTACGGTAAAGATCATTTTGAATCACTAGTAATTTTATTGTATTTCTTTAAATATATTTTTCCTTTTCGCTTGAGGAGAGTCATCACTTAAATAACTTCAAAATGAAATGTTTTAAAGTTATTTTTAGCTATGCTATTAAAGATGTATTACGTACATATGATGTATTACTTAGATGTAATTATCCAATGTACTTGAAATTTTCTGAATTGTCTAGACCTATTTAAATATTTTTCTAATTTAGTAACTTCTAAACAGCTGGATGAAATTAATAGGATTGGTTTTATTTTTTTTAATTTTGCTGACTCATTTAAAACAACAAAAAATTACATAAAATAACTGTTTTTCTATTTTGGAAAAATATTCAATAGATATAGCTGTATGCCTATTTAAATTGTAAAGTATATCTGGAATCTTATAGCAGTAAAATAAAATTTAATAAAAAATAAAAATACATTTATGAATGCATTTGAAATAGTATATATCAAAATAAATATAAGAAACACTGAAAGATGGCTTTGCGCTGTAGCTTTAATATATTTCATTTGATAATTTAAAATAATATTTAATATAATCTTTGATTTATAGCGCGTGCAATTTTAAAATACACGAAATCAAGTAGAGTGCATTAAAATTTGAAACTTTACAAATTCCCTTTGTATTCATTAAAATTTATTAATGGTTTTATAAGTCCCCGCTGAAATTGTTTAACACGTTTGATTTTAAAAGATTAAACAATGTTTAAACATTCTAAAAAAATATAATAAGGAAAATCAATGTTTTGAAAATTGAAAAGTGATGATCCTCTTAAAACAATGTTACTTTCCAAAATTTTCTATTAAATAATTATTGTTGTTGTGACTATTAGCATTTTTTTTCTCCTTTATAAATGTTAAATGTTAAAATGTTTAGTTCTTGTAAACTATTCTTTATTTGTTCTAAACAGTTTTATAAAATTCTGTTTCATTGCTGAATTCTGAAAATGTATGCAGTCTTAAAAATAATTCCATTACTTTATTTGCACTCATCTTCTTTACAATTGTGTGTAATTTATGTAAATAGCTCTAATTGTTAATGTTTATTTATAATGTCATTGCATTGTAATCAAGCAACAATACACGAATTAGAGAATTATTTGCTGTGTAAAAGCTGTTGAGATTCAGTCACAGTGACGTCAAATAATGCAAAATAAGTTTTATTAGAGAATTATTTGCTGTGTAAAAGCTGTTGAGATTCAGTCACAGTGACGTCAAATAATGCAAAATAAGTTTTATTAGAGAATTATTTGCTGTGTAAAAGCTGTTGAGATTCAGTCACAGTGACGTCAAATAATGCAAAATAATATATTAGATAATGTAACTGTAAAAAATATATTCATAAGATAAATCTATGACGTCAAATAATTAAAATAAGTTTTATTAGAGAAATTATTTGCTGAAAACTGTTAGATTCAGTCAACTGACGTATATAAGCTATATTCAAAAATATATTTGAAAATTGCAAAGTTCAAAATGCTTGCTCTTCGTAATTCCTATGTTCATTCTTAAAAAAAATATGTATACCGTAGAAATGTTTTTTTTAAGAAAATTATTATTTTAGATGAATGTTAATGTGTAACGTAAAAAATATTCATAATGTAACGTAAAAATATATTCATAAGATAAATCTATGAACTCATTAAAAATTTATTAAAAATTATTAAGACTGAAAACTTTAGAAACTATATAAGCTATATTCAAAAATATATTTGAAAATTGCAAAGTTCAAAATGCTTGCTCTTCGTAATTCCTATGTTCATTCTTAAAAAAAATATGTATACCGTAGAAATGTTTTTTTTAACAAAATTATTATTTTAGATGAATGTTAATGTGTAACGTAAAAAATATTCATAATGTAACTTAAAAATATAATTCATAAGATAAATCTATGAACTCATTAAAAATTTATTAAAAATTATTAAGACTGAAAACTTTAGAAACTATATAAGCTATATTCAAAAATATATTTGAAAATTGCAAAGTTCAAAATGCTTGCTCTTCGTAATTCCTATGTTCATTCTTAAAAAAAATATGTATACCGTAGAAATGTTTTTTTTAAGAAAATTATTATTTTAGATGAATGTTAATGTGTAACGTAAAAAATATTCATAATGTAACGTAAAAATATATTCATAAGATAAATCTATGAACTCATTAAAAATTTATTAAAAATTATTAAGACTGAAAACTTTAGAAACTATATAAGCTATATTCAAAAATATATTTGAAAATTGCAAAGTTCAAAATGCTTGCTCTTCGTAATTCCTATGTTCATTCTTAAAAAAAATATGTATACCGTAGAAATGTTTTTTTAAGAAAATTATTATTTTAGATGAATGTTAATGTGTAACGTAAAAAATATTCATAATGTAACGTAAAAATATATTCATAAGATAAATCTATGAACTCATTAAAAATTTATTAAAATTTATTAAGACTGAAAACTTTAGAAACTATATAAGCTATATTCAAAAATATATTTGAAAATTGCAAAGTTCAAAATGCTTGCTCTTCGTAATTCCTATGTTCATTCTTAAAAAAAATATGTATACCGTAGAAATGTTTTTTTAAGAAAATTATTATTTTAGATGAATGTTAATGTGTAACGTAAAAAATATTCATAATGTAACTTAAAAATATATTCATAAGATAAATCTATGAACTCATTAAAAATTTATTAAAAATTATTAAGACTGAAAACTTTAGAAACTATATAAGCTATATTCAAAAATATATTTGAAAATTGCAAAGTTCAAAATGCTTGCTCTTCGTAATTCCTATGTTCATTCTTAAAAAAATATGTATACCGTAGAAATGTTTTTTTTAACAAAATTATTATTTTAGATGAATGTTAATGTGTAACGTAAAAAATATTCATAATGTAACGTAAAAATATATTCATAAGATAAATCTATGAACTCATTAAAAATTTATTAAAAATTATTAAGACTGAAAACTTTAGAAACTATATAAGCTATATTCAAAAATATATTTGAAAATTGCAAAGTTCAAAATGCTTGCTCTTCGTAATTCCTATGTTCATTCTTAAAAAAATATGTATACCGTAGAAATGTTTTTTTTAACAAAATTATTATTTTAGATGAATGTTAATGTGTAACGTAAAAAATATTCATAATGTAACGTAAAAATATATTCATAAGATAAATCTATGAACTCATTAAAAATTTATTAAAAATTATTAAGACTGAAAACTTTAGAAACTATATAAGCTATATTCAAAAATATATTTGAAAATTGCAAAGTTCAAAATGCTTGCTCTTCGTAATTCCTATGTTCATTCTTAAAAAAAATATGTATACCGTAGAAATGTTTTTTTTAACAAAATTATTATTTTAGATGAATGTTAATGTGTAACGTAAAAAATATTCATAATGTAACTTAAAAATATATTCATAAGATAAATCTATGAACTCATTAAAAATTTATTAAAAATTATTAAGACTGAAAACTTTAGAAACTATATAAGCTATATTCAAAAATATATTTGAAAATTGCAAAGTTCAAAATGCTTGCTCTTCGTAATTCCTATGTTCATTCTTAAAAAAATATGTATACCGTAGAAATGTTTGTTTTAACAAAATTATTATTTTAGATGAATGTTAATGTGTAACGTAAAAAATATTCATAATGTAACGTAAAAATATATTCATAAGATAAATCTATGAACTCATTAAAAATTTATTAAAATTTATTAAGACTGAAAACTTTAGAAACTATATAAGCTATATTCAAAAATATATTTGAAAATTGCAAAGTTCAAAATGCTTGCTCTCTGTAATTCCTATGTTCATTCTTAAAAAAATATGTACGTAAATAACGTATAAATGTTTTTTTAACAAAATTATTATTTTAGATGAATGTTAATGTGTAACGTAAAAATATTCATAATGTAACGTAAAAATATATTCATAAGATAAATCTATGAACTCATTAAAAATTTATTAAAATTTATTAAGACTGAAAACTTTAGAAACTATATAAGCTATATTCAAAAATATATTTGAAAATTGCAAAGTTCAAAATGCTTGCTCTCTGTAATTCCTATGTTCATTCTTAAAAAAATATGTACGTAAATAACGTATAAATGTTTTTTTAACAAAATTATTATTTTAAATAAATGTTTTAGTTGAAGGTGACATGACATGTGATGTGAAAAAATCTTCATAAAACAAGATTGTAAGCTTAATAAAAATTGTTGTAATCTTATAAGACAGAGTACAACAGAAATTCTAAGAACTACACTTAAAAATATATTTCAAAATATCTTCTCTCTGCAACTTTAGTGCTAATTCAGAAAATTGTATATTGGATAAAGCATCTATTTACAGAAAAATTTAAGATAAAGATTTCAGTTGAAGGTAAAATCTCATATAAAAAATCATTAGAATATATACATTGTACACTCAATTAAAATAAGACGGAAGGCATGAGAAACAAAGATAAAAATCCAAAAATATATTCTTGCAAAAATATATTTATAAGATTCTAATAACAGATAATAAAACTAAAATTTGTTACTATAATTTATAATTTATTTAAATATAGATATTCAAGTTTATGAATTGACAATATAAAAATTCAATTGTACTTCTTTTATTCCAGTATCATCTCAAAAAATATTTATTATTTAATTCTCAAACATATTTATTATTTCAAAAATCATCTTAGTAATACTGCAGTTTTAACAGTTTTAAAAAATATATATTAAAAATGTAAATTTATAAAAGATTCTAACAAAAGATAATAAAACTAAAATTTGTTACTATAATTCATAATTTATTTAAATCTAGGTTACCAAGTTCATGATTAACAATTTATAAATTCAACTGTTCTTCCTTTATTCTAGTATCATCTAAAAAAACATTTATTATTTGACATATCGTTTTTGTAATACTGCAGTTTTAACAATTAAAAAAATTAAAATGTAGTTTTATAAAAGATTCTAACAAAATATAATAAAACTAAAATTTGTTACTATAATTCGTAATTTATTTAAATCTAGGTTACCAAGTTCATGAATTAACAATTTATAAATTCAACTGTTCTTCTTTTATTCTAGTATCATCTAAAAAAATATTTATTTGATAATTCATTTTAGTAATACTGCAGTTTTAACAAATTAATAAAAAATTCTATTAAAAAGTACTTTTATAAAAGATCCTAACAAAAGATAATAAAACTAAAATTTGCTACTATAATTCGTCATTTATTTAAATCTAAGTACCCAAGTTTAAGAATTAACAATTTATAAATTCAACTGTTCTTCCTTTATTCTAGTATCATCTAAAAAAACATTTATTATTTGACAAATCATTTTAGTAATACTGCAGTTTTAACAATTTAAAAAAATTCTATTAAAATGTAGTTTTATAAAAGATTCTAACAAAATATAATAAAACTAAAATTTGTTACTATAATTCGTAATTTATTTAAATCTAAGTAACCAAGTTTCAGAATTAACAATTTATGAATTCATCTGTTCTTCCTTTATTCAAATATCATCGCAAGAAACATTTATTATTTTATTTTTATAAATATTTATTATATGAAAATTCATTTAAGTAATACTGCAGTTTTAACAGTTTCAAAAAATATATATTCAAAATGTACTTTCATAAAACATTTTTGTAGCTTATGTTTTTAATATTTATCTTTAACATGTTAACTGTTTATTACGACCTATTACTAGTCACAGAATGTAATAATGACTGTACGGAATGAGAAAGTTAAAACTACTAATCTAAAACACCATAAGCAATTACTGTATACATAATGAAGTAAAGAATATGCAACATTCCAGGCATTACGTAATTTTAAGAATATTAATTTTAAAGAGCAATCAATTTTAGAAAATAGTTTATCTTAACTTTAAATTTTAGCTCCTGCAAAAGGCATTAGTTTAAAGACAATTCTTTAAGAAATAATCCATAAGTTTATTTAGAAGGGAGAAAAATAAATTTGATTACTTTAAAAAGCCTTTTTTTTTTTTTTTTTTTTTTTTTTAAGCAGACAAATTGGAATCTTTCAAACCTATTTTAAAATTAGTTTTTAAAACTTCCTAATTATTAAAGCAATTATTACTTTATATTTTTTGGCAATAAAACTACAATTGACTTATATATTTAATATAAAATGTCATTCTTAAAATTATAGTTTTTAGGTAAAATTAGGTGAAATATTACATATTACTAGATTGTATATATAATTTTCTAATGAAATTAGATTACGTTTCCCTCAGAAAATTTTGTATCTAAAAAGTAAATTTTTGATTTTGTTTTTATTTAGGGTAAATAATAAGGAAAATTGCATTGAATATGTTAATGATATTTACAATTAACATGAAGCTATATCCGTATAACTACAATTAAATTATACAATTTAAATTATTAGTATATTTACAATTAAAATAACACATTTAAGTATATTCGTTACCTAATTTGAAATGATTATTTCCTATGAAGTAATATGCACAAAAACTAAAATATTTCTAAAGAATTATTTTGAAAATTAGTAGTTTCAAATTTAATCAAGTTTTAATATAAGTATTATATAGTTTTTCTGGATGTCATCTAAATTAGCATAAAAATTTAATTACATGTTTAAGTAAAAGATAAATAGTTTAATTAATAATAAATAACAAAATAGTTACACGAACTAAACGTATAAAAGATTTAATTTTAAAATTTCTTTTTTTATGAAGTAATTTGTAGAAAAGCTTAATATTTTCTGTAAACATGTAAATTATCTAAGCATTTTAAGAACAGAAATTATTATAATCTATACTAAGTTATCCAAAATTCATTAAATTTTATTCAAAAGTTTCGGCTGAAACTATTTTCCATGCATTCACAAAATATGTGCCAAAAATTTTCATTAATTGACAGGAAACATAACTATCGTAATTAAGAAATAAAGGCTTCATGCTTCATTATTTAAAAATTTAGTGTTACAATTTATAAAGCAGATATTTCAGATTTGAACAGCAAATATAATTTAGATATTGCACTTCGCCGACAAGTTGGAATAAAAAAATGTATTTTTGTTTCATTAATTATTGGTAATGGGATCGAATAAGTTTATATGAAATATTAATTGATGTTTTAATATAAGTATTTAATATTAATGTATTGCTCTTGTTTATACACAGGTTTTTAACAAAACCTTTGTAAGTATTAAAAGGTGTATATATATATATATATATATATATATATATATATATATATATATATATATATATATATATATATATATATATATGAAATATAATTTATGAAATAATATTTACGTATGAAAAAATAGTTGAAATATTTCAGAGTATACATACTTAAACGTTTGGATTTAATTTAATGTGTTAAAATTTTTCTGAAGAAAAATTATTTACTTTCTTTTTTGTATGTTGTACATCAAAGCGTAACTATATTTAATGATTATAGACTTAAAATTTATGAAATAAAATTTTATCGTCTCCTCGTAATTCAAAATTTTAATAGAGATTTTTAAAATTGAGTGAAAAACAAATATATTCTGATGTTTAATTAACTGTACACATGATGTGTGCATTTATTTAATTATTTAAGAATGTAACTGCGTATCTCAATTTTATGTGAAAAAATTTTCTTAGTAATCTTTCATATTTCTATGAAAGTCTACTAAGAAATTCAGAGAATTTTAGAATTGAATATAAAGTGCTTTAAAGTAAAATGAATTTATAAAAATATTTTAAGCTGATGTCTTTAAGAATTATGCTTCTATCTGAAAACAGGGGTACTTTGGGATTTGGTGAATGTTCGCATTACAAAAATGCTTTTAAATCTCTAAATTTTGTGGAAATATATATAATATTCAAGAAGTACTTACATTTTTTCCTCTGAATTAAATTGGCAGTGCTTGTTTCTACCTCTGTTATACACGATCTTTAACTATTTATAAAATCAAAAATGCGTGCTTTAAGATTGTTTAAAAAAGGAAAAAATATATCAACTGAATGCTGATTCAATTCAACTGAGTAATATTCTTGAAAAACTCTTTATTTTTAAACTAAATTATAGAGGGTATGTGAAGATATTTCGAAAGGATATTTAAAATTCATGATCCATCATGTAAATGTATGTTCTTTTTCACTTTATAAATTTCTGGAAACATTATAAAGAAAATAGTAGGAAAGATCATATTTCCTTACAGTGATTTTCAAACATAAAATAGAAAAATGTAAAATTATGAGGAAAATCAGAAATTATTATTAGTATTTATGTTGAAAAAAAAACTTCCAGTTTGTCTTAACATCATACAGCGTCTAACAACTAATCTTGCTGGTGGATATCAAGTAGTAAAAAATACTGCACTGTCTACTTCCCTGCACTTGTACTCAGGACCTGCCCTTTATAAAAGTGTGTTTTAATTTGATTTTATCATAGTAGTATTTGATTTTACCATTGTTGTATTTGATTTTATCATCGTAGTATAAAAATTAATTTCATTGTTGTTGTGATTGTAAATCTGTAACTGGTTTTAATTTGAAAATAATATGTATTGTCTTGTATTTGTGGAAAAAAATAATCAAAATATAAAAATACATTTCTAATGATAATATGTATTTTTAAAGTAACTTAAAATAGTTCTCAACTTTTGGAATGTCAAACGAATTAACAGTGTTATTAATTAGGCATTTAAATGTTATTAATTATGTTCACCATATAATCTTTAATAAAAGATATTAACTAGACGTATGTTAAAACATAATATATTCTTCTACTTAATCAAAATCAACGGGTAAAATGTAAATTTTAGGCGGATATAGAAAATGCACTAAACTATTTTCTTTTGTAATTTGTAATATTTTAAATAAGTCTTTATATATGCACTCTTATAATTTAAAACAAGCCTAGATAAAAAAAATACAATATATTAGATATCTTTTATGGTTTTTGACATAAAAATTCTAATATTTTATGTTGATTAGTAAATTTGACTCTCGCATTACTATGAATGCATCTCGTTCAAAAGATTAAGGCAATGTCAGACTGTTTACATAATAACTTAATCAGTATTTTGCCTTTTTTAAAAAAAAAACATAATGAAAATTTTATTAGGTACCACAGATCACTGATAAAACTTTCAAGTAAATTATTTATTAATCATATTTAATAATCAATAAAATTATAATATGAGATGATATTATTTTTAAACTCTCTTCTTGAACTAATGTTTAACATTCCTATATGTTTACATTTCCTCATCAAAAAGACAGTTTAAAATAGGGAATTATAAATAATTTCTATTTAACAAATCTGTTTAAATTCATTTCATATCTCAAGCCCTGTAATATCCAACAACTTAATTTGATAACACAATCTGGATAATCTCGCCTCATATAATTAATTTACATTACTTTCGATTGAAATTATACAACTAAACTCTAATTTAGGTGCATAACCAGAATAAAAACGTTCTAGATTTCTCAAAATGAAATTCTGGCTTATAATTTAAGCATTAAACTGATCCAATGTATTTATTCAGCAACATATAATTTAATTTAATTTTAAATCAGTATACTACATGTTTACTACCTAAATTGTGATAAACCATACCTGACCGTATTTTATATAATTTATATTGATTTTAGATATATATTAAATTTATTAAGACGCTTTTATAAGTAGGTTTCAGCTAATATTGTTATACAGATGTAAATTTATTGCGTGTAACTTTCTACCATTCATCAGGTTTTTCGAAAATTTTCTCTAGTGAATCTGAATTTAGTAGTAACGCAATTAAATTAAATGTGGAGACATTTACATACACATATCTATGTGCGTGTCTACTGCCTTTCTGTATCAGAAGTGTGTTTTAATAAATGCATTCTCATATCTGAGAGAACGTACGAAAACTTGTAGATCTTATGATAAATAACTCAAAGTCAACAAGCGCGTTTGACAGTAATTCACAATCGTTTTTTTCTCTTGCACTTTTACAAGCACGTCTATACATGTTTTGACTCCACCGGTATAACAACGAATATTATGATTAACTGGTGTTAGATGCAATTTATACAATCACCTAAAACTAACCTACGTGAGCGAATGAAGTTATATATAAAGGATGATTTAAACTGACCCGTGTCAGGCAGTTTCAAAGCAGTTTTGATTCATTTATTACCCCGTCTAATAATTAGTTAAAAAAAAGACCAATTATATTACCGTTTTCTGATTTTAGGCTAGCAGTAATCATATTAGTATTCAACAAAAGATTATCTTAAGCCCTCATTTATAATGTAAACATGTACCTAACCGAGTGAAGAAAAAAACCATGTTTGAAAGCTGATAATAACTAAATTGTTCCAGAAAGGAAAGTTCCACTAAATAAAGAAACATACGCTGTTAAAATTTAGTGTTTATTAAAAAATATCTATACAAGCAACCGTTTAGATCGACCCAATTCCAACTACGTCACTATTAATAGAACAACAATTGTGAAAACTATTGTTTTGAGGTTCAATTACATTGAAGAGTGCCTTCGTGTGATCAGGCAAATCCAGAGGGTTACACTGATCAAGATAATTTCTACACCAGAGCTTTACTTTGGTTTTATTTTGTTGGTGTTCTATTTCCTCCTAAGAATATAAACGAGGCCAAGATTACTGCTTAAAGCCTATTTTAAATGGCTACGAACATCTAGGCCAGCTGTTAGAGGCAAAGTGATGAATTCCGTAGGTGAACACTCTCTGTAACCAGAGGACGTGCAGTTGAAATTTGTTGGGTCTGGTTGTTGTCTCACTGGAATTTCGTTAGGTGAGAGAAAGGTTCAAAATCAGATAATATCTCCCCTCCTGGAGATGACCAAAACTACACCGGTGACGGTATAAGGCGTTCAAGACGTCACGCTGCAATATTGGGAGTTATCACAAGTGCATTATTACTTTACTACAGTAAGTTAAGCCAGGGAATTTAATTGACAAACTTTTGTCTCGATTCATCGTTTGTAGTATTTAGTTAGAACAATTCAGTCTAAAATCATTATTCAAAGACTCAGTAATCACGTTAACTCGGCCGTAAAGAATCAAATTCAAATTTCAAATTCTAAAATACCACATTTCAAAATACAAGGAGAATATGGTAAATGGTTTCAGCTTAGGAACATAAAATTAGAAGGGAGTCTATCCACGTACTGAAATTGCTGAAATTATTACTTTATTACAGTAAGTTCAGCCAGGAAATTTAATGAAGAAAGTTTTGTCTCGATTGATTTTTTGTAGAGTTTAGTTAGAAAAAATTAATTCAAAATGCATTATTCACAGAATCAGTAATCAGGTTAACACGACCATAAAGAATCTAATTTAAGTTTCAAACTCTAAAATACCACATTTTTAAAATAAAAAAAGGATATGGTGAATGGTTCGAGCTTAGGAAAAGAACATTTGAAAGAGGACTATCTACATATTGTAATAGCTGAAATAGCTGAAAAACTTAAATCCTTAGTATATTTTAAAATGTCTAATGGATGCTTTATTGGGATACATTAATGGATAATAATTAAAGAAAAAGCAGAGTTATTAATGTGTGCTTCATGAGAGTTTTACCCGGGCTGTGTGTACTACTTAGCTGGAAAAAAAGAATCCGTAATAATGCAATATTTTGAACTGAAGCTAGAAGGCAATGGCTTTAACATTAGAGTAATAATAACACTTAAATTTAGAATTCAGAAAGGCCCCATTTTCAAAATACAAAGAAGGTATAGAGTACACAGCTTAGCAAAAGAAAAAATTAAAAATGAGAGTTCTCCGCACAGAGCAAAGATGTGATAGATGAAGAAAATCAATCCTCGGGACATCTTAGAATGTGGGTATATATTTTGTTTGAAAGAGTAATGCATGATCTCAAGAAACATGCTACAAAATGTACATAGTTTATTGAATACACAGGAATAAATGTGAAAGAGTTCCGAAAGTGTGTTCTGGGGAGAAAATCTATATATATCAACGTTCTATAACAGGTGTTCTGACTAGTGTAGCCCTAAATTAGTCTCTGGTTGGATATATCTTGAACTTAATCACAGGAAACATACATAAAAAGCTTTGGTCGTATTCTGTTGAGGCCCAATCTAGGCTCGATACGATGCAGCGTGAATCATCCTTACCTTAATTACTGAATAACCCCGAAGCCAAATGAATATCGTCCATAGTATGATGAAATGTGGATGCCTACTGTTAATATAGAGTGTATAATTAAGTAAATTCATAAAGATTAATAAATGGTAGTCGAATTTTCAGTGTATCACAACATCAGACACCCTAAAGGAGTTTTAATTCATGAGGACCAAACACTTGAATTATAATTATGTAGGAATATACACAATCCACTGATTCTCTCGCTTGTATTAAAGTACAGAGGAAAAATATATAGCAGTTCAAGACAAATATTCTGATAGAATGGTAATTGTTTGGACCGAATGATTAACAATGAATGGATGGATGGAAAGAGACCTAATGCAAATATGACTAATTGCTTCTCTCGGAATCACATATGCTGCGATAAACATAGTTAGGGCATCATCACGTTTAATTTTCAGTGAAACCACTGAAACAAAATGTAATAGAAATGTAATAAATTCTTCATTTAACATTACTTATTAAAAATAAGCAATCCTTAGAAAATTCCCCCCTTAAATATTTATCATCAGAAACGTTTACACGAATAATTATTAATGTGTCTTAATACCAATGAAAAAAATCCATAAGTAATTAGGATTAATTGTTTACTGAATATCGTTTCAATTTTTGCTTTGATCAGCGAATAAAATAAAGGAAAGAACAGGCAATTTTTTAAAAAATCAAAATAACCACAATTTTGAAAAATTAAGACAATTAAAAATTCCAAATAATCAAATATTTTGTTAAAACTAGCCTAAAAACTGTGTAGTCCAAATAAAATTCCATTTACACAACGAAAGAAAATGGCAGCGCTTGAAAACCCAAGAATTTAGCTCAATTTATGATTATGGTTTACTAAATTTTTCAGTAAAGGGATACATGTGCATGATTACAAGGTTAAAATCAAATTTCTAATCTGGCAAGTAACCAGAAGAAGTGCAGTTGAAATTTGTAGGGTCTCACTGGAATTTTGCTAGGTGAGAAAAAGGTTCGCAATCAGGGAATATCTTCCCTTCTGTAGATGGCCAAAATTACACCGGTGAGGGTATAAAGCGTTCAAGACGTCACGCTGGAATGTTGGGAATTATCGCAAATGCATGATTATTTTACTACAATAAGTAAAATATGCCCTTTAAGTTCTAACAGAGGTTAGACAATTCTAAAAATATAAAATGTAAATAATGCTGTTTGTGAGACATATATATCACAAAGCATTCATATACGAATGTCATAAGCAAAGGTGTGAATGAAATGGGACCGTATATGTACATCTTTAAACTGTAAAATTGAAATACTGTATTATATTTTATTTATTACTTTATTATTTTTTTTAAATTGAATATTTAGAAAAATGTACTCCATTAAATTGGATGTTAGAATAAAATTCTTAAAAATTTACCATCAACACCAACACAATATGAAAATTTACAGGTATTTTAATTTATTCTAAGATAGAAAAATCAACCAGGTACTAACATAAATAGGTCATAAAAATTGAATTTTTATAAGTTTAAAAATTGAAAGACATATTACTAGCACATACACCCACATTGTATTTATCATATCATTCTTACCAGCAAATTGGGAAAGACAACGTAATTTGTGTTCTTTTGATGTATATTATTTGTTACTATTTCGTGTATGTAATATCCGTATTTGTATCTCATTACACTGTGATTCTAAAATTGTAACACTGTTTAACGATGTAATGTAATATATATGTGTGGTTGTATTTAAAAATGCTTCAGCTTTTCCTATAGAATAATAATTTAACATTTGGATAAAAAAACTATTTTATTTATAAGTAATCTTTAGAAATTGTAATACAGTATAATTTATAAATACATAATTCAACATATGCAACAGTATTCATATATGAATGAAATACCTAGGTCATTAATGTTTAAAATTATTTTTTAAACTAAACTTTCAAAACAAACATAACCTACAATTCTGTTCTTTTGTGTATTTTAATTATGTGAATTTTAAATCTGATAATAAACGGTGTTTATGACAGAATGGTGCTAATCTAACGTAAAGTAGAAAATAACTGTAATTGATTTTTATGGTCAAGTTTGATATTCCTGGATTGCTGAAGATTAAAAACATTTTGATATATTTATTTTTACCTGTAGAGAATTTTTGAAAAATATGTGAAGATCTCACTGAAAACTCCATTTACAGATATTCTTTAATATATTTGTCTTCAGGAATTTTAATTAAAAGGTATGGTTTTCAAAATATTGCCCACAAAAAAGTTCCTCCCAAAAAACTGTTTAATTTATGTATAATCAAATAAAATATATAATAAAAGAAAAAGTAATTGCTTATATATTTTTAATATGTAAGTAATATGTTTACAAATTTCGAAGACAAATTAATTAATTTTATTTTTTTATGTTTTCCTAAATAAAAATGAAAAACATATTAAAAGAACTATTAGTGAGTTGTATCAAAATTAAAATGTTTTAAATTTTAAGATTTTTAAAATATTTTTATCATAATTTTAAATTTTAAATTTCAAAAATTCAACCATTGTTTACATGTATTGCAATGCCGGTGTAGAATTTTATGTCGGGAAATGTATCAGCACAGAGCGAATATAATTTAAAAAATCTAATTTTGTGTCCAAGACTCCTTAACAAAATATTAAAATATCTTTGAGACTTGTTACTTCAGGCTAAATTTTTGTATTTATCATTCGTTTTTCTGAAAATGTATAAAGATAAAAGGTTTCTAAAAGATTTCCTCTATGAATATTTCAAAATTTCAGCAGGCAATAAAATTACCGAGTTGCAAAAATGATGCGAAATTTAAATCTATTCAAAAATTCACTGTTCCATACACGTGACTTAGACTGTAATGACCTATAACACGATCTAATTACTATTTTACACTTGAGATATTCGAAAAAACACGTTTTTCTTCTAATAGCATTCTTTAAGAGCATTTTTAAGTACACTCTAAGTTTTTTCAACATGGCATTTTTATGTTAGTAATAGCCTGTATCTGTTAATAACTTTAGTTTAACATTAAGTGCCTGTATTTAATTTACAGCAATGTTTACAACGTTCCATTCTCAATATGTTGTGACATAAACATGTTTTGGTGTTCTGGCGT
Source organism: Pardosa pseudoannulata (assembly GCA_032207245.1). Lineage (NCBI taxonomy): Eukaryota > Metazoa > Arthropoda > Arachnida > Araneae > Lycosidae > Pardosa > Pardosa pseudoannulata. The sequence goes on from CM063506.1 coordinate 87,744,493, forward strand.
GTCACTCTATGTGTCTTCAAGTGGTGGCATCTAAACAATGCTCTCGGTGATTTGTCTTGTAATTTGCTTTATATTTGAAAACATGCATAATAAAATGACTGCAACTACAGCAAAATGTTTCCTGCAAATGACAGCAAAATGTTTCCTGCAAATGATATGTGATTCACTGTGTGCACGTTCCCTTCACCATTTTGTAACTGATGATTATTAATAAAAAAATATGTGTTTACAATTAAATTTCATGAAAGTTGTGGTTCTTTCATTCGTTAAATTATATATGTGTTTTATATACAGTTTCTCACCAAATTAGTATGACACTTGGCATTTAAAGCATTTTTAAAAAATATTTTTTCAATAATTTTGAATATAAATTAAATACCTTACAGTGAGTTATTAATACATGATGTTTCAAAAATGACTGGTATATTTGAAATATCAACAAAAACTAAACGGGCAAATAAAACCACACTGTTTATTGCAATATTTATAGGCAGATAAATTTTTAAAATTAGTTACAATATTTCACAACAGATGGCTCTGCAAACTCTACTAAATTTTCTACATATCCACCATGAACAGCAATAATATGGCGTAGTCTCCGAACGAAATTATCAGAAACAGGTGTAAACGTCTCAGGACAGGCAATCTTCTGTTCTAAGGAATAAACCATTTTCTCAAAGCAAACTTGCAATCTATGAACAGAATACGCTAACAGCAGAAAGACGATTTACAAATTCACGAATTCACAGACTGCGTTTTCTTCTCTATCTCATAAATCGCCATCTGTTGTTGAAAATTATAACTATTTTCAAAAGTATGTCTGCCAGAAAATTTACTTTTGTCCCAAGCATATTGCAGCAAACGGTGTTTTTCTTTCACTACCCAATTAGTTTTTATTGATTTTTCAAATATACCGGTCATTTTTGAAACACCATGTAAAATGAATATGCAAATCTTACTAAATCTTAATGTTTTAAATACTTTGAAGAAACTCACTTCACATTCATTACGTTCTCATTAATCGGGGAAGGCTATCAATGGAATATAAAGCATTTTTATTAAATATATTTTATGATACCAGTTTTTTCAGTTTAAAGTAATATTTGTTGGTAACAATCTCCTGAGATTCTTTCTTTTCAGTATCTTCCAATTATTTCTATTGAACTGAGATTTCGTAAGCTAAAAGAGAACTAAGGGAACTGGAATCCACTCAATCCTATAAAGAATCGAGATCCAATCTATAAGTTCTAATTCAAATATTTAATTAGTTTAAAAATGAATTAAGAAGTTAAATTTTTAATTCTAAACATACTGTGTGTGTTCCCAAATTTCTATGTTGGTTATGTAGGTCGACAATGCTGTTTCTGTGATTCTCCCAAATAATACATGTAGGCCTGTAAACATGATAGGTATTGAAATCATGTAGACGTGTTAAGCCTGTGAAACCTTTAAAGTTAAGTTTCCAAAACACTTTTACTGGAATGTTTTTGGAACTTTGAGACATTAGAAATTAACAACATATTGATAAAGGAAAAATAAAATAAACTTTCAAAAAGTTCATTAACTCCTTTTGCAAAAAAGTGAATAGTGTCAAACATTCAAGATTAACATACTTTAAATCATTAACCTTTATTTGCTGAGAATGGTTTCAAATTTCCTTCCATTTAATCCAACTTTAGTATGAAAGGAATGTCACAACGTGCTATCAACCATGGAAATGTAACAAACAGCACAACAGCTGCCTAATTCAAGAATATAGATGCATAATGTTCATTTACAAATGTCTAAAGAACAGTACAGAGCAATAAAAAATCCTACAGAATTTTGTTATAGTTCAAGCCAAATGTACTAAAAGTCTAACATTTTCAGGTAAGATCTTCGTAAAAATGGTCATTTTTCCAAACAGTCAAATAATGTATGTTAAGTAATTAACCTTTAGCTGTTCAGAGATTATTCAAATCTTCCTAAAGTTTTCACCTAGATTTATTAATTTTACTATGAATTGAATGTCCTTGGCACTTTACCAACAGCATGAGCAAAGAAAAATCTGCCACACTTAAGTACATTGGTTTCTGACCTTTAGATGGATTGTGAAAAGACAATTCACAGTAATAAATAAATCCTAAAGGATTTTGATTTTCTTACTTTTAGTGCGTGTCCTAATAAAACTTAAATAATTTATAATTAATCTGTAAAAATGTAACCTAAATAGTACACATTTTTTCTGTAAAAATAAAAATGTCCTTCTTAAGACATCACAGATTGGGTACTTTAAAATGGGAATAAATAATAGGAATAATAAAAATAGTACTTTCATTGCATTTTATTCTAACCCAGCTGGTAGAGGAATAATACTGTAGAAATTTCAATTTAGTATGTTTGTTAAAATGGAATTTTAATTATAGTTCATATGCTAGGAAAGTGTTTGTAAAATTTTATGTTTCAATAAATTTTTAGGGCAACATTACCTTAAAATCTACTGAAAATTTAAAATGTTGAAAATTGAGATAACAAATTGAAAATAGCTGTTAATTTAAGAGTTACATCAGTATTCTAATACACTCCAATTTAACATTTTATAATTAACGAATTTCCAATAGTTATTCCTCTAAAAAGTAATTATTATATAATTATAAGTATGAAAAATTCAAATAAAGGTGTTTCTAAATAAAAAATACATATTTTTTATTTTACCCAAGGCCCCTTAAAATTTAACTCCTTATAAGAAATACGGTAAGTAACATTTTCATTAATATTTTTTTTATTCAGAGGAACTGAACGTATGTGAAAATAATGATATTTTGTTTTTATTATTCGTCTTGCTCATTTTTGTAAAAAGTAATTAAAAATTATTTCTTAAATACTAATTGTCATTTTAGAAAAATATATACTTCTTTGCAGTCCAAGTTATTCCTTCTGTCACAAAGAATAATAAACTTCTAAAAACATTTCCTCAAATAATTTTATAACTATACATTACTGCCTTTATAATGAAAATCCCTAGAACGAATAACTTAAGATTCCAATATCTATCCATCATTAAACCAAACTTTTATCATTTAAACGTGTTTCCAAATTCCATACTCGAAACTCGATTTGTTTGAAAAGAATTTTGCCTAACCATTCTTCCTAGATTGTACTGCTCGCATAAATTCAGTATTCAGAACACATTATTAAACACAATTTTCCCCTTGAATGACTATTAAATGAATTCCCCCGAGATTTCGTTTACATTTAGCACAGTTATGAAAGGTTGTCATGCTTCTAAAGGCTACATTTTTCTTTTAAGTACTTATGACTTATATTTGCAGTTTTAATTGATCACGCGCTGTGAAAATGTGTTAGTACTATTTTTTTAAAAATTTTGTAAGTAATTTTGTAGATTTTTTGAAAATTGCTCTCATTTCTACTATATTAATATATATATATATATATATATATATATATATATATTTATATATTATATATATATATATATATATATATATTATATATATATATATATATGTATATATATATATATAAATATATATATATTTATATATATAAATATGTATATATGTATATATATATATATACATATATATATATATTTATATATTTATATATATATATATATATATATATATATAATATTTATATATATATAATAATTATATATATATATTTATATTTTTTTATTATATATAATATATATATATATATATATATATATATATATATATATATATATGTATATTTATATATATATATATATATATATAATACATATGTATATGTATATATATATATATATACACACAAATAATATATATATATGTATATATATAATATATATAAATATATATTTGTGCTACTACTGTGTATTACGACACTTTATTTTCCTCTGATTTTTTTAATATAGTTAATCCTAAATTTAATAATTCTCTTGATCTTCAAATTTTCATTGACTTTGATTTTACCATTTTTACCATTTAAGTGTCTTATAAGTTAAAATATTTCACTTTGTGAAAAACAGACTAATACTACAATCAAATTTATATACATTGTTTTGTTAATTCTTTTATTTAAATGTAATTTCATTTCATTTTCTAGTATTATTAGAGATTCTATTTAAAACGCAAGTAATCAGACTTCCTCCCAAAAAAACTTTATTTAATTTTTACAGTTTGAGTAACTTTCCCTCTTAGATATTTTAATTCAGTTGTAAATTGCACTTTGTGAAAATCAGATTAATACAGCAACAAAATTTATATGCTTTTTTTGTAAATTATTTAATTTTAATGTAATTTCATATATTGTATTTTGTGCTACTACTGTGTACTACAACTTTATATTTTCCTCTGATTTTTAAAATATAGTTGATCCTAAATTTAATAATTCTCTTGATCTTCAAATTTTCATTGATTTTATTTTAGCTTTTTTTGCTATTTATGTGTTAATTAAAAAATTATTGTGAAAATAGATAATAAAAGAAATTTATATGCTTTTTTTGTAAATTATTTAATTTTAATGTAATTTCATATATTGTATTTTGTGCTACTACTGTGTACTACAACTTTATTTTCCTCTGATTTTTAAAATATAGTTGATCCTAAATTTAATAATTCTCTTGATCTTCAAATTTTCATTGACTTTTATTTTAGCATTTTTGCTATTTAGGTGTGTTAAATTAAAAAATTGCACTCTGTGAAAAGTAGACTAATACAACACCGAAATTTATGCATTTTTTTTTTGTAATATGTTTTATTTTAATGTACTTTATGATTGTATTTGTGTACTATAAAGTTTTAATTACATTTTCCTCTGATTTTTAAAATATAGTTGATTCTAAATTTATAATTCACTTGATCTTAAATTTTCATTGACTTTTATTTTAGCATTTTTGCTATTTAGTGTGTTAAATTAAAAAATTGCACTCTGTGAAAAGTAGACTAATACAACACCGAAATTTATATGATTTTTTTGTAAGATGTTTATTTTAATGTACTTTATGATTGTATTTTGTGCTACTACTGTGCACTACAACTTTATATTTTCCTCTGATTTTTAAAATATAGTTGATCCTAAATTTAATAATTCTCTTGATCTTCAAATTTTCATTGACTTTTATTTTAGCATTTTTGCTATTTAGGTGTGTTAAATTAAAAAATTGCACTCTGTGAAAAGTAGACTAATACAACACCGAAATTTATATGCATTTTTTTGTAAGATATTTTATTTTAATGTACTTTCACTGATTGTATTTCGTGCTACTACTAAAGTTTTAAAACTCTACATTTTCCTCTGATTTTTAAAATATAGTTGATCCTAAATTTAATAATTCTCTTGATCTTCAAATTTTCATTGACTTTTATTTTAGAATTTTTGCTATTTAGGTGTGTTAAATTAAAAAATTGCACTCTGTGAAAAGTAGACTAATACAACACCAAAATTTATATGCATGTTTTTGTAAGATATTTTATTTTAATGTACTTTCACTGATTGTATTTTGTGCTACTACTAAAGTATTAAAACTCTACATTTTCCTCTGATTTTTAAAATATAGTTGATCCTAAATTTAATAATTCTCTTGATCTTCAAATTTTCATTGACTTTTATTTTAGCATTTTTGCTATTTAGGTGTGTTAAATTAAAAAATTGCACTCTGTGAAAAGTAGACTAATACAACACTGAAATTTATATGCATTTTTTTGTAAGATATTTTATTTTAATGTACTTTTACTGATTGTATTTTGTGCTACTACTAAAGTATTAAAACTCTACATTTTCCTCTGATTTTTAAAATATAGTTGATTCTAAATTTAATAATTCACTTGATCTTCAAATTTTTATTGACTTTGATTTTAGCATTTTGAGGTGTCTTAAGTTAAAAAAATTGCACTTATGTGAAAAGCAGACTAATACAACAATGAAATTTAGATGCATTTTTTTTGTAAATTATTTTATTTTAATGTACTTTCACTTATTACATTTTGTGCTAATACTGTGTATTACAACTCAATATTTTCCTCTGATTTTTAAAATGTAGTTGATCCTAAAACTTAATAATTCTCTTGATCTTCATATTTTTATTGACTTTAAATTTAGCATTTTTACTACTTATGTGTCTTAAATTAAAAAATGCACTTTGGAAAAAACAAATATAGCAACCAAATTTATATGCATTTTTTAAAATGATTTCATTTTAATGTACTTTAAATTTTTTCTAGTGTTATTAGACATTCTATTTAAAACGCAAGCAATCAGGCTTTCCTAAAAAAACTGTATTTGAGTTTTACAGTTCGCGTAACTTTCCCTCTTAGATATTTAAATTCAGTTGTATATTAACAGCACTCTTGCCCAATACACGACGCCTATTGTAAGCAGAACACTAATTCATTATGAAAAGCTCCAGAGGTAATTGGATTGTGCTAATTGCCTCAGTATTCATTCTGAGTCAGATTAATTGTAAATATTCCAGTTAATTGATGTTGAGAGAGCACAGCGGTTGCAATATTCGTGTTTTGTACTCGAGAAGAGTTTGTAACCACAAATTATGTTTTATTCAGTAATTGGGCCTGTAAAGACGAAAGAACTACACAAAGAATGCTTTATCATGTCTCGTTCTAAAATTAAGCACTGTTCTAAGAAGATTTTGTTCTAGTAGGATAAACTATTCAGTTCCTTTTAAACAAAAACAAACTTGTACTTTGAGTGAATCTTCAAAATGTTTTAGTTTAAATTTAGCAATTAGTGTTAATTTAACTAACTTAACTTTCTGATTTAGTTATCCTCATTCTTCGGTAAGATGACAACATTTTATTTTATAAGTGGACATGGTATTAATTTAAAGTTCACAGAATAAATATAGTTACAAGTTTGTATTCAGTATTAAAATATCTTCTAATGCGTGCAGTTAATTTGCTGTTAAGTAGATCTCTTTTTTCATTTGATGTATATATATTTTATGTTTAACCCTCTCGCTGCGTATTTTTTTAATCAAAATTGGTTCAAAATTTGAGTATTTTTTTATTACATATTTGAAATCTATATACATTTTAGAGTTAAAATATACAAAAAACTTTTGCAAAAGAATTTTTTTAATATAGAATTAGGTCCTAAATAAAAGGTGTTCAGAATAATGAAATTAAAGAATAATGATATAAAAGATAAATTTTGAAAATTAATCTTGGTTAAATTATCATTTATTTTATAAAATACAAAAGCAAACCATATATACTTATTAAAAAATCCTAAAGACTTAGAAAACATTTTTTAGAAATGAAGTGTTGTATGATAAATTTCGAAACAGGCTCGAGGCAAAGTCCTATCTTGCAATCTTTGCACCAAATTCGCGTTTCTTTTCGAATTTTTTGTTCCACCTTTAGTTTTTTTAACAACAGACAGCACAATATCTACGACGTTCTTTTTTGATGGGATTTGGGTGTATATGGCTTGCAAAGTGTTGATCAGTGAGTCTCATGGGTCTATTACTGCCATGTACTGTTGTTCTCTTTTACAATTATTTGCAACATAACATCGTCAAAATAAAGTTCAAATAAATCCAAAACAGTTGCATTATTTTCTAAAGTGAAATTTAGTCCGGTATTTTTAATGAAAGAAAATGAAGCAGGAGCTGGTGGAATATTTTGCTTATCCATTTTGCATCACTCTCGAACATTTTGAATAGAAAATGAATTTTCAGATTCATCACTATCCACAGAGGAATCCAAGAAATTCTCGCCAGTTTCGCTATAACTATCTTCAACATACTTGAAATCAGAATCAGAAATGCTATCAGTGTCAGAAATCTCATCAGAAATATCGTCGTGGGTATCGTTATATCACTCGCGAAACGCTTCCTGCCAGACATCTTTCAGCTATGAAAAGCACGCTCAAAATGCTACAAAAATTTCTTCTACATGTCACAGAAACATGGACTATTAAAGCCATCTGCTAGTTTACAGCTAAATAAATAATTACAAATCACAGTAAAGCCAAAATGAAAGAATAAACGGGGAAAGAGCGGGCTGAACAGTTAAATAGACGGCTAAATTGCATACCTGCTACATCTATGTTGCCCGTGGAAATCGCGCGATGAGCAGCGAGAGGATTAAAAATTTATTGCTTCATATAACATCACTGAAACATTTTTGTAAAGTTAGAAACTTGTTACATACTTAGGAATAATTTTAATATAAAAAAACTGGAACACTTTATTTTAAATCGTATCAAAACTAAGTTCTTTTAATGAAGAATTTTCTTCTCTAAAGGTACAAAGTCATCTTAAAATGGAATCCTTAACTATATAAGAAATAATATGTTTTTTAACATTTTTCTATAAATAATTTATAATCCTAAAGAATAATTTATTAAATTCTATATTTCATAATGAAATAAAATTATCGAAGTATTGCGTTTAAATTATAACTGTGGAAGGGAAACTAATTTGAAGATATACGAATGAAAAATATAAATATTTAGTATATGAAACATAAAATATCACGAATATGTCTGAATACATTCAAGTATATATCCACATATAAGATTTTCAGCTATATATAAGAATCATTTGTAAACACGTTATATTTCACGTTATATTATGATTCCATATGTAATATCTAGTCTGTTTCAATATTTAAATACTATACATTTTCGTTGCATATTTGAATTCACTTCTTTATAATTATAAAGTTTAAAATGAAATAAAACGCTCGTAAAAGATTAAAACTTTTAAGAAAAATGTTTACTGTGCCTTATTATAAGGCGTTATATTCACTAGATTTATTAGTGATCCTATAAATAGGTATAAAATATTGTAATTTACTACCAGTTTTATTTTTCTTATTCAGATCTTTTTTTCTTATTCAAAATCTAATTATTTACTAAAAGTTAACAGTTGGCGAAGAACACAAATTAATTACGAGAGATTTAGTTATTTAATTCGGTATTATTTAAACATATTTACAAATGAACTTTAATATTTTTATAAATAGAAGTATGATTGATTTCATTTTAAATAATTTTTCTGAATGCACACTATTAAAAATCCTCACTTTTAATTTCTTTTGCATTCTTTAAGTGTAAAAATATAACTTTAGCAATTGTATCCAACTTTTATTACTTCCATATATCATATTGTTTATCTTTTATAAAGTCAGTACAAATATTTGTTAGTATTGCTTCAGAGAAGCGAAAAAGTAATTTAAATTCATTTCTTGAGGCAATATATGAATATTAAAAATACGTTATTCCAATATTTTTCAATGTCTTTATAGAATTTGTTTTAATAAGAAACATTTTACGCTTAAGGCAAAGTTCCATAACTTATAGTTCCATAAACATGACTGTCTTATATTAGTTTTATGTATCTTTGAAGGGATGGAACAAAAAAATTTATGTCATGGAATATGATGAGAAAAGTTTCAAAATACCAGGCGAGTTTTAACAGTGGATGGTGTTAGGTTATCTGTGAGAAACACAAATGTTAATATCTCCATTTTTCACTAGATTGGGTGCTCTGATCTATGTGATACATAATAATATATTCATTTTTTACTAGATCGGGTGCAATTATCCGTTAGATACACACATGTTAATATAGTCAATTTTCACTACATTGAGTGCACTTATCTGTGAGATACACAAATGTTATTATCTTCATTTTTCACTAGATTGGGTGCGCTTATCTGTATGATACATAATAATATATTCATTTTTCACTAGATCGGGTGCACGTATCTGTAAGATACATAAATGTTAATATCTCCATTTTTCACTAGATTGGGTGCGCTTATCTGTGTGATACATAATAATATTTTCATTTTAGATCGGTTGAGCTTATCTGTGAGATACACACATGTAAATATTTTCACTAGATCGGGTGGTCTTATCTATTAGATACACACATGGTTATATCTTCATTTTTTCACTAGATCGGGTGCGCTTATCCGTGAGATACACACATATTAATATATTCATTTTTCACTGGATCGGGTGAGCTTATATGCGAGATACACATATGTAGATATGTTCAATTTTCACCCAGGAAATTATTTGTTACTTTAATCTTATTAAAATTCGTCGATTTTCTCACATGTTCATCTGTAATGTAGTAACTAATAGGACAATTTGTAAATACTTCCTGATCTCTAGCTTATTTTAAATTTTGTATCTCTGAGACACAAGCTCAAAATAATGTTTATTACTTCATGCTTTATGGTATATAAAGCATTAATGTAAATTTTTCACTAGTGTTTTTCATTATTACTGCTAAACATTTGTTAGTTTTGAAATATTAAAAAAATCTCTTTCGATAGTTCAGAATATTTTACTTAAGGATGAGCATAATGAATTAAATGATTTGAAAATGAAAGTTCAAACCTGCAGACAGACCGCTAAAGAAGAATGTAGATAATTGTTTTTAGTACCACATATAAATATAAAAATATACTAAATGATAA
>CM063506.1:87767437-87769937 GCA_032207245.1 Pardosa pseudoannulata
TTCTAAAATTTCGGTAGCAATTTTAATATTAATTTTGATGGAGTTCTATGACTAAATTAAGTAGTTGATAAATTTACTAATATTTTCCATCGTTAAAGCAAATTAACATTTGCATACATTTTATTTATTCATGTTTTCGAATTTTTATTTTTATTCTGAAGCTAGAATGGAAATTCATTAATTTTACTTTGTTTATTTTTTTTGTTAAATTAAACGTTATTTCCTATTTTTTTCATTAAGATATGAGCATATTAATAGAAAAGTCTCCATTGTCTTTCAGAATTCCCTGATTACCACTCTTAAACTAAAAATTCCTCATTAATTTTGTTTTCGTTTTTAAAGTTTTTATTTCGTCTTATATGAGCCTAAAAGTTTCTGAACTCAAATACATCATATGTGAAAAAACGTTTTCATTACTACAAAGTATTTTTATTGTACATAGTTTGTACATAGTCGTAATTGGAAAAAGCCAGAAATTTTAAACTATTTTTGTGGAATATATATAAATTCATTAATTTTACTTTGATTAATTTTTTTTGTTAAATTAAACGTTATTTCCTATTTTTTTCATTAAGATATGAGTATATTAATAGAAAAGTCTCCATTGTCTTTCAGAATTCCCTGATTACCACTCTTAAACTAAAAATTCCTCATTAATTTTGTTTTCGTTTTTAAAGTTTTTATTTCGTCTTATATGAGCCTAAAAGTTTCTGAACTCAAATACATCATATGTGAAAAAATGTTTTCATTACTATAAAGGTATTTTTATTGTACATAGTTTGTACATAGTCGTAATTGGAAAAAGCCATCAATTTTAAATTATTTTTGTGGAATAAATATAAATTCATTAATTTTACTTTGTTTAATTTTTTGTTAAAATAAACGTTATTTCCTATTTTTTTCATTAAGATATGAGCATATTAATAGAAAAGTCTCCATTGTCTTTCAGAATTCCCTGATTACCACTCTTAAACTAAAAATTTCTCATTTACATTTTGTTATTTCGTTTTTAAAGTTTTTATTTCGTCTTATATGAGCCTAAAAGTTTCTGAACTCAAATACATCATATGTGAAAAATTGTTTTCATTACCACAAAGATATTTTTACTGTACGTAGTTTGTACATAGTCGTAATTGGAAAAAGCCAGAAATTTTAAACTATTTTTGTGGAATATATATAAATTCATTAATTTTACTTTGATTAATTTTTTTTGTTAAATTAAACGTTATTTCCTATTTTTTTCATTAAGATATGAGCATATTAATAGAAAAGTCTCCATTGTCTTTCAGATTTCCCTGATTACCACTCTTAAACTAAAAATTCCTCATTAATTTTGTTTTCGTTTTTAAAGTTTTTATTTCGTCTTATATGAGCCTAAAAGTTTCTGAACTCAAATACATCATATGTGAAAAATTGTTTTCATTACCACAAAGATATTTTACAGTACACAGTTTTTGTACATAGTCTGTCGTATAGTTTGAAAAAAAAGCAAGAAGGTAGAGATTTGTGTAGAATTATTACAAATAATTAGATTGATTATAAAAAGCCATTCATTACTTTCTTTATAATTATTTTTGTGGAATAAATATAATTTCATTAATTTTAATTTTTACTTTGTTTATTTTATTTTGTTAAATTTAAATGTTATTTCCTATTTTTTTCATTTAAGATTATGAGCATATTAATAGAAAAGTCTCTCAATTGTCTCTCAGAATTCCCTGATTACCACTCTTAAACTAAAAATTCCTCATTAATTTTGTTTTCGTTTTTAAAGTTTTTATTTCGTCTTATATGAGCCTAAAAGTTTCTGAACTCAAATACATCATATGTGAAAAAACGTTTTCATTACTACAAAGGTATTTTTATTGTATATAGTTTGTACATAGTCGTAATTGGAAATAGCCATCAATTTTAAATTATTTTTGTGTAATAAATATAAATTCATTACTTTTACTTTGTTTAATTTTTTGTTAAAATAAACGTTATTTCCTATTTTTTTTCATTAAGATATGAGTATATTAATAGAAAAGTCTCCATTGTCTTTCAGAATTCCCTGATTACCACTCTGAAACTAAAAATTCCTCATTAATTTTGTTTTCGTTTTTAAAGTTTTTATTTCGTCTTATATGAGCCTAAAAGTTTCTGAACTCAAATACATCATATGTGAAAAAACGTTTTCAGTACTACAAATGTATTTTTACTGTACATAATTTGTACATAGTCGTAATTGGAAAAAGCCAGCAATTTTAAATTATTTTTGTGTAATAAATATAAATTCATTAATTTTACTTTGTTTAATTTTTTGTTAAAATAAACGTTATTTCCTATTTTTTTCATTAAGATATGAGCATATTAATAGAAAAGTCTCCATTGTCTTTCAGAATTCCCTGATTACCACTCTTAAACTAAAAATTTCTCATTAATTTTGTTTTCGTTTTTAAAGTTTTTATTTCGTCTTATATGAGCCTAAAAGTTTCTGAACTCAAATACATCATATGTG